>CM069767.1:4350000-4587500 GCA_036169595.1 Dictyostelium firmibasis
TTTAAACCAATGATTCCATCATTGTTAAACAATTTACATAAAGGTCAATCAGGTAGAGTTGCAATTATGGGTGGAAGTAAAGAGTATACAGGAGCACCATTCTTTTCAGGTATCTCTTCATTAAAGATTGGTTCTGATATTTGTCATATATTTGCACCAACTGAAGGTGGTACAGCCACAGCTTTAAAAACAATGTCACCAGATTTAATTGTTCATCCAATTGAAAAAAATGTATATATATATATCTTTCACTTCTATATATCCTTTTTTTTTTTAATATAATAACTAATAATTATTAAATATTAGGATCCATCTGATATTATTCCATGGTTATTAAGTTTACATGTTATTGTTGTAGGTCCAGGTTTAGGTAGATCATCAGGTGCATGGAGTTGTGCATCTGAGGTCATTAAAGCAGCTAGAAATATAAATTTACCAATCGTTTTAGATGGAGTAGGTTAAAAATATTATTACTCATTATTTAAATATTAGTTAACTAATAGTTTTAATTTGTTTTTATTATTATCATTGATCAATAGGATGCATTAAGATTAGTTTGTGAAAATTTAGATATTATAAAAGGATATGATAAAGCAATTTTAACACCAAATTTTGTAGAATTTAAGAGTTTATCAGATAGTGTAAAAAAAATGATTGGTGATAGTTCTAACAATTTATTGAAACCAGAACAAATTGCAACTAGGTAAATATTCAGACAATTAATAATAATAATAATAATAATAATAATAATAATTTTCCAAAAAGAAATGAGTAGGAATTTAAAAGAAAACTAATAATATTAACTATTGTTTTTTTATATTTTTTTTTTTTTTTCATAGCCTTGGTAATATTACAATCGTTCAAAAAGGTAAGGAAGATATAATAACAGATGGTAATCAAACTGTGGTTTGTGATAATGAAGGTATGCCAAGAAGATGTGGTGGTCAAGGTGATATTTTAGCAGGTGCCATTGGTACAATGTATGCATGGTCACATCTTTTCTATAAATATAATTCAAATATGGATGATAAACCAGAATATCCAATCTCTATTATATCTGCATATGCTGCCTGTTCATTGCTAAGACATTGTTCAAATAAAGCTTATCAAATTTCAAAAAGATCGACTGTTTCAATGGATATCATAAATCAAATTTCATCTAGCTTTGAAGATTTATTCCCTGAATCTTCTAAATAAAGTTAAAAAAACGAAAAAAAATAAAAAAAAAAAAGAAAAAAAATTACAAAAAATTATAAAAAAAAAATTATAATAATATATATTTTTTTTATTATTAATCTCTTGTATATTTGTAGAAAAAAACCAATTTCATTCCATTCATGTATTGTCTTTTTACCAGGCCAGGTAAAAATTAATTTTTTTATAATTTTTCAAATTAAAAAAAAAAAAAAAAAAATTAAAAAAAAAAAAATAAAAGAAAAAAAATAATTTTTTTATTTAATTTAATTTAAAACGAAAAGAAAAAATTAGTCAGATTAAAAACAAAATCTTTTGAATCTCATTCAAAAAATAAAAAAAAAAAAAAAAAACCAAAATATTTAAATAGCATTTAATAATACATATTTATTATATACATACAATTACTTAGTAATATTACCATAATAAAAATAGATGACAACAACCAAAACTGTAACAAAGAACACCACTACATCTACTACCACACAGATTTCAGAAGTAGATGGGTTAAAATTTACAATTACACCATTTATTAGATCAGTTATTTCAAATGATAGTAAATTAAAAGAGAAATATTCAAAATATTTAAATAGTCAACAACCATTCATACCATTTAGTACATTAAAAGATATTGCAAAAACTTCAACAAAAAAAGTTTATTTTCAAGATTTAATAAAAGATGCCACAATCTATTATCCTCCAAAGGCAGAAGTAATACCTGTATGTATTTTTTTTTTTTTTTTTTTTTTTTTTTCTCTTCTTCTTTAATTTCACTTATGTTCTAATGAATAAAAAAATAAAGGACCCAGAATTTATAGCAAGAAAACAACATTTAGAGAAGTTACATAAAGAATATGAATATTCAAAATTAGTTAAAAATGTTTATAAAAAAGAAACAGATTTGAATGAATTGTCTTCATTTAGATCTCAAATTTCAATCGCTGTAAATATATTAGTCACTTTTTTCACTCTTTTAGTTGGTGGTATTTTCGTTGGTCATAAATGGTTAAATTCTCAATTATATGTATGTGTTTTTAAAATGATAAAAATAATTATGATAAAACTTTATATTAAATAAAATGTTAACTCTTTTTAATTAATTTTTTATACAGGGTTTAATATGTGGTTTAGTATTAGGAATAATTGGTGTTGCCGTTGAAATTTGGTTATTTGTACTAAGATCATCCCAACACCAAATGGAGAAAGATAAAGCTGAACAAATCGAAGAAAAAGTTACAGAGTGGAAAATTAAAAAGAGAACAAGACAAATTAAAAAAGAACAAGCTCAACCTTTATTAACTGATGGTTCAAGTAGTAGTGCTATTAAAATCCAATAAAAAAAAAAAAAGAAATATAAAAAGAAAAAGAAAAAATGGTTTTATTTTGATACTTATTTTTATTATATTATTTATGAAATGATAATATATTTTGTGGATTAGTAGTTAGCTTTTAAAAGTTGATTACATCATCAATAATATTGGAAGAGGATGAATATGAAGACATTGTATCATCCATATTTACAATGATTGAATCATCTAGTGAACTAATACTACTTTCATTAGTAGTACTATTATTATTATTATTATTATTATTATTATTATTATTATTATTATTATTATTATTATTATTATTATTATTATTATTATTATTATTATTATTATTATTATTATTATTATTATTATTATTATTATTATTATTATTATTATTATTATTATTATTATTATTTTCAATAGTTTCATCAAAAGTGGAGGTTTTGGTGGTAGTGGTAATTTCTGTAATAAGAGTTGTAACCGTTGTTGATGAATCAATATTTTTTGGTTCATCTTCCCCATTTCCACTGTCAATATTATACTTTTCATTTTTCTCTTCATTTTCATTGGTTTTATTATTTACAGTGGTATTTCCAGTTGATTCTTGAATTGAAAAGCTTTTTAATATAAAATTTTTAAGGGCAAAAACATTGTCAGAAAAAATATTGTTTGATTTCGAGGAGATATTTTCATTTGAAACAAGTTGTTTGGGTTCATCATCATTTAAATTTTTTTCTTTTTTGAATTCATCATTATTTCCTTTTATACGATGTTGTCCAATCATTTGTTTTAGTGATTTTTCATTATTGTCATTGTTATTTTCATTTGAAGTTGTCCAAGTAATATCCAATGATTTGTATTCTCTTTCTTCATTTTCTTCATGGTTTTCATTGGCACCATCTTTATGCAAAAAAGATAAATATCTTTTAAAACTTGACATTGATTTTTTGAGTGATGACATCCTGACCCTATTTTTGGAAAAACTACAATGGCCAATACAATCTTTTGGAACTCCATATATTAAATAACATTTTTTTATTCTTTGTTTCATTGTTTCATGACTATATGGTACCCTAATAATAGAAGGAAGAAGAGCATTTTTTAGTACTCTCTTTACTCTTACAATTTCATCAATTGAATCATTTGTTTTTTTTTTCATTTTTTTTTCTTTCAATTATTAAAAAAATTATTTATTTATTATTTTTTTATTATTTTTTTTTATGTGTGATAACATCAAATATAAAAAAAAAAAAAATAATAAAAAAAATTATTTTTTTATTTTATATATTTTTTTTTTATTAATTTAAAAAAAAAAAAAAATAAAATTAAAATTTTAGTGAAAAAAAATAATAATAAAACAAATTTATTAAATTAAAAAACACACACTTTTTTTTTTTTTTTAATAAAATTTTTTTTTTTTTTTTTTTTTTTTTTTTTTTTGTTAATATAACTAATTTAGTTATATTAATTTAAATCATTCATTTTGATTGTTCTCGGATCCATTAAAGATTGAAGTTTTAATTTTAATGTTCTTCTATATTTTGTATAAAATACTAAACTAAGAATAACAATTGTTGTTGCAGAGACAACTGGAACTACAATTACTACCGGCAAAAACCAAACTCTTTCATTGTTATTATTATCACCACTTTTACAATCTGATATATAATCTTTATTTTGAACTAAAATTGAAAAGTCTAAATATTCTTTTTAATTAATAAATTTATAAATTTTTTTTTTTTTTTTTTTTTTTTTTTTTAAAAAAATACTTTACCTGGATCAATTATACAATTAATACAATGAGGTAGATTTAAACCAATAGTGATTGAACTATCATTTTTATTTACAATATCTGAAGAGATATATGTTGGACGTTGATCAGAGAGAGCACGATTAATGAATCTACCAAATAGAGTTTTACCTTCCTTTGTAATGGTTACATAGTTTAATGATGATTTTTCATCAATATTATCAATGTTTGCAATATCACATTGTTCACCACTTGAAGTATCATCAGTTTTAGTTGTACCAACTGATGATTCCATTTGAAGTTGTAAAGTATTTAAACCACTATCATAAGTATAATTACTAATTTCAATGGTTAATTTAATTGAACCACTTAATACTTTGAATGTGATATCAGCAAATGTAAATTCTTTATCTTTTTCAATCTCTTCAATTGTAAATGTTATATTACATTTTGATGGTATTATTTTATTGAAAATATAGAAATTATTAGTTTCAGTTGAAGCATTGATTTTTTTAAAATTCCAATTATTTTCTAATAAATCAATTGAATTAATTGGTTTATTATTAAAATTTAATTCTAAAAGTTTAGTGATTTTAATTGTATATTTAGTTTTATCATTATTTAAATCTGTTGATCCACTATTAGTATCTACTGTTGTATTTGATTTTGGTGGTTGTTGAACCACTTCAATTGAACAATCTGGTCCAACGAAATTTGGTTTCAAACAATTACATTGACCAATTCTTTGATCACAAATACCCATTGTTGAATTAGTACAATCATTTGGACAATTCATAATGGTATTATTGTAAAGGAAAATATTTTGACCAGTCCAAGAATGACCATTTTGAATTACTGTCACTGATTTTACACCACTACCAGCACCAACATAACATATTATTGTTGATGTTGAAATTTCATAGATTGGTTTACACTCTAATGTACCTATGAAAACTGATGGGTTCACATGGTCATAACCATACCATCCTATTAATGTAACATTACCACCCAATATATTTGGTGCATTAACACTTGAAACATAATGATCTGGTATTGTACATTCATCACCTAACCAAAATGTTTCACATTTACATACTCTATTTCTAATATCACAACTTCCTTTATCATGACAATTACATATACATTGACCTGAATTTCTATCACAAAATCCTTTACCTGTACAATCTTCACTACAATTTAAATAGTAATTGGTAAAATCTGGTAAATAGGTAACATTGAAAGAATAATCAGGTTGACCACTAATTTTTAAAATACTAGTTGCATCTATTTTATTTTTGGTGATATTATTGTAGACATAAAGTTGACAAACTATTGTATCGAATGTTGTTGATCTAATTGAACAATATTGATCATTCAATATTGTAAATACAGTAGCACTAATATTATAAGAAAATCCTCTACCTATTATTGTTAATAATCCAATATTTGAAACATATACTGATGTTACAGCAGGTCCACCTGATGATAATGTAAATGAAATACCAGGATAAATAAATGTAAATGTAAATGTAGTAATATCTGTTGCATTTCTATAGAATTGATAACTTGGTATATCAACAATCCAATCATTTGTACTTGGAATAGTTACAAAATAACTAGAATCAAAACCTAAATCTGAACCATAAAGAATGGTTCTATTGGATAATGTATCAATCTTTAAATTTGGTACTAGATTTGTACAATTTTGAGTTGTTATTAAAGTTGGTGCAGGATTTAAATTTGCTTTTAATATTGAATTGTTTTTATAGTGACATGCAAAACATGATGGTAAATATCCCATGATTAATAAATTACTAGGAAGTTTCAATGTTTGTAATTTACAAAATTGACTACTTATTGTACCTTTCAATGGATTATTTGTAACATCTAAATATCTTAAACTATTTGCTAATGGTAAAAGTATATCTAAATGATCTGGCATACCACAATTTGTAATTGTTATAGATTCTATTACTGAACCTGGTCTATTAAATAAACCAGGAATTGGATAACCACTTTTAATAGTACATTGATTGATTGAAAATGATTTTAGTGAAGTAACAGGTAACGCTTTAATACTATCAGTACTGAATGAACCAGGATTTTTAATATCAATTTTATTTAATCCAGTCATTGTTGAAAAATCAATGCTTTGATCAGTTGGGCTTGTAAAGAAGATATTATTTAAAATTAATGTATTCAATCTTGTTAAACCTTTAATTGAATCAATTGGAAATGTGTATGAGTAACTATTACCATTCAATTGTAAAGTTTTTACATTTGTATAGGTTGTAAGATTTGATAAATCATTTTTTACAGTGGATGCCAAAGAGAAATTAACATTTTCTATACTATTTGCATATAATAGATTTGGTACATTTTTAGATTCAGTTTGTAATGATTTTATTCTACTTTTACCACTATTTGAATCTAAATCATTTGAATATAAAATATTTAAATCTTGTGATGCGCTATTTATAATTGTTAAACTTGTTAATTCAATAATCGATGATATTGGTATTGTAGTATTAGCTACTATTGAAAAAATGTAATTGGTATTGATAATTAATGAATTCACATTTTTAATTGGTTTTGATAGTGAATATATAACACAATTTGTTAATTCGAATGAAAAGTTTTTGAAATTATTACCTTGAAAAAAAAAATTCACTTCAAATGTAAATAAATTTAAATTTAAATATAAATTATCTTTTTGAAAACAATTTAAACTACTACTATAAAGAACACTACTATCACTTTTTAAAATTACTGATGTTAATAAATTTGTACTATCTTCACATTTGAAATTATCTGGATAATCTTCACAATAATATCCCCAGTTTGAATCGTTTCTTAATTTATAATTATTTTTATTACCTGATGATAATATTAAATTATATAAACAATTTGCTAAAAAAAATAAAAAAAAATAAAAAAAAAAAAAAAAAATAAATAATTTTTAATAATTTTAATTTGCAGAAAAAAAAAAAAAAAAAAAAAAAAAAAAAAAAAAATTTTTACTTTCCGATGGAATTAATTTTGAATGTGAATATCCAAATAATAAAAAAAATAATAAAATAAATAATATTTTCATACTATTAATTAAGAAATCATATAAATAATTATGAAATAAAATAAAATAAAAAAAAATAATGATTATGATTCCAAAATGCAAAATTGATTGTAAAAAAAAAAAAATTTAAAAAAAAAATAAAAAAAAAAAAAAAATATCTTTTTATTTTTCATTTTAGATATTTTTTTTTTTATTTATTTATTTATTTATTTTTTTTTTTTTGATTTTTTTTTTTTGATTTTTACTTTTTTTTTATTATTATTGTTAGTTGGGTTGTAAAAAAAAAAATTTGTTTTTATTTTTTATTAGAAAAAAAAAAGAATCTTGTGTATTCAGTAATAATGATTTCAGATTCTGGAGTTTTTTTTTTTTTTTGGATGAGTTTTTGTTAAAATATCAATTGCATAGAGACATTTTTAATTATTTGATAGATTAGCTAGAATAAACCAATCTAATGATGGTATTAATTTTGAATTGTTATCTAAAAGTTTTGAAGCGAAATGACCCGAATAAATTGTACCATTGTATTGTTCATTAATGTCTTTAAGTAAAACGGGGCATGATACAAATCCATTTGGAATTTTATATTCATAAACTCTTGGCCATGGAGAATTTTCAGGCATACGTGAAAATAAAGAAGCATCATCCGTATAATTACCCGAATTATCGAAAACACAAAAAGTTGATAACCAACCTGTTAACACTGGTGCACCAGATTGCTGTCTATAATCAACGATTTGATTCCACCAATTGGTATCTGGATTTCCATTTGCAGATTCAATGAATTTATCAGTAATTGGTAATAAATAACCCAACCATTTCTTTATGATACCATCTTTATTATCGAATTCATTTAATCTTGATACTCTTTCTTTTAAATTAATCCAATCACTAATTTCACCCAATAATGTTACCTCTGATAGTCCACACATGGTTTGCACTCTAAAATTAAAGTATTTTTTCATTGTTGACATTAATACAATTGAGAATACAACTTTATCAGATTCTGTTGTGGTTGTAAAATTTGGAATCATCCAATCTCTAATTGATGCATCTTTAATATTTAATTTAATTTGCTCTAACATTTCAATGGTTAATTTATCGAAAGGTGCCTCTAAAATTGGATATTTTGTTTGTACAACTAATGTTTTTTTTCCATCGAAATCAACAAACTTTTCACGTAATTCTTCTGAATTTTTGTTTACATAAAATGAGAATTGAGTTAAAATCGCCATCCAAATATTATCAGGTCTTTTTAATAATAAAAAGAAATAATAAAAGAAATTAGTATTGTTAAATATTAATAATAATAATAATAATAATAATAATAATAATAATAATAATAATAATAATAATAATAATAATAATAATAATAATAATAATAATAATAATAATAATAATAATAATAATAATAATAATAATAATAATAATAATAATAATAATAATAATAATAATAATAATAATAATAATAATAATAATAATAATAATAATAATAATAATAATAATAATAATAATAATAATAATAATAATAATAATAATAATAATAATAATAATAATAATAATAATAATAATAGGAATGTAAATACCTTAAAACAAGATGGTGATGTTCATTGTAACTTTCCCATGCAGAGTTTACAAAACTATTTAAACCAAATGGTTTTAAATCGTCTGTGAAACTTGATTGCAATACTTTCATTTGTTTTTTTAAGTTTTTTACATCATTTTCAAATTTTTCATTCAAAGATTTCTGTATCGAAAGATCCGAGTCAATACTAATTAAATTCCTACTAACCAAACTAAAATAATCATAATCGTTTTTATCCAATAATTTTGAGACTTCTTCTTTTATAATGGTTTGAATATTAAATTGTTCATTTATTTCCCATTTGTTTTGTTCCACATCACTTACTTTAAACGATATGGATTTATTGTTTTCATCTCTTTTAATTGTAGAATCATATTGAATAACTTTTGCTTTATTCATGGTTGGTAGAAATATATTTAAAAATAAAAAAAATAAAAAAATTAAAAAATAAAAAAAAAAATAATAAAAAATAAAATGAAAAAAAAAAATAAAAAAAAAAAAATACAACCCCAAAATTATTTCTGAAAACGCAAGACTCTCTTTTTTTTTTATAATTTAAAATAAAAACACTTTCACTTTCAAAAATCCAACTTTAATTTTAATTTTTATTAAAATTAATTTTTTTTTTTTCTTTTTTTTTTTTTGGAAATACGGGCATTATTATTATAATAAAAAAGTGTCTTAATTTTTTTCAAATTTTTATTTTTAAATTTTTTTATTTATTTTTATTTTTGTATTTTTTTTATTTAAAATGTTGAATTTGAAAAAGTGGTGATGTTCTGCTTTAAAATTTTTATTAAAATAAAAAAGTTGTTTTAAAATAATATTTTTTAAAACAATATTTCTCCATATTCTAAAAAGAAATATATCTCCTCCATTATTTTAACTTCCATTGTATCTTTATTTTTTAAAATTTAATATTTAGTTTTTGGCTTCATGGTAAGTGATAAAAAAAAAAAAAAAAAAAAATTCAAAAAAAAAAATTAAATAAAAATTAAATTATTTTTAGGGTTGTGGAAAAAAAGAAGATTTTCATTTTTATTTTTTTTATAAATTATCTTTTTGAAAACAATTGTTTAAATTACTACTAAAAAGAACACTACTATCACTTTTTAAACAATTTTCTGGAAAAAAAAAAAAAATTGATGTCAGAAAAAAAAAAAAAAAAATTACTTTTGGATGGAATTAATTTTCCAAATGATAAAAAAATAATATAATAAATAATATATTCATACTATTAATTAAGAAATAATTTAAATAATTATGAAAAAAAAAAAAAAAAAAAAAAAATAATGATTTTGATTCCAAAAAAAAAAAAAATATAAAATATCTTTTCAATTTAAATTTTTTATTTTATTTTATTTTATATTATTTTATTCTTTTTATTATTTTTTTTTTTTGAATTATATGTCTTATTCTTAGGTTTTTGGAAAAAAAAGGAGAAAAATTTGTGTTAAATATGGGCGCTTGTATTATAATAAAAAAGTATTTTAATTTTTTTCAAATTTTTAGAAATTTTTTCTTAGGTTTTTGGAAAAAAAAAAAAGGAAAAAAATTTGTGTTAGATTTTTTTTTTTTTTTTTTTATTTTATTTTTTATTTTTTTTTTTTTTTTGAAATATATGTCTTATTCTTAGGTTTTTGGAAAAAAAAGGAGAAAAATTTGTGTTAAATATGGGCGCTTGTATTATATTAAAAAAGGTATCTTAATTTTTTTTCAAATTTTTAGAAATTTTTTTTTTTTTTTTTATTTTTTTAATTGGATTTATTTTGAAAAATGGATAGCAGAAAAAGAAAAATAGAAGAACAAGATGCATTGAATGAAGAAATAGATAATCACTCAAAAAAACAAGAAATCTCAAATAATAATAATAATAATAATAATAATAATAATAATAATAATAATAATAATAATAATAATAATAATAATAATAATAATAATAATAATAATAATAATAATTGTAGTGATAGTAGTCTAAACAAGCAAATAAAAACAGATAATCTAATTGAAGTTGATGTAGATAAAACTATAGAATTAATTCAAGCAACACCAAAAACACTGTTAGGATTGATTGACGTTTTAAGAGTATATGATAATCACAAAGGAAATGAATTAATTAGAATAGAATCAACAATTTATTTTAATGACTATCATAAAAATAAATACCAACATTATTTCGATAAAAAACGATATAATAATTTCGTTTTAAATATATTCTTTGATACTTTATTCGATATTTTTTATCAAATTAGAAATACTATTACCACAGGTTATCTTAAATATAAACTTTATGTTAAAATTGTTAATGATAAAAGAGTAAGTCTTTCATTTAATTCTTTATTATTGTCCACACTCTGAAAATTTTGTTATTTTAACATAATCCAATTATTTTTTTTACATAATTAATAAAATATAAAAGTTTAATAATTGGTTCAAAGATTTATATGAGAATGAAAAAGATCAATTAATAAAAAGATTAGATATTATGGATAAATATTTATCAATACCGTTAGACAATTATCGACATTCTAGGGGTGACAATCATTTAACAATATTTCCAAAACAGTATTGTTTAGATCGTTTGTATAGTATTGTATATGATGGGATCATTGATATCTTTTTAAATCTTACAATATATAAACCTGATATTCAAGATTACTACTATGAGAAATATTATAAAACAAATGGTGATAATAATAATAATAATAATATTAATAATAATAATTGTAATGAGAATTGTAATATAGAAAAGAAATCAATTATTTTATCAGATATAGTAATTGAAATGATAGTTAGAGATTCATTATGGTATATTGATGATAGAATGGATAAAGTTATAATAAATAATAATCTTTTATCATTTGCATTAGTTTCAAAACAATTCTTTAGAGTATTATCTAAAATATTAAATAATGAATACTTTGAATGGAAGAAATCAATGATTCAATTGACTGATAGCCAATTCAATTTAATTAAACAACCACCATTATATTTTGATTACAATTCAATTAGATTAATACCATACTCAAGTAATAAAGAATATTTGGAATTATTATTCTCAAGAGTTCAATCATTCTATATTTTGAGTGATGAATATGATACAGCCATAAATGATGCTACTCGTAGGAATTTCAAATGTGTAAATGGTCATTTTTCTCGATTAGACGATTTTGCATATAGAAAAACAATACTTTCAGATGGGTATTTAGTTTATCCACCACCAATGCCCTCATTACAAAGTATCACTATCGATGAATATTATGGATACTCTAAAAACTATTTACATTTATTAGAAGATATATTAATAACAAACTTTGAAACAGTTAAAACCAATAAACTTGATAATGATAGTCATGGTATCAAAAGATTTTCATTCAAGATTTGTAATGATTGGAATCGCACTCCAGAAAGAAGAGATGTTGATTTCATTAAGCCTCTCTTGGAATTTCATTCAAATTCATTAGAAATAGTTAAAATCGATTCTTCTTTCACTTATCTTTTAAAATTAAATACATTAAATAAATTAAAGTCTTCAATAAATAATCAATCAAAGAATAAAATAAAGTGGTCACTAAATGTATATGATAATGATGATTATGATGGCACTTCTGATGAAGAGTCCCCTTAAAGATTTCAATAAATAATCAACCAAAGAATAAAATATTATTTTTCATTATTAAATTTTTAAATTTAATAATTAAATTTAAAAAAAAATTAAATTTTCCCAATTTTTTTTTATTGAAATTCCCCAAAAAAATAGCTGCTAGCAATCTTCGCCTTTTTTTTTTTTTTTTCAAATAAACTGTTTCTTTTTTTATCCAACTCTCTTCTCTTTATTGATTTTTGTTCTTTTAAATTTAACTCTTCCATTTTCTTTTCTAAAAAGCATCGTCTATTTATGGTTTATTTTTATTTTTTTTGTATTTTTGTATTTTTTTTTTGAATTAAAAAAGAAAGAAAAATATATTAATACTCTTCTAAATTATTATTATTATTATTATTATTATTATTATTTTATTATTATTATTATTATTATTATTATTATTATTATTATTATTATTATTATTATTATTATTATTATTATTATTATTATTATTATTATTATTATTATTATTATTATTATTATTATTATTATTATTATTATTATTATTATTATTATTATTATTATTATTATTATTATTATTATTATTATTATTATTATAATTAATAATTTTTAACAAATATTAATTTCTTGAAAATGTTGTTATTTTAACATAATCCAATTAATGAATTTATTATGAGTTAATTATTGAGAAATAGTCTATTATTATTTTTTTAAAAAACATTAAAAGAGAATAATTAAAGTTGCGGTAAGATTCAAAAAATTCAAAAAAAATAAAAAATAAAAAATAAATTATTAAATAAAGCCAGCTTTGGAGAGATGGTATTGATCCTGCTGATAATACTTTATTAAAACGATAACCAAATGTTAATGATTCGACACTTGATGGTATATCAACCTATATAAATATCTTCATTCGAAATCTAATATAAATTTATTATATAATCCCTCTAAATTTTGAATTTAATAATTGTTCTTTTTTATATATTTCTAATTTGAAATTTTTATTAAAATAAAAAAGTTGTTTTAAAATAATATTTTTTAAAACAATATTTCTCCATATTCTAAAAAGAAATATATCTCCTCCATTATTTATTTTAACTTCCATTGTATCTTTATTTTTTAAATTTAATATGTAGTTTTAGGCTTCATGGTAATAAAAATTATTTTTAGGGTTGTGGAAAAAAAGAAGATTTTTATTTTTATTTTTTTTATAAATTATCTTTTTTGAAAACAATTTAAACTACTAAAAAGAACACCATCACTTTTTAAACAATTTGATGAAAAAAAAAAAAAATTAATAAAATTTATTTTAAAAAAAAAAAAAAAAATTACTTTATTATTTAACAATTATTTATGAAAAAATTGTTTAAAATTGAAAAAAAAAAATAATAATGATTATGATCCCAAAAAAAAAAAAAAAAAAAATTGAAAAAAAAATATAAAATATCGTTTCAATTTAGATTTTTTTTATTTTTTATTTTATTTTTTTTTTTTTTTTTGAAATATATGTCTTATGTTCTTAGGTTTTTGGAAAAAAATAAGGAAAAAAATTTGTGTTAAATATGGGCACTAGTATTATAAAAAAGGTATCTTAATTTTTTTTCAAATTTTTAGAAATTTTTTTTTTTTTTTCATTTTTTTAATTGGATTTATTTTGAAAAATGTATAGCAGAAAAAGAAAAATAGAAGAACAAGATACATTGAATGAAGAAATAGATAATCACTCAAAAAAACAAGAAATCTCAAATAATAATAATAATAATAATAATAATAATAATAATAATAATAATAATAATAATAATAATAATAATAATAATAATAATAATAATAATAATAATAATAATAATAATAATAATAATAATAATAATAATAATAATAATAATAATAATAATAATAATAATAATAATAATAATAATAATAATAATAATTGTAGTGATAGTAGTCTAAACAAACAAATAAAAACAGATAATCTAATTGAAATTGATGTAGATAAAACTATAGAATTAATTCAAGCAACACCAAAAACACTGTTAGGATTGATTGATGTTTTAAGAATATATGATAATCACAAAGGAAATGAATTAATTAGAATAGAATCAACAATTTATTTTAATGACTATCATAAAAATAAATACCAACATTATTTCGATAAAAAACGATATAATAATTTCGTTTTAAATATATTCTTTGATACTTTATTCGATATTTTTTATCAAATTAGAAATACTATTAACATATGTTATTTTAAATATAAACTTTATGTTAAAATTGTTAATGATAAAAGAGTAAGTCTTTCATTTAATTCTTTATTATTATCCACACTCTGAAAATTTTGTTATTTTAATATAATCCAATTATTTTTTTTTTTTACATAATTATTAATAAAATATAAAAGTTTAATAATTGGTTCAAAGATTTATATGAGAATGAAAAGGATCAATTAATAAAAAGATTAGATATTATGGATAAATATTTATCAATACCATTAGACAATTATCGACATTCTAGGGGTGACAATCATTTAACAATATTTCCAAAACAGTATTGTATAGATCGTTTGTATGGTATTGTATATGATGGAATCGTTGATATCTTTTTAAATCTTACAATACATAAACCTAATTTTTTAGATGAATACTATGATAAATATTATGAAACAAATGGTGATAATAACAATAATAATAATAATAATAATAATAATAATAATAATAATATTAATAATAATAATTGTAATGATAATAGTAATATAGAAAAGAAACCAATTATTTTATCAGATATAGTAATTGAAATGATAGTTAGAGATTCATTATGGTATATTGATGATAGAATGGATAAAGTTATAATAAATAATAATCTTTTATCATTTGCATTAGTTTCAAAACAATTCTTTAGAGTATTATCTAAAATATTAAATAATGAATACTTTGAATGGAAGAAATCAATGATTCAATTGACTGATAGCCAATTCAATTTAATTAAACAACCACCATTATATTTTGATTACAATTCAATTAGATTAATACCATACTCAAGTAATAAAGAATATTTGGAATTATTATTCTCAAGAGTTCAATCATTCTATATTTTGAGTGATGAATATGATTCAACCATAAATGATGCTACTCGTAGGGAGTTTAAATATGTTGATCGTTATCCTGATTTAGAGGAATTTACATATAAAGAGACAATACTTTCAGATGGGTATTTAGTTTATCCACCACCAATGCCCTCATTACAAAGTATCACTATCGATGAATATTATGGATACTCTAATAACTATTTACATTTATTAGAAGATATATTAATAACAAACTTTGAAACAGTTAAAATCAATAAACTTGATAATGATAGTCATGGTATCAAAAGATTTTCATTCAATATTTGTATTGATTGGAATGTCTCTCCAGAAAGAAGAGATATTGATTTCATAAAACCTCTCTTGGAATTTCATTCAAATTCATTAGAAATAGTTAAAATCGATTCTTCTTTAGCTTATCTTTTAAAATTAAATACATTAAATAAATTAAAGTCTTCAATAAATAATCAATCAAAGAATAAAATAAAGTGGACACTAAATGAATGGAATGAAATGAGACCTTAATAATAATAATACACCAGAGTTGCAGTAAAATTCGATATTTTGAAAAATAAAAAAAGAAAAAAAAGTTATTTAAAAATGGTTTCAAATATTAATTGCTTTAAAAAAATTTTACATGTTTATATATAAATTATCCGTTAGAAATATTTAAAATAAAATATGGTGGGCTTCAGAAGGTAAGTTTTTTTTTTTTTTATTTTTTTATAATATTAATTTATAATTTTTTTAATAGATTATTATTATTGTAAAACAGAACATGAAATAGAAATATGACGAAAATCAAGCTTTCAAACAAAATGTAATATTATTTCTTTTTTTGAATTCATTAGAAATAGTTAAAATTGATTCTTCCACTGCCACTCATATAGAAGTAAATTCAATAAACGAATGTATGCATATCATTTGTAAATTAAATTATCATTAATAATAAATTTGTTTAAACTCTTTGGATACCATTAGATTGTATTGTAACTAGACCTTCAATCTCTATTGGTTTACAAAGTGCTCGCATTTTTCATTTTTTAAAAAAAAAAAAAATTAAAATAAATAAAATCTAAAGCCCCATTTTTTAATTATTTTTCATTTTTAAATTTTTAAATTTAATAAATAAATTAAAAAAAAAATATTCCCCCACCCCATTTTTTATTTTTTTTAATTGAAAGCAGCTTTTCAACCTTTTTTTTTTTTTTTTTTTTTTTGAATTTAATTTTTAAATATTATTAATTATTAATATTTTTACATTTCACATTAACAGTCATTAAAAAAAAAAAAAAAAAACATTTTTTTTTTAAATTCACATAATTATGATTTAAATCTCCATCTATAAATGCTCTTTACCCACTTTTTATATTTTTGGGGGTGTTAAAAGAATTTAATATTTAATTTATTATTTTATAATTTATTTTTTTTTTTTTTTTTTAAAATTTGATGAGAAAATTGTTGAGGTAATAATTTTTTCAAATTTAAAAAAGAAAATTATTTTCAATTTTATTTTTTTTCATATTATAGTTAATTCAAATTCAAATTCAAATATTTTATAAAAATGGATAAAGTTCATCATGTTGTATCAGACCCAGAATTGGATAATTTATTAAAAAATCAAAAAGTTATCATTGACTTTAGCGCTGAGTGGTGTAGGTTTTACTTTCACTTTTATAATTTTTAATAATAATTATTATTAACTTTTTCTTTTATTTTCTTCTTCTATTTTTTTTTTTTTTTCTTCTATTTTTTTTTTTTTAATATATAGGTGGTAGGTATTTTTAATTTTTATTTCTATTATTATTTTTTTATATATATAGATATTAATTTTTTTTTTTAATTTTATTGTTTTCTTTATAATTTAAAAAGGTGTAAGTATATTGTTTTATTAAAAAGATTTTAAAAATAAAACTTGTTATTTTTTATTTAAATAATATTAATCAATATATTAAATTTATATTAGCCATGCAGAGCTATAGCTCCAACATTTTCCAAGTTGTCAAATGAGTATCCAAACATTATTTTTATTCATGTAGATATTGATAGACTTAGTACACATCCATTGGTAAAAACAATCCGTAGCGTTCCAACTTTCCAAATGTATGTTAATTCAGCCCTTGAAAAAGAAGTTTGTAAGTATTGATTTATGTTAAAAATAATAAAAAAATTAAATAAAAAAAGAATAAATTTTAATTTAAATCATTTCTTAGGTGGAGCAAGTGAAGGTGGTATTAAAAGTATGCTTGAAGCTAATAAATAATTATTTACGCTTGGTGCTCATAATAATTATTATTTGTTATAACTATATTTATTTAAAATAGATTTTGATAAAAACAAATAAATAATTTTTGAATTTTTATATATATTTCAAAAACCATTGATCATTGAAAAAAAAAAATAACCGATTTTAAAGTACCAGATAGAACTCGGAATTCAAATTTAAAATCACTTTTTATTCATTGATTATATAGTTTTTATTTATTTACTAAATAACCTATTTTTTAAAATTATATTGATCTTATAAGAAATTTCCCTAAGAGATTATTGGAATTTCAAAAAACCAAAGAGTTGTTTGATTTTATTTATCATTATTGTTGTTGGATATTGAAACTCTTTGTTTTTTTCTTTTTTGGTGTTGTTTTAATGCAAATGATAAAAGATTATTATTTATTATAACCCTATCCATTAATATTAAATATATGAAAACTTTGATTGAAGGGAATCAATGATTCAATTGAATGATAGCCAATTCAATTTAATTAAACAAACACCATTATACTTTGATTATAACTCAATTGGATTAATACCATCCTCAATTAATAAAGAATATTTGGAATTATTAGTCTCAAGAGTCGAATCGTTCTATATTTTGAGTGATTAGTATAATTCAAATAGAGTGGTTACTAAATGTATATGATTTTGAGAGGTATGCATAAAAAGGTTCATTAAATCATGATAATGTTTCTATAATTTTTAGTTCTGAGAATATTGTTGTATATGTGTACCTTGTTGTGGGGTTGTTGAATTTGGTGGATTATTGTTGTTGTTTTAAATTAATTATTTTTAAAAAAAAATTATTTTTTTATTTTTTTTAATATTGACTATTTTTTTTTGTTAATCTTAATTTTTTTTTGATGTTTTTTTAATTTTTTTTTTTTTGAGAATCTCAAAAAACAAAATAAAAGGGGTTTTTACTTTTGACTAAATTTAATTTTTTATTAAAAAAAAAAAAAAATGTAAATTACATTGAAAAAAAAATTTTATAATTAAAAGTTATATTTAGACAATAATTAATTATTTTTTTTTTTTTTGAAAATAATCATTTTTTCTTTTTCACATAGCATATATGATGTTAAAATAACAATTTTTTTTTTTTATTATTATTATTATGATTTCATAATAATTATTTTATTTAATAAAAAAAATTGTTTTTTTAACATAGTTTTAAAAAATATAATGGCGCTCATTTGGGTTGATAATATATTTTTTTTTTTATTATGAAATAATTATTTTATATATTTATATATTTTTTTATTTCCTGTTAACTGTCATAAATTTTAAAAAAATACAAATTGTAAATTTGTTAACCACCTAGCAGCTGCTAAACTTTTTAATATATTTTTTAAAAAAATAAAAAAAGATACAAAAAAAAAAAAAAAAAAAAACTAATAAAATTAATTTTTTTTTAAATTAATTTTACAGAAAAAAAAATCCAATAAATCTAATAATTATAAAATGACGGATAGATGGTCCAAAATCTTTTTTTAAAAAAAACAAATTCTGATAAGACTTTACTCTATGTTTTTGTTGTTGAAGTTGTTGTTGTTGTTGTTGTTGTAGTATTATTTTAGTTGCAGTTTAATTGTATTGTAACTGAACCTTCAATCTCTATTGGGTTACTTGATCGGAACTTTCATCTAACCAATACCACCGCTAAATCATCTTTAGTTCGAGGTATCTATATTTATTATTGTCGTTTGGTGGTTGAATGAGTTTAACCTCTGTTCTTCTAATACTTTTTGTTGTTGAACCATTTTTTATTATTATTTCTGGTTGTTTTATTTTTACAGGAGAACAGAGGTTAAACTCATTCAATTTATAAATTTTTCCACCCATTTTTTTAGAAATTTTTTTTAATTTTCTTTTTTTGCAAAAAAAAACAGTTTACTTCACCCCTTTTTTTTTTTTTTTTCATTTCACATAATTATGATTTAAATCTCCTTCCTCTCTTTAACTACATTTTATATTTTTTGGGGGGGTGTTATTGGAATTTAATTTTTATTGTATTATTAATTTTTTTTTTTTTTTTTTTTTAATTTAATTAGAAAAAAATGTTGAGGGAATAATAATTTTTTCGAATATAAAAGAAAATTTTCTAATAAAAAATTAATAATATAATTTTCATTTTTTTATCATTTATTTCATTATTTTTTCATATTATAATAAATTCAAATTCAAATTCAAATATTTTATAAAAATGGATAAAGTTCATCGTGCTAATACAGACCAAGAATTTGATAGTTTATTAAAAAATCAAAAAGTTATCATTGACTTTGGTGCAGCTTGGTGTAGGTTATATTTTCATTTTTTATAATTTATAATAATAATTATTTTTAACTTTTTTTTTAATTTTCTTCTTTTTTTTTCTTTTTTTTTTTTTTTTTAATATATAGGTGGTAGGTATTTTTAATTTTTATTACTATTATTATTTTTTATATACATATAGATATTAAATTTTTTTTTTAATTTTAATGTTTTCTTTATAATTTAAAAAGGTGTAAGTAAATTGTTTTATTAAAAAGATTATCAAAAAAAACCTGTTCTTTTTTTTAGTAAATTAATATATAAAATTTATATTAGCCATGTAGAGCTATAGCTCCAACGTTTTCCAAGTTGTCAAATGAGTATCCAAGCATTATTTTTATTCAAGTTGATATTGATAAACTTATTACACATCCATTGGTAAAAACAATCCGTAGCGTTCCAACTTTCCAAATGTACTCTAATTCATCTTTAGTTGAAGAATTTTGTAAGTATTGATATAAAAAAGAAAAAAAAATTAAATAAAAAAAGAATAAATTTTAACTTAAATCATTTCTTAGCTGGGGCAGATCCTTCTAGACTTAAAAGTATGGTTGAAGCTAATAAATAATTAATTACGCTTTGTGTTCATAAAAATTATAATTATTTAAAATAGATTTTGAAAAAACAAATAATTTTTGAATTTTTATATTTCAAAAACCATTGATCATTGAAAAAAAAAATAATAACAAATTTTAAAGTGCCTTTTGATTCGAATTCAAAAATCAAAATGAATTTATTTTCATTGATTGTATATTTTTATTTATTTTTATTTATTTACTAAATAACCTTTTTTTTTAAAATTATATTGATTCTTATTAGAAAGAGAATATTCAAACTATTTGAAATTTCAAATAATGAAAGATTTGATAGATTTTCAAACATTTAATCATTAAAGCTTTTAATTATACCATTTTCAAAAATATTTATCATTTTTATTATTGTTACTATTATTCTTATAATTATTATTATTATTCTTACTATTTTTATTATTTTAAATTTTTTTTTTAAATACAAAAATAATCTATAAATTTTTTAGCAATTCTTTAGAAATAGTTCAAATAGATTCTATTTTTTTTTTTTTTAATATTTTTTAAATTGTTTTTTTTTTTTTTTTTTTTTTTTTTTTATAATTTTTTTTATAATAGTAATATTAAAACAAATAGAAATACAATTATATGAAATAATAGTAATAATAGTAAATAAATAAAATGAATTTGGTATTTTAAAAAATTATAAAAAATTTTTTTGAATGTGAGAAAAGGTCTGTTAAAATACCAATTGCAAAGAGATCTAGCATTCTAAATTATTTGATAGATTAGCTAGAATAAACCAATCTAATGATGGTATTAATTTTGAATTATTTTGTTTTTACAATCAATTTATTTTTTCCATCGAAATCAACAAGCTTTTCACGTAATTCTTCTGAAGATGATAACAATAGGAATGTAAATACCTTAAAACTAGATGGTGATATTTATTGTAACTTTCCAAAGCAGAGTTAACAAAACTATTTAAACCAAATGGTTTTAAATCGTCTGTGAAACTTAGAAAAACAAACGAAAGTATTGCAACCAAGTTTTTAAATCATTTTCAAATTTTTCATTCAAATAATTCTGTGTATATCGAGCACTCTAGTCAAAATTAATAAATTTCCTACTAACTAAACTAAAAAAATTATAATCATTTTCATCCAATAATTTTGAGACTTCTTTTATAATGGTTTGAATATTAAAAATAAAAATAAATAAAAAAATTTTAAAAAATAAAAAAAACAAGATCCCATTTTTTTTTATAAAAAATTAAAACTTTTTTTTTTTTATAATAATTATTTGGAAACTTAATTTTTTTTTTTTATTTTTGAAAAATAACGACTTACACACTTAAAAATTTATACAAAAAAAAAGTTTTGATTAATTTATATGTTTTTTTTTTTTTTTAAAATAATTTTTTGGAAACTTAATTTTTTTTTAAATTTTATGTTCAATTTTTTATTTTTTTTTTTTTTATTTTTTTTATGATATCACCACTCAAAAAAACAATCGATATCAAATAATAATAATAATAATAATAATAATAATAATAATAATAATAATAATAATAATAATAATAATAATAATAATAATAATAATAATAATAATAATAATAATAATAATAATAATAATAATAATAATAATAATAATAATAATAATAATAATTATAATAATAATAATAATAATAATAATAATAATAATAATAATAATAATAATAATAATAATAATAATAATAATAATAATAATAATAATAATAATAATAATAATAATAATTGTAGTGATAGTAGTCGAAACAAACAAATAAAAACAGATAATCTAATTGAAGTTGATGTAGATAAAACTATAGAATTAATTCAAGCAATACCAAAAACACTGTTAGGATTGATTGATGTTTTAAGAATATATGATAATCACAAAGAAAATGAATTAATTAGAATAGAATCAACAATTTATTTTAATGACTATCATAAAAATAAATACCAACATTATTTCGATAAAAAACGATATAATAATTTCGTTTTAAATATATTCTTTGATACTTTATTCGATATTTTTTATCAAATTAGATATACTATTAACATATGTTATTTTAAATATAAACTTTATGTTAAAATTGTTAATGATAAAAGAGTAAGTCTTTCATTTAATTCTTTATTATTATCCACACTCTGAAAATTTTGTTATTTTAACATAATCCAATTATTTTTTTTTTTTACATAATTATTAATAAAATATAAAAGTTTAATAATTGGTTCAAAGATTTATATGAGAATGAAAAGGATCAATTAATAAAAAGATTAGATATTATGGATAAATATTTATCAATACCATTAAACAATTATCAATATGCTGGGGGTGACAATCATTTAAAAATATTTCCAAAACAGTATTCTATAGATCGTTTGTATGGTATTGTATATGATGGAATCGTTGATATCTTTTTAAATCTTACAATACATAAACCTAATTTTTTAGATGAATACTATGAGAAATATTATGAAACAAATGGTGATAATAACAATAATAATAATAATAAAAATAATAATAATAATAATAATAATAATAATAATAATAATAATAATAATAATAATAATAATAATAATAATAATAATAATAATAATAATAATAATAATAATAATAATAATAATAGCAATTGTAATGATAGTAATTTTGAGAAGAAATCATTTATTCTATCAGATATAGTAATTGAAATGATAGTTAGAGATTCATTATGTTACACTCATGATAGAATCGATAGAGTTATAATAAATAATTATCTTTTATCATTTGCATTAGTTTCAAAACAATTCTTTAGAGTATTATCTAAAAATATTAAAAATGGGAGTCAATGATTGAATTGAATGATAGCCAATTCAATTTAATTAAACAACCACCATTATACTTTGATTATAACTCAATTGGATTAATACCATACTCAATTAATAAAGAATATTTGGAATTATTATTTCGAGTGATGCCATCATTACAAAGTATCACTATCCATAAATTTTATGGATATTCTAACAACTATTTATACTTATTTAAAGATATATTAATAACAAGTTTCAAAAAAATTAAAACCAATCAACTTGATAATGATAGTCATGGTATCAAAAGATTTTCATTAAGGATTTCTAACAATCTAAGCATTCACACAGAATGTAATATTAATTCTTTTGGACCTCTCTTGGAATTTCATTCGAATTTATTAGAAATAGTTAAAATTGATTCTTCCACTGCCCCTCATATAGAATTAAATACAATAAATGAATTTAAGTCTTTAATAAATAATCAATCAAAGAATAAAATAGAGTGGTTACTAAATGTATTTGATTTTGAGAGGTATGCATAAAAAGGTTCATTAAATCAAATTTTATTGGAAGCATGCTAAAAAAAATAAAATAAAATAAAATAAAAATAAAATCAATAAAAATTTATTTATTGTATAAATACAAAATGCTGGTATAGTATTTGATAGTGTATTAATAAATTAAACATGAATGACATTGATGTAATCCAAGTGATAATGTTTCTATAATTTTTAGTGCTGAGAAAATTGTTGTATTTGTGTACGTTGTTGAATTTGGTGGATTGTTGTTGTTTTAAATTAATTATTTTTTTTAATATTGACTATTTTTTTTGTTAATCTTCAATTTTTTTTGCTTTTTTTTTTTTTTGGTGCGATGTTTTTTTAATTTTTTTTTTTTTTCACAAATTCTCAAAAAACAAGATAAAAGGTATTTTTACTTTTGACTAAATTTAACTTTTTATTGAAAAAAAAAAAAATGTAAATTACATTCAACAAAATTTTTTATAATAAATAGTTATATTTAGACAATAATTAATTATTCATTTTTTTTTTTTTTTTTTTTTGAAAATAATAATTTTTTCTTTTTCACATAGCACATATGCTGTTAATAATAACAATTTTTTATTATTATTATTATTATAATTTCATAATAATTATTTTATTTAATAAAAAAAATTGTTTTTTTAACATAGTTTTAAAAAATATAATGGCGCTCATTTGGGTTGGTTAATATATTTTTATTTTTTTATTATGAAATATTTTATATATTTATTTATTTATTTCCTGTTAACTGTCATAAATTTTAAAAAATACAATTTGTAAATTTGTTCACCACTTAGCTGGTAAGCTTTTTAATATATTTTTTAAAAAAATAAAAAAAGATACAGTTAATAGTTTTGAAAAAAAAAAAAAAAAAAAACTAATAAAATTAATTTTACAAAAAAAAATCCAATAAATCTAATAATTATAAAATGACGGATAGATGGTCCAAAATCTTAAAATCAAAAAATCATTTCGTTTTCATATATTTTTTTTTTAATTTTCTTTTTTTTTTTTTTTTTTTTTTTTAACAGTATTATTTTAGTTGCAGCTTATAGTGAAGTGGTTAATTTGGAATTTAAATTCATTTTTAAAAAATAATTTTCTATAATGATAATAATATTTTGTTGATTGACAATAGGAATACCTCTTGTGAACATTGTAATATATAATAAATACCTCTTCCAAACCTTTATCACTATTCTCTATATCAACATATTCTTTATTATGATTATAGTAATTAGTATAACTAATAAATAAATATGCCTCATAACTATATAATTTACAAGGTTTACCCATTAACATTTTTCCCCTTTAAAAAATATTTCACGAGCACTGAATTTGAAATTTTTCCTACATTTCTTTAAAATAATATAATTTTGTATCTACTTTATGTTGCCCCACGGTGACCTGTCTCTGCATATCATTTGTAAATTAAATTAACATTAATAATAAATTTGTTTAAACTTTTTGAAACCCTTAAATTGTATTGTAACTAAACCTTCAATCTATTGGGTTACTTGATCGGTACTTTCATCAAACCTGTACCACCTCTAAATCATCTTTAGTTTGAGGTATCTATATTTATTATTGTCGATTGGCGATTGAATGAGTTTAACCTCTATTCTTATAATACTTTTTGTTGTTGAACCATTTTTTATTATTATTTCAGTTGTTTTATTTTTACAGGAGAACAGATAAATTAAATTTTTCCATTTTTTTAGAAATTTTTTTTAATTTTCTTTTTTTCCCAAAAAAAAGCAGCTTGCTTCACCCCTTTTTTTTTTTTTTTTTTCAATTCACACATGATTTAAATCTCCTACCTCTATAAATGCTCTTTAATTACTTTTTATATTTTCATGGGGGGGGTGTTATTGGAATTTAATTTTTATTATATTATTAATTTTTTTTTTTTTTCTAATTTAATTAGAAAAAAATGTTAAGGGTTTTTTTTTTAATTTAATTAGAAAAAAAAATTTTTTTTCATTATTTTATCATTTATTCATTATTTTTTCATATATAATAAATTCAAATTCAAATTCAAATATTTTATAAAAATGTATGCAGTTCATCATCCTAAAACAGACGAAGATTTGGATAGTTTATTAAATAAACCAAAAGTTGTCATTGACTTTGGTGCAGAGTGGTGTAGGTTATACTTTCTTTTTTTATAATTTATATTAATAATAATTTTTAACTTTTTTTTTAATTTTCTTCTTTTTTTTTTCTTTTTTTTTTTTTAATATATAGGTGGTAGGTATTTTTAATTTTTATTACTATTATTATATTTTATACATATAGATATTAAATTTTTTTTTTAATTTTAATGTTTTCTTTATAATTAAAAAAGGTGTAAGTATATTGTTTTATTAAAAAGATTATCAAAAAAAAACCTGTTATTTTTTTTGGTTATTATTAACCAATATATAAAATTTATATTAGCCATGTAGAGCTATAGGTCCAACATTTTCCAAGTTTTCAACTGAGTATCTATTCGTTGTTTTTATTCACGTTGATATTGATATACTTAATACACATCCATTAGTAAAAGCAATCAAGAGCGTTCCAACTTTCCAAATGTACGTTAATTCATCTTTAGTTCAAGAATTTAGTAAGTATTGATTTAAATAACAAAAAAAAATTAAATAATAAAAGAATACATTTTAATTTTAAATCATTTCTTAGCTGGAGCAGATCCAAAAAGTCTTAAAAGTATGCTTGAAACTTATAAATAATTATTTACGCTTGGTGCTCATAATAATTATTTTGTTATAACTATAATTATTTAAAATAGATTTTGAAAAAATAAATAAATAATTTTGAATTTTTATATTTCAAAAACCAGTCTTGAATAGGTTAAAAACTTTTTTTTTTTTTCTTTAATAAGAATGTAGAATTTGATGATTGAATTTGATGATTGAATTTATTATTTTGGGATCTATCCATCTTAGAAAAGAAATGTGATAAAATAATAAAAAAAATAAATGGAAATTAAATAAAAAAAAAAAAGTAATAAAAAAATGGCCAATATTAAAAAAAAAAAAACAGGGTTTAAAAATCATTGAAAAAAAAAATAATAACCGATTTTAAAGTGCCAGATAGAACTCGAATTCAAATTTAAAATCACTTTATTTTCATTGATTATATGGTTTTTTTTTGACCATTTTTTTTTTATTTACTACTAATAATAATAATAGTAATGATAATAATAATAATATTAATAATAATAATAATATTTATAATAATAATAATATTAATAATAATAATAATAATAATAATAATAATAATAATAATAATAATAATAATAATAATAATAATAATAATAATAATAATAATAATAATAATGATAATAAAGAAATTAATAACTTTATATTTGATATTACTCAATTTAATATATCATTACAAACTTTATTTCCTCTTTTATAAAAGATGGTTTGAATATTAAATTGTTCATTTATTTCCCATTTTTTTGTTCTATATCACTTACTTTAAATGATATGGATTTATTGTTTTCATCTCTTTTAATTGTAGAATCATATTCAATAACTTTTGCTTTATTCATGGTTGGTGGGAATTAATTAAAATTAAAAATAAATAAAAAAAAAATTAAAAAAATTAAAAAATAAAAAATAAAAAAATGATTAAAAAAAAAAAAAACTAATTAAATTTTTTTTACTAAAAAAATCCGATATTGTATCAAGCCCAATAATTATAAAATGTTGGACAGATCGCTCAAAATCCAAAATCCATACTTTTTTAAAAAAAAATCCGGATAATGCTTTACTTTAATTACAACTATTTATTTCCATTCAATTATATTAATCGATTTAATACTTGATGGTATTGATCCTGCTGAAAATATTTGATTAAAATAATGACCAAATGTTAATGTTTCAACACTTGATGGTATAAATCCTGCTGATATAAAAGTTTATATAATCTCTAAATTTTGATTTTAATGGGAATGATGAGTGCTCCTCATTGAATTCATAGTTTGATTTGTTCACTGATACTGATTTAATTGAAATTGGTATTCTTGGTATTTTATCCTCACCTTTTCTCGATTTATTTAATTCTTTATCTTGTTGTGGTGTGATTTCTTCATCGTTGGATTTGTTGTTTGATGACATTTTCTAACTCTATGCCCTAGTGTAGTATAATGATAATTCAATGCAATAATAATGGAAATAGAAATTCCTACCATTATTAAGGACCAAGATGTTGTTAATGCTACTACTGCTTCTTCTGATACCAAGTCTCTAAGTGTACCAATTGATCTATCCAAATTAAACACCCTAAATGTGTTTGACAAAATTTTTTTTCATGCTCTGTATAATGTCTCTCATTGTGGCTGGTTTCTCAATAACAATGATTGTTATTGCTCAACAAGCCGGTAATGAGTACACTACCTGGTTATAATTGCCAATGGCTGTATGGAGTATGGATGCCAACACCAATTATAAGACGTCAATCTGACTCTTTGTTATTGAAATAAAATAAAAAAATAAAAAAATAAAAAATAAAAAATAAAAAAAAATAGAAATTAAAAAAAATAAAAAAAATAAAAAAAAATAAAAAAAAAATAAAAAATAAAAATTAGAAAAAATAAAAAAATAAAAGAAGAAATAATAAAAAAAAATTTATTTAATTTGTTTGTTCCTTTTCTTTTTCATCAGAGTACAAACCACTTGGATAATCTGGGAACTGACTTGAATTTTCTTTGAGGTGTGGAGTAAAATTGAAATTATCAATTAACTCATGAGTTATATTTTTTTTTTTTGTTAAATTTTTTTTCTTTTGTTAAATTTTTTTTTTTTTTTTATTTTTATTTTTATTTTTATTTTTATTTTTTTTTTATGATTTGAAAAACAAATAGTAAGCTTTGGTTTCAATATCTCATTGTCAATTTATTTTTAACATTTAATTCAACTTTTTTTTTTTGTTTTTAATCTCTTAGAAATTTTAATTTTTCAGTGGACTCGTTAAAATGGATAATAAAAAAAGAAAGACAGAAGAACAACAAGATACATTAAATGAAGAAATAGATAATCATCACTCAAAAAAACAATCGATATCAAATAATAATAATAATAATAATAATTGTAATAATAATAATAATTGTAATAATAGTAGTCTAAACAAACAAATAACAACAGATAATCTAATTGATATAGATAAAATTATAGAATTAATTAGAGCAACACCAATAACACTGTTAGGATTGATTGATGTTTTAAGAATATATGATAATCACAAAGAAAATGAATTAATTAGAATAGAATCAACAATTTATTTTAATGACTATCATCTAGATAAATACCGACATTATTTTGATAAAAAAGGATATACTAATTTTGTTTTAAATATATTCTTTGATACCTTTTTCGATGTTTTTTATCAAATTAGATATACTATTACCGAAAAACATGAATATAGTTATTTTAAATATAAACTTTATGTTAAAATTGTTAAAGATATAAGAGTAAGTCTTTTATTTAATTCTTTATTATTACCCATACTCTGAAAATGTTGTTATTTTAACATAATCCAATTATTTTTTTTTTATACATAATTATTAATAAATTATAAAAGTTTAATAATTGGTTCAAAGATTTATATGAGAATGAAAAGGATCAATTAATAAAAAGATTAGATATTATGGATAAATATTTATCAATACCATTAAAAAATTATCATCGACGTGCTGGGGATAATGATCATTTTATAATATTTCCAAAACAGTATTGTATAGATCGTTTGTATAGTATTGTATATGATGGGACAGTTGATATCTTTTTAAATCTTATAATATATAAACGTTATAATCAATACTACGAGAAATATTATGAAACAAGTGATAATAATAATAATAATAATAATAATAATAATAATAATAATAATAATAATAATAATAATAATAATAATAATAATAATAATAATAATAATAATAATAATAATAATAATAATAATAATAATAATAATAATAATAATAATAATAATAATAATAATAATAATAATAATAATAATAATAATAATAATAATAATAATAATAATAATAATAATAATAATAATAATAATAATAATAATAATAATAATAATAATAATAATAATAATAATAATTGTAATAATAATAATAATAATAATAATAATAATAATAATTGTAATAATAGTAATATAGAAAAGAAATCAATCATTCTATCAGATATAGTAATTGAAATGATAGTTAGAGATTCATTATGGTATTGTGGTGATGGAATAGATAAAATTATAATAAATAATAATCTTTTATCATTTGCATTAGTTTCAAAACAATTCTTTAGAGTATTATCTAAAATATTAAATAATGAATACTTTGAATTGGGGAAATCAATGATTCAATTGAATGATAGTCAATTCAATTTAATTAAACAACCACCATTATTCTTTGGTTATGATTCAATTAGATTAATACCATACTCAAGTAATAAAGAATATTTGGAATTATTATTCTCAAGAGTTCAATCATTCTGTATTTCGACTGATGAATATGATTCAACCATAAATGATGCTACTAGTAGGCAGTTCAAATGTGTTGGTCATTATTCTCCTTTGGAAGAAGATATATATAGAGAGAATACACGTTCAGATTGGTATTTAGTTTATCCACCACCAATGCCCTCATTACAAAGTATCACTATCGGTGAATATTATGGATACTCTAATAACTATTTACATTTATTAGAAGATATATTAATAACAAATTTTGAAACAATTAAAAGCAATAAACTTGATAATGATAGTCATGGTATCAAAAGATTTTCAATCACGATTTGTAATGATTGGAATGGAACACCAGAAAGAAGTGATCTTGATTTCATTAAGCCTCTATTGAAACTTCATTTAAATTCATTAGAAATAGTTAAAATCGATTCTTCGTCTGCCTATCGTATAAAATCAAATACAATAAAAAAATTAAAGTCTTCAATAAATAATCAATCAAAGAATAAAATAGAATGGTCACTAAATGTATGTGATGATGATGATGATGATGATTATGATGACACCTCTGATGATGAGTCACCTTAAAGATTTCAATAAATAATCAATCAAAGAATAAAATAGAGTGGCCAGTCTTTGTATGCATATCATTTGTAAATCAGATTATCATTAATAATAAATTTGTTTAAACTCTTTGGATACAATTAGATTGTATTATAACTAAACCTTCAATCTCTATCGGGTTACAAAGTGCTTGCATTTTTCATTTCTAAAAAAAAATATATAAAAATTAAAATAAAATAAAATTTAAAACCCCACACATTTATTATTTTTCATTATTAAAATTGACACTTTTTTTTTTTTTTCAATTCACATAATTATGATTTAAATCTCCTATTTCTACAAATGCTCATTAACCACTTTTTATATTTTTGGGGGTTGTTATTGGAATTAAAAATTTATTTTATTATTTTTATACACTGGAAAAAACGACTTTGTCACAAAATAATAAAAATTGACAATTTTTATTATTTTGTGACAAAGTCGTTTTTTCCAGTGTATAAAAGATTGTTTATTAAGGTAAAATTAAAGAGTTTTGGTTATCTATTGTCCAACGGGAAATAAATTCGGAGTGGTTTTTTGAAAATCAGCACAGTAAAGATACTCTTTTTATTCATATGAATAGTAGATGTGGTGGTAACAAACAAACAGACGGGTAAACATGTTTGGATTAACTAAAACCTTAAGAAATTTTAAAATTAAAAAAATTAATATTTTTTCATTATAATTTAAAAAGGTGTAAGTATATTGTTTTTTTTTATTAAAAAGATTTTTAAAAAAAATTTTGATTTTTTAAATTAGTTAATATTAATCAATATATTAAATTTCTATTAGCCATGCAGAGTTATAGCTCCAGTATTTTCCAATTTGTCAAATGAGTATCCAAACATTACTTTTATTCATGTTAATATTGATCAATAACTTAATTCACATTCATTAACAAAAAAAATTCAAGGCGTTCCAACTTTCCAAATGTACGTTAATTCAACTTTAGTAAAAGAGTTTTGTAAGTTTTTATTAATATAAGAAAAAATTAAATAATAAAAGAATAAATTTTAATTTAAATCATTTGTTATCCGGAGCAAATCAAAACAGTTTAAAAATATGCTTGAAGAACAAAAATAATTATTTACGTTGTTTCATAATAACTATAATATTCACCTAAATTCACTATTATTTTATAATTAAATTAAAGATAAACAGTATTTATCTACTGTAAATCTTTATTGCGCAAATGTTTAAATTAAAAAAAAAAATCAGAAATTAAAAATTATCAACTTGAATTCTACTATCTCCAATCGATGTTGAGTTAGGGTTTGGCTGATACACCACTACACTATTATAATATTAATAGCAGCTATATTAAATAATAATATTTTAAAAAAATTTTTTTTTCAGACACACGTTCCAAATTTAATAAAAATAAAAAAATTGATTAAAAAAAAATCTTGATTTTTTTTATTTTCTTTTTAATTTTTTTTTTTTTTAAAATTTTTTTTTTTTTTTTTTCAATTTTTTTAATATTTTTTTTTAAATTTTATTAATATTTCCAATCAATAGTATTTTGGTTATATTTATATGATTTAAAATCTTGTTGAATTTTATGATAATAATCATTATTTGGAGTACCAATCATATTAAAAGAATGTAGTTTCGAGAGGAAATAGAATTTTGAGAATCTATAGGTAGTATATGATAAGGATTTAAAGAAAGAAGAGTTCCAAAGTGCTTTAACGCCATAGACACGATAGTAGAGTTTACAAATGATTAAAGAGAGATAGAAATTTGACCAAGATAAACATTTTGGTAAATTTAATCTCTTATGGGCATATTTTGTCAAAGAGAGAGAATGATCGTAGTCCCAAGAGGATGTTGGACTCCAATCACCAAATAATTGACCACCTCTATGATTATCCATGAATCCAATGTTTATAGAGTTTTCATTGGCGTAATCCAAAGTTCCCAATAGTTCATTACGCAATGCCAAACCATTTTCATGATCGGCTGTAAAATGATCGGAAAACACAGGGCATAGATGATATTTACCAATATAAGCAGGTAACAAAATCGAGAAATAAGTGGCAGATTCAAAGTAGATTCTCCAACTCATAATTGATGCATTACCCAAATGATTAGAATGATCTTTAATTAAATGATTATTAATTTGAGTAACACATCTAATTAATTTATCGAATGCTTCAACACGTCTTAAATAGTCGGTGGTTTTGGAATTGGCAAGTTTGAATTTTAGCATTTCAGTCATACATTCAATTTCCATCGCTATCATTACCATACCTGTAGAATAGAATGGATCGAAAATGGCAGCTGCGTCGCCAATTACACACCAATTGTTTTTTGAGAAAAAGGTTTTACTGGTATGAGCTAGTTTTGGCCAACGATGAAAATCTACTATATCACCACTTTTGATTAGGTTGTAAAGAATTTTTTGATTTTTCTCCAAAAAAGACATAAATTTCTCCAAGGAGTTTAATTGTGATGGTTGAATTTTATCACGATGATATGATACACCAATACTAAAATCACGAGAACCTCTCTCTAATGGAATCATCCAAATCCAATATCCAGGACCAAAGAAATGATTGGTATCGTACACCCATGAGCATGTTGCATCTTGACTATGAAAATCAAATAAACTTGGATCAGTATTTTTCACTCTAACCCATGTGCTTGCATTGTCTAAACCAAATAGATATTTTGGATCCTTTAGAATATTATCGGTACGAGATCCAACAGTGAAATTTCTACCACTTGCATCGACGATATAGTCGGTAGTTAATGTAATTCTTTCGATTGGTTGTTGTAGCTTAAAATCTTTACCAGACTCTACTTCACTTAGAAGCTCCACATCGATTGATTTCATATCGGAGCAGTCTAGATTATCAACATTTCTCACTCTACCATGATAATAGCATGCACCTTGTTTAATAACCATCTTTAAAAGATCTCTTTCAATTTTACAACGATTCAATTGGAACGCTTGAATGTCTGGATTCTTTACTGCCCAAGTACTATAGTAATCTTCGATGGTTTCAGTCTTTGATGCATCTCTTGGCCAATGAAATTGTAATGAGAATTTTGGTGGATGATTCTCTATTAAATAATTTTGCAACTCTAATTCTTTGGCAAAAAACATTGCACTCACTTCAACTGTTGATTCTCCAACTTTGTAATCTTCATCTAAATTATCTCTTCTTTCTGATCTTGGTTCAATCACGGCAATTCTACCAGATAATTCTGGCATTTTTAATAATAAATGTCTAGTTGCTGATAATCCTGCTATACCACCCCCAATAACAACAATATCAAAATGATTTATAATATTTGTATCCATTTTAATTTTAGTAAAAAAAAAAAAAACTTTTATTTGATTTTATTTTATTATTTTTTTTTTTTTTTTTTTTTTTTTTTTTTTTTTTTTAATATTTTTTTTTATAATAGTAATATTAAAACAAATAGAAATACAATTATATGAAATAATAGCAATAATAGTAAATAAATAAAATAAATGAATTTGGTATTTTAAAAAATTATATAAAAAATTTTTTCTTTGAATTTATATTAAAAAAAAAAGTAAAAAAAATTAAAATTAAAAAAATAAAAAATTAAAATAAAAATATGTTAGTACCTTTTTTTTTTTTTTTCATATTTAAATTGTGTTATTTGGTGATGATTTTATGGGGGTGTTGTTATTTGTGGAAAAAATTGAAATAAAATTATAAAAATAACAACACCCCCCCACCATCAATGACAATTATTTTATTATATTTTATAATTTTTTTTTTTTTTTTTATTTTTTTTTTATTTTTTATTTTTTTATATTAAATCACATTGATAAAAATATCATGAATTACCTTTTGGAAAATTAAAAAAACTAGGAATTAGTTTTTTTTTTACACAATTTTTTTTTTTTTTAACAGTTTTTATTACTTTTTATAATTTGCACCGAAATAAAATTAATTAGTTTTATACTATTTTTGGGTACAATTACATTGTAATGTTGTATTAAATAGCAATAACTACTAAACCACTATTAATTTGTATGATATAAAATAAAAAAACCCACAATCTGTTAATTAAAAATATAAATTTTCTATTTTTTTTAATAAAATTATTTGGCTTGTTAAACATTGTTTTTTAATCGAATTATTACTTTTTTAAGCATAATGTAACTATTGTTAAATAAAAAAAAAATAAAAAAAATAAAAAAAATAAAAAAAAATAATTTTTTTTTTTTTTTTTTTCGCTTGAAGTTTTATTGAGTAATAAATTTATTTTTTACCACTTTTGGACTTTTTTTACACTAGATAGTAATTCATTGACTTTATACTTAATTTAATCATATTATTTAATAAAGTAAAGGAAATGTAAGCTTGATTTTTTCTTTTTTTATTTTATATTTTTTTTTTTTAATTTGAAAATACAATTATAATAATAATATTATACATTTACCGAAATCAAAATAAAAATATACACCAATTTTTTTATAAATTTATATAGACCTTTTAAAAAACAAATGAGGTTTAAATTGAAATTTTCTCATTAGTACAAAAATGAAAACAAATTCAGACTAATGATATCATCTTTCAATGAAAATATACAAGTAATTAAATATTAAAATTTTTTTTCCCACCAAAATGAATATTTTTATCAATTGCAAGTTAGATAAAACAAAGTAATCTAGGTTTTTTGCATCTTTTATTAAAATTTGTAAAAAAATGTCTTTTCATATAATAGGTTTGAACTTTCAATTAATAAAAATAGTTTTAAAATAATTAATTAATTTAATATCCGATTAATTTTTTTCCAAAAAAAATATATATAAAAAATAAAAAAACCAATAAAAAAGGGAAGGGTATAAAAAACATATAAATATAATATTTTATAATAATATTGTATAGTTAGTATGAATCTATGATTTTTTTTTTTTTTTTTTTTTTTTTTTTTTTAAAAAAATTATTATAGGTTATAGTTAATATTGTTAAAAACCAGAAATAAAAATCATTAATAATTTTATTTCAATTGGATAATCTAATACATTTTATCATTTCAAAGCCTCCCTATAAATGAAATACCATTCTTAAAATAATTATTTATGTATCGACTTCAATTATTTTATTTTATTTTATTTTGTTTTTTTTTTTTTTTTTTTTTTTTTAAAAAAAAAAATATAAAAACAATGAATCATTAAAAAAATTAATCAATTAAATTACCTATTATTTTTACAATTTTTATTTAATATAAATTATTTTTTTTTTAAAAAAAATTGAAAATCACACTATAATAAAAAAATTTATATATTCTATTTATTATATGTAAGTAAAATACAAACTTTATTTTATTTTTTTTTTTTTTTTTTTTTTTTTTTTCATCTCAAATTAAAAAATGCACGTTTCATCAACAACTTTACACCCCCCTTCCACCAAAATTCTTTAATGACCACACAAATATTTTAAATTTTTTTTTTGTTAAATACAATAATGCAAATGCACCCCCCAAACACACTCTGTCTTTTAATGCAATGGAAAAGAATTGATTAATATAGTCAAATGGCTCATATTAATTTTTTTATAAAATATTAATTTAAAAACTATCTAATAGGTTGATATGCAATAATATTTTTTTTTTATATTTCAAAGTATCTTATATTTAAGATTTGGATTTTTTTTTTTTTTAATTTTTTTTTTTTTCAATACTGATTTTTGGTTTTTTTTTTTTTTCATAAACATATATTTCTGTTTTTTTCAAATATACACTTTTTTTTTTTTTTTTTTTTTTTTCCTATTTAAAAAAAAAAAAATTAAAAAAAAAAAAAGAAAAAAAATTTGTGTGGTTATTTTTAAGTGTTATATTAAATTGTAATACAAAAACATTAAATTCATTGATTCAAAAACAGATCTAACATAATTTTTCTTTTTATATTTTTCTTTTTTTTTCTTTTTTTTTTATTTATTTTATAATATTTTTTTTTTTTTACTTTAAAATTTATTTTCATTATTATAATTATTCATATAGTTAACTTTTTTTTTCTTTTTTTTTTTTTTATATTCTTTTTATTATTAAAAATAATAATAAAAATAATAGTGATAAAATTATAAATATAGTTGAAAAAAAAATAAAAATAGAAAAAAAAAAAAAAATTACTTCCCCCACCCCACCTAAAAAAAGTATTAAAATAAAAATAAAAATTAATTTATTATAATAAAAAAAAAAAAAAAAAAAATTATTTATAATATGAACGATAACATCAACCGTCAAAGTAGCAATAGCAATATTACATATAATAATAATAACAGTAATAGTAATAATAGTTATAATAATAGTAATAATAATAATATTAATAATAATAATAATAATAATAAAAAGGAACCTATTGCCATTATCGGAATTGGATGTAGATTCCCTGGAAACGTTTCAAATTATTCCGATTTTGTTAAAATTATAAAGAATGGAAGTGATTGTTTAACAAAAACTCCAAATGATAGATGGAATACAGACATAATATCTAGAAAACAATTTAAATTGAATAATAGAATTGGTGGTTATATAGATAATATTGATCAATTTGATAATCAATTCTTTGGTATCTCTCCAAAAGAAGCTCAACATATTGACCCACAACAAAGATTATTGTTACATGTAATGTATATTTTTTTTAATTTTAATTTTAATTTTAGAAATACTAACTTCAATTTGAAATTTTGAAATTTTTTTGAAAATCAAAACACCAACACTCCATTTTTTTTTTTTATTTTTTTTTTATTTTTTTTTTTTTTCATTTTTTTTTATTATTTATAAAATAGCTTGCCATTGAAACATTAGAAGATGGTAAAATTAGTTTAGATGAAATTAAAGGAAAGAATATTGGAGTGTTTATTGGATCATCAAGTAGTGATTATTTGAGGGGATTTGATAGTAGTGAAATCAATCAATTCACAACACCCGGTACCAATTCATCATTTCTTAGTAATAGAATCTCCTATTTCTTGGATGTTAATGGACCAAGTATGACAGTGAATACAGCATGTTCAGCATCAATGGTTGCTATTCATTTAGGTTTACAATCATTATGGAATGGTGAATCATCAATGGTAATGGTTGGTGGTGTTAATATAATAAGTTCACCATTACAATCATTAGATTTCGGTAAAGCTGGTTTACTTAATCAAGCTGAAGATGGTAGATGTTATTCATTCGATCCACGTGCATCTGGTTATGTTCGTTCAGAAGGTGGTGGTCTACTATTACTAAAACCATTATCTAAAGCTCTTAGAGACAATGATGAAATCTATTCATTAATTCTAAATTCTGGTAATAATAGTAATGGTAAAACACCAACTGGTATAACTTCACCAAGAGCAATTTGTCAAGAGAAATTAATTGAATCATTAATTAAAGAATTGTTATTAAATAACAGTATTGATGATATTGGTTATTTTGAATGTCATGGGACTGGTACACAAATGGGTGATTTAAATGAAATGACAGCAATTGGTAAATCTATTGGTATGTTAAAAAAGAGAGATGATCCATTAATAATTGGTAGTGTTAAAGCTTCAATTGGTCATTTAGAAGGTGCAAGTGGTATTTGTGGTGTAATTAAATCGATCATTTGTTTAAGAGAGAAAATTTTACCTCAACAATGTAAATTCTCTGGTTACAATCCAAAAATTCCATTTGAAACTTTAAATTTAAAAGTTTTAACAAAAACTCAACCTTGGAATAATTCAAAAAGAATTTGTGGTGTAAATTCATTTGGTGTTGGTGGTTCAAATGCAAATTTATTTTTATCATCTTTTGATAAATCAACATCACCAACATTAACGACATCAGTGTATAATGATAATTTATCAGTATCAAGTTCAGTATCAACTATTAGTGGTATTAATAATGGATATGGTAGTAGTATTGATATTATTACATTATCAGTTACATCACCAGATAAAGAAGATTTAAAGATTAGAGTAAATGATGTATTGGAATCAATTAAAAATATTGATGATAAAAGTACTATTTCACTTAGAGATATTTCAAATTTAACAAATATTAGAACTAGTCATTTTTCAAATAAAGTGGCATTTATTGGTAATTCAATCGATTCAATTAAATTAAATTTACAATCATTTTTAAATGGTGAAGATAATAATAATAATAAATCAATTATAATACCTTCAAATTCTAATAGTAGTAGTGGTAGCAATAATAACAACAACAACAATAATAATAATAATAATAATATATGTTTTGTATTTTCAGGACAAGGTCAACAATGGAATAAAATGATATTTGATTTATATGAAAATAATGAAACATTTAAGAATGAAATGAATAATTTTAGTAATAAATTTGAATTAATTTCAGGTTGGTCAATAATTGATAATTTATATTATAACAATAGTGATCAAGAATTAATTAATGAAACATGGTTAGCACAACCATCAATTGTTGCAATTCAATATTCATTAATTAAATTATTTTCAAAGGATATTGGTATTGATGGTTCAATTATTATGGGACATAGTTTAGGTGAATTAATGGCAGCTTATTATTGTGGTATCATTTATGATCTTAATGATTTATTGAAATTATTATTCATAAGGTCAACACTTCAAAATAAAACAAAAGGAAGTGGTAGAATGCATGTTTGTTTATCTTCAAAATCAGAAATTGAAGGATTAATTCAACAATTTGGATTCAATGATAGAATTGTAATTTGTGGTAATAATACATCAAAATCATGTACAATCTCTGGTGATAATGATTCAATGAATCAATTCACAAAATTATTATCATCACAACAATGTGGTAATATAGTTCATAGAGAAGTTCGTACAAATTCAGCTTTTCATTCTCATAAAATGGACCAAATTAAAGATGAATTTTATTTATTATTTAATAAATTCTTTAAACAAAAAGAAGAGGAAGTAGTAGTAGGAGTAGGAAAAATTAAAACAAATGAATCAATTAATGGTAAATCATTTTATTCAACTTGTTATGGTAAATATTTAACACCAATTGAAGCTAAAGAATTATTATCATCACCAGATTATTGGTGGAAAAATATTAGAGAGTCAGTATTATTTAAAGAATCAATTGAACAAGTTTTACAAAATCATCCTCAAGTTACAGCATTCATTGAAATTACAGCTAATCCAATTTTAAATTATTTTTTAAATCAATTATTAAAATCATCATCAAATAAATCATCAACACCATTACTTTTATCAACATTCTCAAAGAATTTAAATTCAATTGATCAATTATTAATATTATCATCAAAATTATATGTTAATAATTTATCAACAATTAAATGGAGTTGGTACTATGATAAACAACGACAAGAACAACAATCTGATTTATTAAAATTACCAGGTAGAAGATGGAAACTTGAAAAATATTGGATTGAAAATTGTCAAAGACAAATGGATAGAATTAATCCACCAATGTTTATTTCATTAGATAAAAAGTTATTCTCTGTTACACCATCATTTGAGGTTAGATTAAATCAAGATAGATTTCAATATTTAAATGATCATCAAATTCAAGGTATTCCATTAGTACCATTTTCATTTTACATTGAATTAGTTTATGCTTCAATTTTCAATTCAATAACAACCACTAATCATTCAAGATTATTTGAAATTGAAAATTTTACAATAGATGGTGCAATTTTAATTGATCAAAAGAAATCAACAATAATTGGTATAAATTTCAATTCAGATATTACCAAATTCGAAATTGGTAGTACTTCAACACACGCAAATAATGGTTTAATAGAAAATAAATGGAGAATTCATTCAAATGGGACAATTAGATATGGTACAAATTATTTAAAATCAACATTTATTAATAATGGTAACAATAAAGAATCTTATTTTAAATCATTTAATTCTAGTGAATTTTATAAAGAAATCTCAAAATTCAATTATAATTATAAGAGCTGTTTCCAATGTATTAAAGAATTTAAACAATTTGATAAACAAGGTACATTATTTTCTTCAGAGATTCAATTTAAAAAGAATGATAAACAAGTTGAACAATTTTTATCAGGTTCTAGTCAATGGTTACCAAGTGACTTCAGATGTATTCATCCATGTCTTTTAGATGCAGTTTTACAATCTGCTATCATACCAGCTACTACAAATAAAAATAATTGTAGTTGGATACCAATTAAAATTGGTAAACTATCTGTAAATATTCCTTCAAATTCATTTTTCAATTTTAAAGATCAACTATTATATTGCTTAATTAAACCATCATCATCATCAACTGCTACCACCACCTCTACCAACTTTTTAGTTGACATTCAAGTATTTGATAAAAATAATAATAATAGTTTAGTTTGTGAATTAATAAATTTAGAATTTAAAGGTATTAATTCACAATCAAGTAATAATAATAATAATAGTTCTATACAATCAAAACATTCTTTAGAAGTTGGTGATATTACTCCATCAAAATTAAAAACTAATGATTATGACTATAAAGAAGAAGAGGAATTACCATTAGTATCCGAATATGTTTGGTGTAAAGAAGAATTAATTAATCAATCAATTAAATTCACAGAGAATTATCAAACTATTATCTTTTGTTCAACAAATTTAAATGGAAATGATTTATTGGAGGCTATTATTTCAAGTTCAATAGAGAATGGTCATGATGAGAATAAAATATACATAGTTTCACCACCACCAGTTGAATCGGATCAATTTAATAATCGTATTATCATTAACTATACAAACAATGAATCTGACTATGATGCTCTATTCGCAATAATTAATTCAACTTCAACGATTGGCGGAAAGAGTGGTCTTTTCATTACACGTTTCATAATTTTACCAAATTTCAATTCTACAACTTTAGTAAGTGGTAACACAACTCCATTAACTCATAATAATAACAATATCAATAACTATAGTGGTAGCAATGGTATTGGTAACAATTCATCATCATCATCATCATCATCATCATCATCATCATCATCATCAAATATTAATAACAATAATAATATTGAAGATGAAGAAATGATATTGAAATCATTTAATGATTCGAATATATCATTATTCCATTTAGAGAAATCAATAATTAAAAATAATATTAAAGGTAGATTATTTTTAATAACAAATGGTGGTCAATCAATTTCAACATCATTAAAATCATCAACATCATATAGTGATCAACCATATGTTAATTTATCACAATACCAATTAATTGGTCAAACTAGAGTATTTTCAAATGAATATCCAATTATGGAATGTTCAATGATTGATATTCAAGATTCAACTAGAATCGATTTAATAACTGATCAGTTGAATTCAACTAAATCTTCAAAATTTGAAATTGTATTTAGAGATAATATTGGATACAGTTATCAACTATTGAAACCAACACAAGAACAAGAAAAAGATCAAGATCAAGATCAAGAAGAGAAATCTGAAATCAATAAAACAGATTATAATAATAATTATTATAAAGTTGAATTATCAGATAATGGTATAATTTCTGATTTAAAGATTAAACAATATAGACAAATGAAATGTACTGTTGGTCAAGTATTAGTTAGAGTTGAAATGTGTACTTTAAATTTCAGAGATATTCTAAAAGCTCTAGGTCGTGACTATGACCCAATTCATTTGAATTCAATGGGTGATGAATTCTCTGGTAAAGTTATTGAAATTGGTGAAGGTGTTACAAATTTATCTGTTGGTCAATATGTTTTCGGTATAAATATGTCAAAATCAATGGGTAGTTTTGTTTGTTGCAATTCTGATTTAGTATTTCCAATTCCACATTTAAAAGAAAAACAACAAGAGGAAGAAGAAAGTATTATTGAAACAACAACAACTACAACTACAAATACATCAACAATAACGAAATTATTAAATCAATATTGTACAATACCAATTGTATTTTTAACAGCATGGTATAGTATTGTAATTCAAGGTAGATTAAAAAAAGGAGAAAGAATTTTAATACATTCAGGATGTGGTGGTGTTGGTTTAGCAAGTATTCAAATTTCAAAGATGATTGGAGCAGAGATACATGTTACAGTTGGATCAATTGAAAAGAAACAATATTTAATTAAAGAATTTTCAATTGATGAGAGTAGAATTTATTCATCAAGATCATTACAATTTTATAATGATTTAATGTTAAATACAAATGGTGAAGGTGTAGATATGGTTTTAAATTCATTATCTGGTGAATATTTAGATAGATCAATCCAATGTTTATCGCAATATGGTAGATTCATTGAAATTGGTAAAAAAGATATCTATTCAAATTCTCCATTAAAATTAGAACCTTTTAAGAATAACTTATCATTTTTAGCAGTTGATATTGCACAAATGACAGTAAATCGTAGATCTTATTTAAGAGAGTTAATGGTTGATCAGATTTTACCATGTTTTGAAAAAGGTTTATTGAAACCACTAAGTCAACATTGTTTCAATTCTCCATGTGATCTTGTTAAAGCCATTAGGTTTATGTCATCAGGTAATCATATTGGTAAAATTTTAATTAATTGGTCAAACTTAAATCAAAAACAATTCATCAATCATCAATCAGTATATCATTTACCAATTCAATCATTTTCAAATCGTTCAACTTATATATTCACTGGTTTCGGTGGTGTGACTCAAACTCTATTAAAATACTATTCAACTGAATCTGATTTAACAAATGTTATAATCATTAGTAAAAGTGGTTTAGATGATAGTAGTAATACAGAGAAATTGAAATTTATAGATCAATTAAAAGAGAATGGTATAAATTTAGTAATTGAAAAATGTGATTTATCTTCAATTTCACAAGTTGATAAATTATTTAATAAGATTTGTAGTAGTTATGATAACGATGGTGGTAATTGTGATCATATTAAAGGTATATTCCATTTAGCATCAAATATTAATGATAAGAGAATTTTAAAACATAATATTCAATCATTCAATCATGTTTTTAATAGTAAAGCTATAAGTGCATGGAATTTACATCAAGTTTCATTAAGATATAAATTGGAATTAGATCATTTCCAAACTATTGGTTCTGTTATAACTGTACTTGGTAATATAGGTCAATGTAATTATACATGTGCAAATAGATTCGTTGAAGGTTTAACTCATTTACGTGTTGGCATGGGTTTAAGATCAAGTTGTATTCATTTAGCATCAGTACCAGAAGTTGGTATGGCTTCAAATGATTGTGTTTTAAATGATTTAAATTCAATGGGTTTCACACCATTCCAATCACTCAATCAAATGAATATTGGTTTCAAAGAATTATTATCAAAAAATTTAAATTCAGTTGTTGTACTTGGTGAGATTAATGTAGATAGATTCATTGAAGCAACTCCAAATTTTAGAGCAAAGGATAATTTCATTATTACTTCATTATTTAATCGTGATTCTTTTGTAGTTTTAAATGAAAGTGAAGATTTTAATTTTAATAATAATAGCAATAATATTAGTTATAATAGTATCGATGATTTAAATGAATTTGATCATCAACAACAACAAAATCATAATGAAGAAACTAATAATAATAATGATGAAGACATTGATGATGGTTGTTCTTCAATTTTATCTGGTGCATCAAGTTTTGATAATGAATTTTTAACTAAATCAGTTAGAAGTATGGTTTGCGATATTTTAGAATTAAAAGATAAAGATTTGAATAATACAGTATCATTTAGTGATTATGGTTTAGATTCATTATTATCTAGTGAATTATCAAATACAATTCAAAAGAATTTCAGTGTTTTAATACCAAGTTTAACATTGGTTGATAATGCAACAATTAATTCAACTACCGAATTAATTAAAATTAAATTAAAGGGATCAACTACTTCTTCAACAGTTTCATCTATACCATCACCAATAAAAACTAGAAAAGTGGTTGCAATTCAAGCAAAACCTCAAATTATAATTTCAAAACCACCACCACCAACACCAACACCATCACAAAAATCAGATGATATTATTGAATCATTACCACCATCAACAAGTAGTAGTACCACAACACCAATCATTAAACCATTAGTATTTGATAAATTACTATCAAGTAATAGTAATAATGAATTAACATCACCACCACCAAGTTCAAAGAGAGAATCAAAATTATCTAATAATGATAGTTTATCATCTTCATCATCATCATCAAAAACAAATATGGCAACAGTAATTTATGATATATCACCAGTTGCAGCTCCTTATCATAGATATCAAAGTGATGTATTGAAAGAGGTTACAAAACTAACTAAACAAAAAGAATTTATTGAAAATATTTATAAAAAGTCAAAGATTAGATCAAGATATTGTTTCAATGATTTCTCAAAGATACCAATGGCAGATATCAATGAATTGGATGCAGGTGAAAGAGTTGCAATATTTAGAGAACAAACCTATGACACTGTTATCAATGCAGGTAAAACCGTAATTGAAAGAGCTGGTATCGATCCGATGTTAATTAGTCATGTTGTAGGTGTAACTAGTACCGGTATTATGGCACCATCTTTCGATGTGGTGTTAATTGATAAACTTGGTCTATCGATAAACACTAGTAGAACTATGATTAATTTTATGGGTTGTGGCGCAGCTATCAATTCAATGAGAGCAGCAACAGCTTATGCAAAATTAAAACCTGGTACTTATGTATTGGTAGTAGCAGTTGAAGCATCTGCAACTTGTATGAAATTCAATTTCGATAGTCGTAGTGATTTATTATCTCAAGCTATATTCACTGATGGTTGTGTAGCTTCATTAGTAACTTGTCAACCAAGATCATCATTAGTTGGTAAATTAGAGATTATTGATGATCTCTCTTACTTGATGCCAGATTCAAGAGATGCTTTAAATTTATTCATTGGTCCAACTGGTATTGATTTAGATCTTCGTCCAGAGTTACCAATAGCAATCAATAGACATATTAATGGTGCAATCAACTCTTGGTTGAAAAAGAATTCACTTGAAAAAAGTGATATAGAATTTTTTGCAACTCATCCTGGTGGCGCTAAAATTATTGCTGCCGTTCATGAAGGTTTAGGTTTATCACCAGAAGATCTATCAGATTCCTATGAAGTAATGAAAAGATATGGTAATATGATAGGTGTTTCAACCTATTATGTACTACGTAGAATTTTAGATAAAAATGAAACTTTACTTCAAGAAGGTTCATTAGGTTATAATTATGGTATGGCTATGGCTTTCTCTCCTGGTGCTTCAATTGAAGCAATTTTATTTAAATTAATTAAATCTGATTAAATTTTTTAAAAAAAATATATATATTTAAAAATAAAACAATAAAACAATAAAAAAATAAAATAATAATAAAAATAATAATCATTATTGATTTTAAGAATTTTTTTTTTTTTTAATTATTTATTTAATCAACTAGTTTTTCTTAATATTCAGATAAAACAAAAAAAATGATTAAAAAAGAATTAAACTTTGTGAATTAAATAAATAAAGAAGAAAAAAAATTTATTAAACTATATAACTATTTCCAATTTTTTAAATATATGCAGGGCCAACATAAAATCCAACATATATAATAACTGGCTTCCATTTTGAGCTTTGATTTTCATCCATCATATTTAAATTATTTTTATTTTTATTTATTATAGTATTGGTTTTTGAAATTGGAATTGAATTGATAGAAATAATTGATTCTTAATTAATTTTGGGAAAAAGAAAAAAAAAATATAGAAACGATTCATATATATGTTAAAAATCCATTTTAAAAAAAAAAAATTTATTCTAAATATAAAACTTACTAAATAATGTCATTTTTTATTTTTATATTGCTTTTTGAAGATAATTTTTTATAATTAAATATAAAAAAGATCTATTTAAATAGTTTTTTCTTTTTTTTTTTTTTTTTTTTTTTGACTAATTAAAAAAATTAAAAAAAAATAATATTATTAAGAAAAAAAAATTAAAATGCACAAAGTTTTGTATGGTTAGATTTAAATTTTTTATCTATTGAAATGTTCAATTAATAAATTTAAAGAATATTCTTTATTCAACTTTTAAAATAGTTCAAGTATTGTGTAAAATTTATTTTAATATAAAAAAAAAAAAATAAGAATCAAACAAACACACAAATACCTATCTAAAAAAACAAAATTTTTTTTGTTTTAAAACAAAACTATATTTCATTGTATTGTAGTGGATGTGGGTGTATAAGGGGTTTCAAAAATAAAACCCCACAATAAAAAAGTAATAAAACATAATATATAATGATTCTCTAAAAAAAGAAAAAAAAAAAAAATTATATAGATTTTATGAGAAAAAAAAAAAAATTAGATATTATTAGAAAAAAAAAAAAAACAAAACAAATATTTCCATAGATACACATATATTTACATATAAAATTCTTTTTTTTTTTTTTTTTTTTAAAAAAAAAAATAATCTGGTACCAATCAAAACAAATAATTAATATTTTTTTTTTTTTTTCACCTTAAAAAAATAATCATAAACAAAGAAATTAATTAACTTTTTTTTTTAATATTCATGTTACATACATTTTTTTAAAATTTACATTAAATTTCAATTTCTTTTATAAATATGAAATAAAAAAAAAAAAGTTAAAATCTATAAATTTTTTAAGGTCGTTATATTATTCCTTCCATTATAAAAAATATTCTTTCTCATTCTATGAATGTAGTTATATTTATAATTTCTATTTGGATTGAATTATTTGTAATAAATTTAAAAGAAGACAATGAAACATTTTTAATTATTAATATTATATTATTAACCAATTTTAAAATTAATTATTATTTTCCATAATTTGTTTTAATTGTTTTTTTTTTTATTAATAATTTTTTTTTTTTTATCTATACCATTTTACAAATTTTTTATATTGTCTTGAATCCATTAGTTTTTTAAATTCCTCGGGTTTGGAAACTTTAAATTTCACCATCCAATTATTGGCAGGATCAGAATTTAATAATCCTGGATCTGCTTTTAATTTATCATTAACTAAAATATAAATTAAAGTAAAAATTAGTAAATTAAAATTTAAAGATCAATATTTAAAAAAAGAATATATACTTTCTAAAACTTCACCAGAAACTGGAGCATACAAACCAAATGCAGTTGCATTAGTACTTTCAACTACACCAAACTTTTCTTCACTTCTACATTTTCTGTGTTCTTTTGGTAACTCTACATAATTAATTTTTCCTAATCTTTTAGCACCGAAAGAAGATAACTAATAATTAATAAAAAAAAAGAAAAAGAAAAAATTAGAATTAAATTTTTAAAATAATAATATATATATATATATTTATATAGTTACTCCAACTGTCGCGATTTTATTGTCATCTGATAATTTAACCCATTCTAATTCTTCAGAGTAATGAGTACAAAATGCACGAATTCCAACTTTACTATTACTTAAACTTGATTTAATAAGTGTTTGTTGGATTCCAGTCTTTATGATATTCATTTTTATTTTTATTCAATTCAATATTAGTAAAATAATAAATATAAAAAAATATAAAAAAAAAAAAAAAAAAGTAAAAACAAAAAAAAAAAAAAAAATTAGTGATTTTTACAAATAAATTTTAATTATTTTTATTAAAAAAAAAAAATAAATATAGTGAAAAATTAATTGAACACCACCTTTTTTAGCACACCCCCCCCCTTATTTTTAGTGAGTTGAAACTTAAATAATTTATTATTTTATATAATACTATATAAACTATTAGATTTATTTAAATTTTATTTTTATTTTGTTTTATTTTGATAAAAGTTTTTTTTTTTTTTTATTATTTAAATTTATTTATATAATATAGAAACAATAATAAATGAGATTTTAAATCAATGCAATTCTAATAATAGAAAATAAACAAAATTGGATATATTGTAGTATATTTATTGAATAAAATGGTGTCAAAAAAAAAAAAAAAAAAAAATTTTATAGTGTGGTTTATTTTTTTTTTGTTAGTTGTTTTTTTTTGTAATGAAATTTTAATAATTGATATTTATATGATTATTCGATAGAAATAGGTATAAAAGGATTAATTATAAACAAGGGAATTTAGATCAAAATTGATCTATTATAATAAAATGATTAACATTTTATATCAACAACTTTGGAAAATTATAAAAAAGGAAAAATTCTATAATTACCTTCAAAATTTTTATTGATTAAATTAATTTGATATTATTAAACTAAAATTAAAGATATAAATAAAAATTAAATTAGGTTGAAACCATATTAAAAATTAATAATAATGAAAAATTTCATATATTAAAATTATCAGTTTCATTCAGTATAAAAATAGCTATTATTATTATTATTATTATTATTATTATTATTATTATTATTATTATTATTATTATTATTATTATTATTATTATTATTATTATTATTATTATTATTATTATTATTATTATTATTATTATTATTATTATTATTATTATTATTATTATTCTGTTATTTACAAATATTTGAAGTGTGTTTTGTTTGTTTTTTTTTGAATTTTATAGTTTATTTTTAGAGTGAAAGGGGGTAAGATATAAAAATGTGTATTAGGGGGTAACTTTATTCTTTTTCTTTTTTTGTACATTAATTATTTTTTTTTTGTCAAACACTATTTTTTGTCAGTCAATAATTACAATATAAAATATAACTGTGATTTAAATGAGATTTACTATTTTATATTGTTTTTATATTCATTTTATTGGTTGGCAATGTATAATTTATAATATCACCCAAAAAAAAAAAAAAAAAAAAAAAAAAAAAAAGAAATACTATTGATTTTCAAGAAAAACTTAACTCTCTTCAACGAATTTGTTTAAAATGAGATATTTGACAATAGGAAATGGAAAATAATTTATTCAATATTTATTTTTTGGTTTAGATATTCTCAAGATTAATAATTAATTATTGAAAAAAAAAATTAAAAAATATTTTTTAAAAAAAAAAATATATAAAAAGATAAAATAAGAGATAAAAAAAAAAAAAATAATAATTATTCCTTGTTTAATAATTCCCTAAGGATCAAAGTAAAAAAAAATATATAAAATATAATATTTACAATGGAAATTTCAAAATTACTTAATAACCAATTTGAAAATTTATTGTTTTCATTTGAAAATAAATTTATTTTAAAAAGAAATAAATATGGTACCATTTCAAAATCAACAAATAAAGATGAAATTCTCTCAAAAGATATTTCAGATGGCAGTAGTAGTAGTAGTTGTAGTAGTAGTAGTCCTAGTAATAAATGCCCAAAGTCTAAAACATTATCAGATAAAAAAAAAGTTTTATGCCGTCATGTTGGTTGTTTTTCTAAAATTCATACAAAACATCGTCGTAGACATGAAACAAGCTCAACTCACCAAAATAGTAAATGTCCTCCAGAATGTTATGGTTGTAATGGTGTATTTACAAGAGGAAGACAAAGAAATAATCAATTACACTAAAAAAAATCAATGTAAAATAAATCTCAATCTCAACTAAAACTAAATTAAAAAAATAAAAAACAAAAAATATTTATATAATTTTGAGAGAGTTTTTCCCTTTGATTTCCTTTGATTTCCTTTATTTTTTTTTTTTCCTTTGATTTCCTTTATTTTTTTTTATTTTTTATTTTTTTTTTTTTTTCATCCAAATTATTAATTTCAAAATATTAAAAATTTACAAGTGTGTTTATTTTTGTTTTATTTTTATTTAAATTAACAATAACAATTTATTGGTTTCTATTATTATAATATTTAGTTGGGAGATCGAAAATGATCGTATAGATTATAATCATTGTTTTTTTTTTTTTTTTTTTCAAAAAAAAATGTAAAAAAAAAAAAAAAAATAATAATAATAAAACAAACACATAATTCCCACACTTTAAAAAAAAACTAGTTTTTATTTAAAATCTTGGGGTGTTATATATAAAATTTTTTTTGAGAGAGAGATAGAGTGTGTGTGTTTAGTTAGTGCTTCTATTTTTATAATATAGGGAAGGTGAAAATTTTCCATTTATTTTTTTCCGAACAAATTTGTGTTAATTGAGTTTTTTTTTTATTAAATATTATTTATATACTTTTATCGAAATTAACAACACCAAATATTTTTCATATGAAAATGGTTATAATAACAAGACCAAATTGTTTTTTTTTTAACTGAATCATAAAATATATTTATATATATTTAAATATATATATATATATATATTAAAAAAAATGCTATAAAAAAAAAAAAAAAAAAAAATTAAAAAATTAAATCATTTTGATTATTTTAAAATAAATATTAATATTAAAATAAAAATAAATAAATAAATATATATATATATATATATTTTTGAAAAACATTGAAAAATAAATTTTATAAAAAAAAAAAATAAAAAATAAAAAATGGATATTAGTTTATTATTGTTACCAGAACATGATTGTTTAAATGTATCATCTTCATTTTCCTCAAAACTTTGTCCTTCACCATTTATAACCTACCCAACAAAAAAATCAAATTTTTCATCAATGAATAATTCCATGCCACTATTTTCATCACCATTATCATCACCATTATCATCACCATTGTCATCACCATTATCATCCCCCTCCCAATCATTTTATTCATCACCAACTAAAATTTATAAATGTCTACATATTTCATGTGAAAAAACCTATTATTATGCAGAATCAAGATCAAGACACCATGGTTATGATCATGATTGTAAAAAAAATTGTAGCCAATGTATAAAAAATCAAAATAAGAAACTTAAATATAAAAACAATAACATTATTTATAATATTAAAAACAATTGTAATGATATTAATAAAACTGTTCGTGATGATTGTTATCATGATAATAATAATAATAGAAAGAATTATAAAAAGAGTAAAAAAAATAATAGTGATTCCTGTGATTCAATTGTTCCAACCTCTCGTTACCTAATGTAAATGAAACTCTAATTTCCAATTATTAATTTTTAAAATTAAAAAAAATTTTAAAAAAAAAAAAAAATTCTTTTTTGTAAATATATATAAATTAAAAACAAACATGTGTTTTTTAAAAAACAAAAAAAAAAAAAAAAAAAAAAAAAAAAAAAAAAAAAAAAAAAAACTGTATTAATAATCAATAATAAGTAATATTTATTAAACAATAAATAATAAATAAATAAATTTCTCTTTTATTTTAGTTTGATCTTATTTTATTTATTTTTTAATTTATATAATTTAACTTTTTTGTCAATATTATTTGATCTTTCAACTAAAGTTGGATGAGAATGATGATATGCACTATAGAGTGGATCATAAACTAAACAACCCAACTCTTTAAAGTGTAATTTAAATAAATGATTACTATTTAAATAACCCAATTCAACTGCGAAATCATCAGCTTGAAATTCATATTTTCTTGAGAAGATATTAATTATCAAACTAAAGATACGATCTATTGGTGAATATAAAAACATGAATAATGTTAAACCGACAAACACTGCATCCTTTGATGAGACAAATCCAAACTGTTGATACAATTGATCATCATTAATCAATAAACTGAATACATATAACAATGTTACCAAATGAACTTGAACTAATAACATTTGCTTCAAGGTATGTGACATTTTATAATGTCCAAATTCATGTCCCATCACTGCTAACAATTCCTCTCTTTCCAATTCATTCACTAATGTATCATATAAAACAATTCTTTTTGTACCAAATAATCCATAAAAATAACTGTAATATATTAAAAAATTTTCAAAAAATAAATAATGTAGTTAGTTTTTTGTTCATATTTTTTATTTTAATTTTTAATTTTTTTTTTTTTTTAAAAAAATATTTATACATACGCATTCATGTGACCATCTCTCTTTGAATTATCAACAACAAAAATTGTATCTTTTGAAGCAGGAAATCCAACTCTTTTAGCTAAGGCAAATATTGATTCTGCCAACTCTCCATCGACTGGTGTAAACTTGTTAAATAATGGTTGAATAAATGTTGGATAAATTGTGATTGATAATAATGTAATTCCAATTAATAATAACCAACAATCTAAAATAATAATAGAAAAAAAACTATGAATATTTATATATATATATCTAAAGTTCTGTATTAGATAACTTACAAAACCATAATTGTGGACCAGACCAATTAATAATATAAATTGCTAATGATAAAATTGGTAAACCGAAACCAATCATTAAAAGTGTTGAAATCACTTTATCTTTTATAAATAACCCAGGAGTCATACGATTATACCCAAACTTTTCCTCTAAAACAAATTGGTAATAATATGAAAATGGAATCTCTGTCACTACTGATATTCCAAGTGTAAATACAAATAAAAAACATGATCTAACAATCTAAAATATATGATTGTAAATTAATATTATTAATAATGAAGAATTTGTTGATTGATGAATAATATTAATAGTAAAACTTACCTCATTCGAATAACCTATTTTCTCACCAAATTCAAGTGATAAATCCCAAAGATATGGGTATAATGGATAATAGAATGAAAGGAATGTTGTTATAACTTGAATTGTTGATGTTAAGGTTTTATAATCTCTTTATTTTTTTTTTTTCAAAAAAAAATTTTAAAAAAAATAAATAAATTAGTTTATAATGTATTTTTTTTTTTTTATTATTATTATTATTAGTTCATACAATTTAGCTTTACTATATTCTTGAGATTTTTTGAAATCTTCTTGCGTTATTCTATCTTTACAATATTCAGGAATTTTGTCGATTTTTAATAATTTACCTTGTCTCATATTCAAATATATTGAATAGGCGTGCTCCAATAAAAAGGATGACATTGCAATGACAAAATAATTCACCATTTTCGATATTTAAAATTTATTTAAAAAATAAACAAAAAATAATAAATAGGTTATTCTTTTTATGAAAATGTGAACTTTAATTAAATAAAGGAAAAAATAAAAAAAAAATTCAAAAAAAAAAAAAAAAAATTCAAAAAAAAAAAAAAATAATAAAATTGAAATTGAACTATTTTGGATTGTAATAAATCCCTGTTTGAATTTCATTTTGTTCCATTTATGGTTATTATTAATAATAAAAAAATAATAATAATAATAATATTTTTTTATTAATTATTAAATTTTTATTTCAAAACATAGCTTATTTTGACAAAAAAATAAAATTTGGTGACGATCATCATGTTCAACAAAAAAAAAAAAAAAAAAAAAATTTAAAAAATAAAAATTTTGAAAAAAAAAAAAAAAATTATTTTTATTTTTTTATATTTAATTAAATAATTAAAAAAAATATAAAAAAAAAGAACAAAATGCATTCATTATCTCAAAGAGCCAACACTATCGTTTGCTTTGGTGGCATTGTTTTAGTTGGAGTTTTATTATTAAATGTTTTAAGTAGAGCATTTTTTTCTGATCATGTAGATGTAGATATAAAATTAAATGAAATTCACAGATTGTAAAATATCATATCTCCTACCAATCATTTCATACACACATATACAAATAATATAATGTTAAAATGTAGTTTTTATTAATATGTATATATATTTTTTTTTTCAAAAATAAAAGTAATACACAACGTAATTTCGAATATTCATTCATTTCAATTGATTTAGACGCAAATTTAGAACCATTATTTAATTGGAATACTAAGATGTTATTCCTTTATGTTACAGCAGAATATAGAACTAAACAAAATGTATTATCTCAAGTGGTTATATGGGACCACATTCTTACTGAAAAATCAAAAGCAAACATTCACGAAAAGCGTCTTTCAAAATATCCACTCATAGATCAAGGTTTAGGTTTAAAGTATGAATTTAAATATTTTATAAATTTAATGTTTTTGTTTATATTTATTAACCTATCATCTTTTTTTATTATTATTATTTTTATTATTATTATTATTATTATTATTATTATTACTATTATTTTCAAAATTAACTCAGAAATAATACAATTAAGCTCACTTTCAATTATAATGTTGTACCAATATCAGGACTTTTAACAAGACATCAAGTAGGTTCAAGTGAATTCAAATTCCCAACAACCTATATTAAAGAAGTTTATTAAAAAAAAAAAAAAAAAAAAAAACATAAAAAAAAAAAATAAAAATAAAAAAATATTAAAAAAAAACCCCTTAAAATAAATCATTTTATCTTTGTTCTTGTGCCTTATTCTTTAAATAATTCAAAATTAAAAAAAAAAAAAAAAAAAGTGAAAAAATTAAAAAAAAATTAAAGGCAAAAATTTTCACTTATTTTTTTGAAGTTGCAAAAAAACAACACAATTTTTTTTTTAAATTTTATTTTTAAAAAAAGTAATAAATGTCAAATAATAACAAAAGTACTAATAATGGCAACAATGGTATAGATAAATTGATATCATCCTGCATTTATGGTCAAATACCTATAAATTTAGTAATCAATTGGTTATCATCCACAAAAACCAATAAATATAATTCAATAAATGATGTATGTTTTAATAAATTTATTTTCCTACTCTTTCCTTTTTTTCCCTTTTTTCCCTTTTTTCCCTTTTTTTTTTTTCCTTTTTTAATTCTAAAATAACCAAAACTTATTATTTTTTTTTTTTAAAAAAAAAAAACCCAAAAATATATAGTATCAATCATTCAAAGAATTTAATATATCACCTATAATGTTTTCTCATTATTTTATAGATTATCTAAAAAATCATTATATTTTATTTATTGAAAATTTAAACAACAATAATAGTAGGAGCAATAGTAACAATAACAATAGCAATAATAATAATAATAATAATAATAATAGTAATAATAATAGTAATAATAATAGTAATAATAATAGTAATAATAATAGTAATAATTTGGGTTTACCTTCACAACCTATCCCGAAAATTGTAGTAGATTTCCCACCATTAGCAAAAAAACAACCAAAAGAAAATGTTGATAGTAGTATATTTCCAAATTTAGAAAAATTAAAAAAATCTACAATTCAAGAGATTGAAAACACAATACACATATATACAACTATTCTATTTAATAGGTTATATCCAACAACTTTATTAATTGAATTAAATTGGATAATTAAATTCCTCACTACACTACAAATAGAAATTTATAAATCAACATCACTATCCACTACACCTACACTTACACCTACACTACCACCCTCAATCTTTAACACTATAGAAAGTTCACTTTTATTCATAATTAAACAAATTAAATCAATTCAACCATTACTTCAAATTTTAGAACCAAAATTTTTAATTTTATTATCTGAAAATGAATTGTAAGTAGTAATTACAACAACAACAACAACAACAACAAATAAATTTATTATAATACTAACAAAGATCTATTTTTAGATTAAATCATTATGATTCACCATTATGTAAATGGTTAAATGATATTAGTATTTATCAAAATCAAGAATATTCTAATATGAATCAAAAATCTGATTTCAATAAAAATAATATAAATTTTAAGGTAGCATCACCATTTAGAAGTGAAATGGATTTCCAAAAGAGGATAAAGAAATCAGAAGATGTAGGTATACATAGTAGTAGAGAGAAATCATTAGATCAATTTTATGAATTAATTAGATTATTTCAATTGGATTATAAACAATCAAATTCGACTATTACTACTACTACCACTACCAACAATAGCAACAACACTATACCAACATCACAACAACATGGTAATAGTCATGAATTTGAATATAAAACCAAAGATTTTTTTAACCTATTACATAAAAGTAATATTTGGTGGTTCTGTGATTTATTCATTTATCAATATATTCAATCAGGTAATGTTTATACATCTATAAATAATAATAATAATGATAATAATAATGATAATAATAATAATGGTATTAGTAGTTCCAATACAACAACAACTCCAATAACACCAACACCAACACCAACAGGTACAGGAGTAACCACTACAGTAGCTAGTAAAATACCAAATTTAGCAGAAACGATAGCATCAACTTTGTCATTGACACCTCTAAAAGGTGGCAGCAATTCATCAACCTTCACACCTTCAACACCAACTCAACCAGCTGCGTTAATACCTGCTGATAAAATGCAATTACTTCAAAAAAGATTAGATACTTCACCACATAAATCACAACCATCTTCCCAACATCATCATCATTCTACTACCACTACCCAATACACACATCATCATAATAATCATCAAGGTCACCACTATCACCACCACAATAATAATAATAATTATAGTAACAGTAATAGCAATCAAAATAAAGAGAATTTAATTAATTTCTCAAGATCTTCATCATCATCATCAACAACGCCAACTAAGCAAACAAATTATTATAATAATAATTCAAATCAAAAGCATCAACAACACCAATCACAGAGTCATACAACAACAACACCAAGTAAATCGACAACAATAAATAGCAGTAGTAATCAACAACAACAACAACAACAACAACAACAACAACAACAACAACAAAATAAAGAAAAAGAAGAAGATAATCAATATAATTATTTAAATAAAACCATTCAATCTATTGTATTAAAATTTTCAAGTAGAGAAAGATTTTTTTTAAATATGATAGTTAATTATGATAGTAATACATTTTATCATCATTTAGAATGCAGTATCATTGAGAAGATGCAAATTCTTCAACATTGTCAATGTTCTAATTCACATCATTTCTATTTACATTCAGATAATTTTGATAGAATTCAAAACCTAAAAAAGTTATCGAAATTGTTATCTTTTATTTACCATTTACCAACGATTCAATATACGAGCTATAATATGTCATTGCTAATACCAAATTTCAATGAAATCTCTAAAAGATCAAACACAACACTACCACTACCATTGGATTTAAAACAATTATTACTACAATCCATTCAAAATGATCAGTTATTATTATCGATACCATTGGTAATCGAATTCTTAAAGATTAGAGATTCAATATCAAAAGAGAATTTACAATTAAATGATCTTTTAAATATACTTAAAAATATTTATAATTTACCAAATTTATTATTAACTTTACAACAATCTTCACCAATACTTTCTTCTTCCTCAATAGCAACAACAACAACAACAACAACAACAACAACAACAACAACAACACCTGTAACATTGTCATCATCTTCACCATCAATCAGTACAATAACAACACCAACACCAACAACAATAACAACACCAAGTAAAACATCATCTTCTTCATCATCTTCTGATTCTACCTCATCTCCTACAAAAAATAATATGGACACTATAAATACTAATAGTGGACAACAATCATTATTTACAGCATTATATATTACATTTGAGTTGGAACAATTCTTTGAAGAGATTAGAGCCAACCCACATCAATTTAATCATGTATCATTACCATTTAAAGTAAATTTACCATCACCTTCAAAAAGTGCAAATTTACTTTTATCACCTTCCTCTCCAACAAATGTAAATAATAATAATAATAATAATAATAATAATAATAATAATAATAATAATAATAATAATAATAATAATAATAATAATAATAATAATAATAATAATAATAATAATAATAATAATAATAATAATAATAATAATAATAATAATAATAATAATATCATTACCCCACCAACAACTCCAACTAAACAACCAAAAACTCCAACGACTCCAAATAACAATAATAATAACAATAATAATAATAATAATAATAATAGTCAAAATAATAATGCAAATTCAAGTTTATTCATTGATAATAATTCAAAGATTGTATATAATTTGCTTTGGCCATCAAATAATAACATTATTAACAATAGTTATAATAATAATAATGGATTATCAAATTTAAAGAAACTATTGAATGAACCAATTGAATTTAAAAAGAGACAAGAAATTACTGCTGCTGCTATTGCTAATGCTGAATTAAAACAAGAGAAAGAGAAAGAGAAACAACAATCAATTGGTGATGATTCATCATCAACAACAATAATAACAACAACAGCATCAACAACGAAAGTTGTCAAAACATTAGTACCAAGACGTATTACACCAATGTTAAAGAATAAATCAAATAATATGAGTATTTCACCGACTTCAACTATTGATGATATCAAAGAATCACCATTACAACATCAATTAGAATGGTGGTATTTTTGGAATCATCCCTCCATTGCAAGAATTTCAAATCTATTATCAGAAACTTTATTACCTTTCTTTTCAGAGATGATTTTTAATTTATCAATACCAATCATTATTAATCATTCAAATGATTATCTTAGAGAAACTATTAAAGAACTATCATCATCATCTTCTTCTTCTTCTTCTTCTTCTTCATCAACTATATCATCATTATTATTAGATTCAAATAGATTACAAGGATTAATAAATAAAATCTATAATCAAGTTAAAATTGAAGCAAGTAAAAAAGTTGAATTCTATTGTATTGAAAATATTAAAACACTTATATTATTATTATCACCAAATGGTATAGATGAATCGGTTTTAAATGTTGGTACATCCATCATTTGTAGACACTTAAAGAAATTATCAGAGAATATTTGTCAAAGACAAACTTTACAAAAAGTTGAAATTCTTTGTATAGAAATTATCACAAGAAAACAAATGTTATTAGCAACCCATAACAATAATAATAATAAAGATGAAGAAAAAAATAATAGTTTGGCCCAAATCGATAGTAACAACTACAATAATATTATTAATAATAATGATAATTCAATATCACAGATATTATCATTATCATTATCAGATATAAATAGAATGAATCAACAATCATACTATTCATTAGCATCGATTAAATATCATCATATATCAATGATACAAGATTCACAAGATGTTAAATCAATTTGTAAAGCTATGGAAGATCATCAAAAATTATTAGATCCTTATATAAATGAAATATATTTTAATATTCTTCCAGAAACTAATTCAAATAATTCAAATTTTGTAATTGATAATAATTTTAATAATTTACAAATTGAATATAAAAAATCAGATTTACAAATTACTGCTGAATCAATATTTAATAGATTATCAGACTATATAAAAAGAGTTTTAGCAAATAATAATAATAATAATAATAATAATAATAATAATAATAATAATAATAATAATAATAATAATAATAATAATAATAATAATAATAACAATAATAATAATAATAATAATAATAATAATAATAATAATAATAATAATAATAATAATAATAATAATAATAATAATAATAATAATAATCACAATGATAATAAAGAAATTAATAACTTTATAATTGATATTACACAATTTAAAAAATCATTACCAACTTTATTTAGATTAGTATCAGATATAATTTCAAATCATTTAATTTTAACAAATTTTTATCAATATGGTAAATCAATTTTTAATGATATTAATAATAATATTAATAATTATAAAAATGATGATGATAACAGTAAAAATAAAAATAATGATAATAAAAATAGCAAAGATAACATGAATAGTGGAAATATAACTGATGGTATTGTATTTAATGTTGATTTTAATTCATTTTCAATATTTAATGATTCATTGACGACGACAAACACAACATTACCAATTAATGAAAATATAACATCATCATTTAATAAAACTACCATTACCACATTAAAGAGATTCAATGAAATTCATCCAGATTTTATGGAACTTTTAACAAATTATTTATTGCCATCCTCAAAGATTTTCGATTTAGTAATTCAAACCATTCAATTCATTAAATCAACTTTAGCAATCCAAAAACAACAACAACAACAACAACAACAACAACAACAACAACAACAACAACAACAACAACAACAACAACAACAACAACAAGAGAATGAAACTATAGATATGATTGAAAATAATAGTGTTATTAATGAAGAAAAGGTTGATTTAAATGAATTAAAGAAAGAAGAGGAATTGTTATGTAGTAAAATTGAAAATTGTTTCAATTGGTTACATTGTTTCGATTGGTTGTTCATTACATTAATTCAAGAGAGTTTAATCAAAATAATATATTTAGAAAGTAGTTGGATTAATATTTTCGATAGATGTTTAACTTTTATATTTGAATGTGATAATAATAATAATATAGATACACTCGAAAATAATAAGAATTTAAGGAATAATAATAATTATAATCATTTATTAATTGGAGCAAGTGTGTTAGGATCATTTTTAAAGTATATTTGTCAGTTTGTATCATTTTATCAAAATTATTTTAAACTATATTATAAGGCACCAAAAGTTGTTGTGAGTAATTTTAAACCATATCAATATGATCCAATGTCATTCTGTTTATGTATTGATAGTTTTTTACAACGTTTAATTAAATTTAAAAATCGTGAAAAGTTTAGATATAATCAAATTTTCATTGATCAAATTGATAAATCAATTAAATATTTAGAGGAATCAATAAATTTATTATTTCCAAATTTTAAATAAAAATAAAATAAAATATTAAAAATTTTAAATAAAAATAAAAACTATTTCTTTTGTTTTGTGAATGGAAAAAAAAAAAAAAAAAAAAAAAAAAAAAAAAAAAAACATCAAAAAAACACAAAGACAAATGAATTTCAAAAACTCGCTCTGTAAAAAAAAAAAAAAAAAAAATTTATTTTTTTTGAATTTTTTTGAATTTTTTTTTTTTATTTTTTTTTGAATTTTATTATAATTTTTCATCACAACAATCATTCATTGTGTGTTTAAAAAAATAAACAAAATGATTTCTTCAGTTTCAACTAAATTAGTAAATATATAAGAAAAAAAAAAAAAAAAAAAAAAAAAAAAAAAAAAAAAAAAAAAAAACCACACTTTTAAATTTTTAATTTTATATAAAAATATTAGATTAAACTAACATTATTATTTTATATATATATATATTAATATGAATAATAATAATAATGATCAACTTGATAATAAATTAATAAATTAATTTGAATTATTTAGAATTCATCAAAGAAGTTATTAAATGTAGTATCATATACTACAGTTGCAAATAATGCAAGCAAAACTAATAATAAATCAATTTATAACATTTTAAGAAGAAAAAGAGATAGACAAGGTTTAGTTAATGTTGAAGCATTTGAAAATGGTGAGACAACAGTTTATCCAAGAACAAGACAAGGTTTAGATTCTGAATTAAATTGGGCATTAAATGGTTATTCAATCACTCCATCAAATTCTGCATATCGTAATCCAAGATTACCATTACTTTTACAACATTCTAATGGTGTTACCGATAAGAATAACGTATTAATTTCATCGAAACAAGAATCAAATAATGTTATTAACTATTTTTTGGATGAGGCAATCTTATCAAAAAATATTAAAAACAATAGCAAACTTCTTTCAATTATAGATTATAAATTAATTTTAGAGGAAGTTAAACAAAAAATTTCAGATTCTGATAATATCTATGTACACGATTCTGCAGTAGGTAGTTGTAGAGATGTTGAGTCAAAGATTAGATTCGTTACAAATGATGCTGTTTCATCATTATTTGTTAAACATTTATTACCATCAACTACTCCAACTCAAGTCGAAGAATTCAAACATCAATTAACTGTTTATTGTGTACCAGAATATAAATTTAATGATTCTACCACTACTACTTTTTCCACTTCAATGAAAGAAATGTTATCAAAACCATTCAATGTAATAGATACTAAAAGAGGTATTGCCGTTATTGTTGGTGTTCAATCAACTGAAAATATTAGAAATGTAATCTCTTCAATTTCTTCTAATATCTTAATGAACACTCATCAAGATGCCCTTAGTTTATCCGCCGATATCTATTCCTCTAGTACTGATGCTTCACCATTACTCATTTTCAACAATGATGGTTTCCTCTTAAATAAGAAATTCGAATCTGGTAAAGTAGTCTCTCAAGGTGCTATTTGGTCAAAAAATACTCTTTCACGTTTATATAATTCAATTACTTATAATTTTGAATCAATTGCTCAAAATCAATTGTAAGTTTTTTTAAAAAAAAAAAAAATTGAAGTTAATTTTATAATATTAATTTTCGTATATTTCTTTTTTTTTTTTTTAACCAATTTCCACCAAAAAAAAAAAAAATTCCAGTGATTTAATTGAAAAATTTGTTGGATCAAAGAAAGTAAATACAACTGTACCAATTAAATTTGAAACCAATAGTTTCAAACAACCATCATCAGTTGTATTCATTATTAAAGATAATAGTGGTGTAATTCCAGCATTCTCTCAATTGACTGCTGAACAAGCTGAAAAATATTTCGTATCTGGTTATGCTGGTGATGATGTTTTCCAACCATTCTTTATTAAAGAACAAAATACTACTCAAAATACTCAAAAAGCTGAACTCTTCAAAAGTAATTACTTATTATTTAATATTATTTTAATAGTTTTTATTAATTTATTTATTATTATTTTTATTAACGAAAAAAAAAAAAAAAAAAAAAAAAAAAACTTTATATAGATTTAATTAAAGATGGTGGAGTTAATGTATATATTATTAATCCATCTTCATTCCAAAAAGATGCTGAAGTTGATAAATTACTTGGTTCAATTATGTCTGGTAAAGTTGGTAAATCAACTTCATCTGATGTTTACTCCACTTTATCTCCAATTCAAGTTCCATCTACCACTCAATCAAAGAATGCTGAGGAAATCAAAAAGTTGACAAAATCTTTTGAATCAAAATTACAACAACAAGTCGAAAGTCTTTTAGTTTAAATAATAATAATAATAACAATAAAAATAATAATCCTTTTTTTTCAAAAAAAAAAAAAAAGGAAAAAAAAAAAAAAAAATATATAATTAACAAAAATAAAAATTAAAAAAAAATTTTAAAAAATAAAAATAAAGCAAAAATAAAAATAAAAAAAAAAAAATTAAAAATAAATTAATTAAAAAAAAACATAAAGAAAAAAATAAATAAAATTAATTGGAAAATATGACATGTTGGCACGAACATAGACCTGGTCATTTTTCTTTCAAAGAAAAAAAAAAAATTAAAAAAAAAGAAAAAGAGATTTATTTAAATTAGTTTTTTTTTTTTTTCGGCCTTATGTGCAAACCAACAACAACGGTTCGAATTTTTAAAAAAAAAAATAAAAAAAAAATAAATAAAAAATATGGGGTGTTGATCAGCGAAAAAAAAATAAAAAAAAAATAAAAAAAAATAAAAAAAAATAAAAAAAAATAAAAATTTTTTTTTTTTTTTTTTTTTTAAAAAAAAAAACTTTTTTTAGCTTAAAAAAACTACCTAAAAAAAAAGAAATTGTAACAATAATAATAAAAAAGGAATAATAAAAAGAATAATAACAAAATATAATAATAATAATAATTATAATAATTATAATAATAATAAAAATTATAATAATAATAGAAAAATAAGAAAAAAAAAAAAAACAGGTAGGGAACTTAAAGAGATTGTTCAATATTTTTTTTATTATTTTTTTACCTCCAATTTTGGATCTTTTAATTTTCTTTTTTTATCATTTTCTTTTAATTGTCACATTATCTCATTATCACATTATCTCATTTAGTATCAGCCCTTCAATTGACATTTAGTTAATTTAATACCTTTTATAATCTACCACCACAGATTATAAAAAAGGGTATTGATTAATATCATAATTATTGTTATTATTTTTTTTTTTATATTATTTTATTTTTTTATTGTTTTTTTTTTTTTAATGTTATATGAATATTCTCACTAAATCAGAAACATTATCTAAATCGGTTTGTGATATATGAAAATTATCATAATAATTACCCCCAAAAATAAAATTAAAAAAAATAAAAAAAAATAATTAAAAAAAAAAAAAAAAAAAAACCACCCCTAACAGAGAGACATGTCTGTATACACTAATTTATGCACACTATGAATATTTTTCAACCCCAATGATTCATTCAACATAATCACACCATAAAAATAAAATAACAAGAATTAATACTTTGGTCAGTGCTTTTTTTGTATTCCATCATCAATTAATTTTAATTTTATTTTATTTTATTAAATTTTTTTATTTTTTAAAAAAAAAAAAAAAAAAAAGAAAAAAACTTAAAAATACTTTTTATTTGAAAATGATAAAAATAATTTTTTAAAAAAAAAAAAAAAAAGATAGATTTTTTTATTCAAAACAATAATAATAAAAACACATTTATATACACACATTTATATTTTTCACCCACACACACACACATATAAAAGTTTTTATAAATAATTAAATATTACTATAAAAATACTGAAAAAACGGAAGAAAAAAAAAAAGTAAAGCGCGCCGCATATACCAACTATTTTACAATTATAATAATAATAAATTATTATATTTTTAAAATTATAGCGTTTAGTTTATATTATAATTATCATTATTGTTTTTTTAGAATAGTTATAAAAGGAATTCCTTTTTCTATTTTTAAATTTTTTCTTTTCAATTCAAATTATATAATAATAAAAATATTAACATTTTAAAAAATAATAAAATTTAATAAAATTTTATAAATTAAAATATATAAAAAAAAAAACAAAACAAAATACTACACCACATATTTATAAACAAATAATAAGGGAATACAAATACAAATACTTGGAAAGGTAGCTATTCATTTGTTTTTATTAATTTATTGTATTATTATACACTCACTACACCACCCTCACACACAAATATATAAATAGTTACCCACCACCACATTTTTAAACAAAGTGTGTGGAATATCATTTATGATTCATCATTATCACATTAATATCATCATCATCATCAATATTATAGGTGATAGATAATTTAAAATTATTTATCTAAAACATCATAATTATTAATATTAGATTTAAAAAAAAAAAAAAAAAAAAAAAAATCATATCTATTCTTTTTTTTTTTTTTTTTTTAATTTTTATTTTAATAAACCACACCCAAAGATAAAAAAACAAAAAAAAAAAAAAAAAAATCCATTAACCACAAACTACTCAATAATCCTTTTTATTTAAAATAAAAATTTTGTCAATGGTTATTTTTATTCGTATATCTGAGAGTGTCTCTTTTTTAATGGGTATTTTTGTAACTCATTATCATCATCACCAATTTTTTAAATAATTTTTTATTTTATTTTATTTTATATTTTATTTATTTATTTTATATATTTTTTTTTTCTCTCAAATATTATTTAAATGTTAAAAAAAAAAACTTTATTCAATTTATTTTAATCAAAAAATATATCCCAATTAAAATAAATACAAATACAAATTTATCTAATTTATTTAATAATTATAGTAATAACAATAATAATAGTAATAATAAATTATAATAATAATATAAAAATTATTGAATATTCAAATATCAATAAAATTTTTTTTTAATACATTTTTTATAAATCACATCATCCTTTTTTTTAAATTAAAAATCCTAAAAAAAAAAAAGAAAAAAAGAAAAAAAGAATTTTTTTTTTTAATAACTACAACAGCTAAAAAGTAATATTTGAATATTAATACAAATAAATAAGATTATAACATTATTTTTCTCATAATCAAATATCATTATTATAAAAAAAAAGATATTTTCCATTTACACACACTTTCACCCCACACACACACATTCATTAACCAACAACACAACACAACACAATTTTAGGAACGCCATATTACACCCACAAAAAAATAATTTATATACAAACCGCACTATCTACTATTATTTGAACATTAAACCTTTCGTGTTGTGTAAAAAAAAAAAAAAAAATAAAAAATAAAATAAAATAAAATTAAAAAAAAAAAATATTTAAAAAAATAACCCCACCTTCATAATTTTACACACTTTTAAACAACATTTAATAATAATAATAATATCTGTGTCCGTTTAATTTTTTTAATTTTATTTTTTTATTATTTTTTTTCCTCAACACAACACGCATAAAATATTATAATTTTATTTTTATTTAAAAATATTTAGTTTTTTTTTTTAAAAAACCCACACTATTTTTTTATTTATTTATCATTGTTTTTTTTTAATTTCTTTTTTTTGATTCACAATTTTAAAACAAAATATTAATATATTTTTATATTTATTTAAACATTTAGAATAATTAAATAAAAAAAATCTCAAACCAAATACAGACTGGTCAACATTTTTTTAAAGAAATAAAACATTTTAAAATAATAATAATTAATAGCAATAATTAGTAATAATAATTTTCAATTAAACATACATTTTTTTTTTTTGAAAAATATATATTTGAAAAAAAAAAAAAAAAAAAAAAAAAAAAAAAAAAAAAAAAAATATTAGTTTTTTTTTTTAATAATATTAGTAATAATAATAATTAATAACAATAATTTATTTATTTAATCAAATAATTTTTTTTTAATAATAAAAAAGTAATCAACCAACCAACCAAAAAAAAAAAAAAAAAAAAAAAAAAAAAAAAAAATGGAACCAATTTTAATTCCTTCACAACATAATAGATTAGTTATTCCAACTGAACCAAATGAAGAGGAATTTAATTATATAGCAGAAGGTTATAAAGGGAAATTAAATATTAATTCCTATGATATAATTTCAACCATTGGTAGTGGATCTTATGGTGAAGTTTGTATAGTAAGAGAAAAATCCACAAAACAAGTTTACGCAATGAAAAAAATATATTATACAGAAGTTAGTGATACTGAGTTAGTTGTATGTAGTAAATAAAATTTTTAATTATATTTTTATAAATTATTAATCAATTTGTTTATTTATTTATTTAGAAAAAAAGAGCATTAAGAGAAAGAGATGCTATGGTAATTTGTAATAATAAAAATAATAAAAGAGCTCCAAAATTATATTGTTCATTTATTGATAGTAATGAAGGTGTATTTTATTATGTGATGGAATTTATTGGAGGTGGTGATTTTAATTCATATTGTTATAAACGTTTGGTTGAAGGTAATAAATTTACAGATGATGAAATTAAATTCTATATAGCAGAGTTGGTATTATGTTTAGAGGCTTTTCATTCATATGGCTTACTTCATCGTGATGTTAAACCAGAGAATTTAATGATAAATAAAGATGGTCATTTGGTATTGGGTGACTTTGGTAGTTCAAAATTAGCAAACAATAGCAGCAGTGGCAGTAATTTCGGTAATACATTGACTGTACCAATGTCAACATCATATTCATCGTCACCATCTTCAATCTCATCATCATTATTAGGTGGCAGTGGTGGATTTACACCATCACATTGGAATGGTATGGCTGGTAGTGCAGGTTCTTCATTTGGTGGCTCATCATTGGGTAGATCATTCGATAATACACCACCAAATTTCAATTCGTTCCTTAGAAATCCACATAGTTCATATACTTCTTACATTGGTACACCACAATATATGGCCGTTGAAGTGGTTCAAGGTGCAAACTATTCAAAGCTTTGTGATTTTTGGTCATTGGGCGCTATCCTTTTCGAATTGGTAACAGGTCAAGCTTTATTTGTTGAGTCAGCAGACACAACAGAACAAAAGATCAGAGAAAACATCGGTAATTGGAGAGGTCTTTTAAATACTGCCGTACAAAAGAATCAACCAATGTCCAAACAAGCCGAATCCTTAATTAGAGAATGTATTGCACCAGAACGTAAACGTCCAGATGCTTCAACAATTAAAAAGCATCCATTCTTTGAAGGCATTAATTGGGAGGAAATGGCAAATTTCAATGTTGAACCACCTTTTAAACCAACTTTATCAAGTGATGATGATATTTCTTATTTTACAAATTAGATTACCTGAAAAAAAAAATTTTAAAAAAAAAAAAAAAAAAAAAAAAAGAAACGAAGAAGGAAACGAAGGAAATTAGTCTGTGCGCACATAAAACATTTTTCTATATATATTTTATATATCTATATTTTTTCTTAAAGTGAAATTGTATTTTCATTATTTTTTTCCAAAGAAATACAACACTATTTTTTTTTTATAATCAATCAATCAACCTTTTCAATCCCACTACAATTTGTTTGAAAAGATTTCGCAATAACAAATTTTATTAATTGGTTAAATAATAATTTTTTTCCAAATTTTATATATACATCTTAACGAATATCATTATTTTTTTTAAAATATAAAAAAAAAATCGAATAAATAAAGCGTATTTTGTTATTATTTTATTTTATTTTTATTTTTGTTTTATTAATGAAATCATTTTTTAATAAACCAAAAACTTAAACTAAGTGAAGTTGATAAAGATCTAACATAATGAAAATAACCACTTGGCATGAAGAGGATATCACCTGGACCTAATATATATTCAGTGTAATGTTGATTAGCTATATTTAATAATGGATATTTTTCCAAATCTGGATCTTCAATATCAACAAAGCTAATATTATTTTGAGCAGTTTTTGTGTTTTTAACTTCACTACCATCATCTCCATCTTTTTTCAAATAAAGATTTGAACTTTGATTTTGTGGATAAAGACGAACATATTTATAACCAACTATTTGAGTAAGGAAATTATCATAACTATCAAAATGTAATGGTGTTACTGTATTACCTGTCCCTAACCAAATATGGGGTGAAATTCCCTCTTCTTCAGTTTCATGAACTTTTGCATCACCTGTCATTTGTAAAAATAATGGAAATTTAAAATCTTTTAATAACGATGGTAATTGTTCAATTAAACCATGTTGTGCTAAATATGCAACTTTTGATGACTCTGTATTGGTACTATCAGTGTCTTTACTTGATGGTATCATATATTCTTCAATAAAATCTTTTAATTTCATTAATTTCTCTGACCAATCTGTATTTATTAATGTTGTTGTTGTTGTAATTTTCTTTGTCTTTGAATCTAATTTATTATGACCTAATTCAATTGGTACAATTCTATTACCATGATTTGATAAAAAGTAGTTTAAATCTTTCCATTTATTTATACATTCCCAATTAATTGCATCACCTTTAATTATACATGGTGTGTTTTTATCTAAATGGTGTGTTTTAAATATTGAAAATTCATCAACACCACAACCATTATTATTTTTATTACATTTTATAACTTTAATTTCATGATCTTTATTTATTATTGGAAATTTTGAGAAATTTATATTTTCATCAAGTATCATTGGAATTGTTATTGATGATAATGATAATGATGATGATGACGATGATATTTGTTGTTCTTGTGAAATTATAATTGATAATTCGTCCATAATTGGTAATAATAGCTCTTTTGGAGTACCCATTATAAATGATTGATCACATATTTCTAAAGTTTTAGTATAATCATTTTGTGTATACCAATAAGTTATACCAGCTAATTGACCCATAATGAATGATTCTCTAAGACAAATATGTTCCCAACCACCTTGTTTTAATAGTTTGCTCCATGTTAATTTATAAATTGTTTCATAAAGATTCTTTAATTGATTAAATTGTTTTTTATTATATGCAAAAAATAATTTCTTTAAACTAATTGAAAGTTGATTTGAATCTTCATCACCTAATGATAATAGATCTTGGCTTGCTTAATTATTAATTCATGTATACACATTGGTGATATGTTAGTCAATTTGAATTTTTTTAATTTTTTATTATTTTTTATTTAATACCAACTTCTTGTGTAACAATTTTTAATTAAATTAAAGATTGGTACTCTGTATTCTTCTTTAAAAGAACTCATTTTCGGTAATTTTCAAAAAAAAAAAAAAAAAAAAAAAAAAAAATTATAAAAAAAATATGTTTTTTTTTTTAAAGGAAACAAGGATAATTCTTTTTTTTTTTTTTTTATTTTTCCAAATGTGTGTATGTTTCTAAAGAAAGATGTTTATTATTATTATTTTTTTTTTTTTAAATTTTATTTTCATTTTAAAATTTTTTTTTTTTTTTAAAAAGATGAAAAAAAAAAAAAATAAAGTTGTTAATTATTATAAAATGGAGAAAGATATAGATTTTATTTCAATAAAAAGTTTAGATAATAGAATTAATATTATTGATAGCAGACTTTTAAATTTAGAAATTTTACTTTCCAGCATCAATATGACAGTTTTAAATCTAGAAAATAAATTATCTCTAATTGAAAATAAAATTGGTATTTATTATTTATTATTTTTAATTATTACTTTTTTTTTTTTTTTTTTAAAATTGAATTATTAAAATCTTTTGTTTTTTTTTATCAAAAATTTCTAGATTTAATTTTATCCCACAGTAAGTATTTCCAAAATTTTTATTAGTTTAAAATAAATTAGTAATTATATTTTTTAACTTTAGTTTATTAAGCAACTGAAATTAGACATCATTTCAATTAAAAAAAAAAAAAAAAAATAGAAAAAAAAAGAAATAAAAGGAAACTGGTGTTCAAAGGGGTTGTGCATTTTTTTTATAGAACCAAAAAGTAACACCTTAGAATTGTTTGAGTTGGTTTTTTTTTTATTTTTTATTTTTATTTTCAAATTATTTATTTCGATTATATTTTATGTTTTAATATTTATCAAAAATAAAAGCGAAATAATGATCGACATGCAAAATAATGATGGAATTGATACCAATTCCAATTCCAATTCCTAATAAAAAAAGTGTTAATTTTTGTGGAGTGTTGATAGAATCATTTAAACTATTGAAAAAAATAATAATTTAAAAAATATTATGACAGCGAGGAGATTTATGCTTAAAAAAAAAAATTTTAAAATCAATTTTTTTAATTATTTGAATTCATGGGCCAAAAAAAAAAAAAAAAAAAAAAAAAAATTAAAAAAAATTGAAATTTTTTTTTTTTTTTTAATTAATTTCAATTAAAAAAAAAAAAAAAAGTTGTAGTTTTATTTGTATAGTATATTTATCTCGTTTTATTTGTTATTTGTTATTTGTTATTTCTTTATTAATATACATACTTTGTATATATGTACTTTAAACACTCTTAATAATTAAGCAGATAATAAAAATTGTAGTTTAAAAATAGTAATAGTTTGATCATCATTACCCACACTATAAAACAATTAAAAAAAAGAAAAAAATAAAAAAAAAATAAAATAAAAAAATATTAATTAATTGTAAAGTAACTTTATAAATAAACAACGAATACATATATATATAAACAATTTTTTTTTTTGGAAATAAAAAAAAATAAAAGATGACAACCCCAAGTGGTAACTATCAACTCTATGGACTTAAGATTGGATTTCCTCCAGGTGGATTAATGAGAAATAAACAAATGAAATTTAATGATTATGGTATAACAGTAAAAGAGGCGATTCAAATTATCACTGGTAAACAAGGAATGCAAAATCCAGATTCATATACATTACAAATCACATATTTAGATGACCCACCAACATCATCAATAAATAATAGTAGTAGTAATATTGGTTCCACTAATAATAGTAGTAGTAATACACCATTAACAGGTTCAATTGGTATGGGCCCACCACCTCCTTCTGCATCAATTGGTGGTAATGATAACACTAGCAATATTGGAAGTAGTAGTAATAGCGATTTAAAAAAATCTACGTCATCAGGTATTGTAAATGTTAGTGGTAGTATTAATGGTGGTAGCACTGGTATTGGTGGTAATACTCCAATAAGAAGATTAAAATGGATGGATGATAATGAAAAATTAATTTCCTATCCATTGGGTGCACATGATGTTGTAATTGAATTGAAAAAGAAATATCAATTAATTAAAGTTTATGATGGTAAACAAACTATGAACTTAATTGTTGATGTAATTAAACCATTAAGTGATTTAATGGATTTAGTATCATGTAAATTTAAATTAAGTTCAACTGGTGATTATAAACTATTTACATATGGAAAAGGTAAACTTAAAATATTATATATATATATATATATATAAATATGTATACATAATAAAATTAATATTTTTAACTTTTTTTTTTTTTTTTTTTAAATAGAAATTAATTTAAATAGTAATATTAAAAATTTAAATATTGACACATCATTACCATTTATTTTAAGAGATAATAATGATCCAAAAGCATTATCATTAGAATCGATTCAATGGGAGAATGGTAATGGATTTTTTGTTGGTGGTAATGGTGGTATTGGTGGTATAGGTAGTGATGATGATGCAGATGATATCAATAACAATTTATCAGTACCAGCTAAATCTATAATTAATCCAGTTAAAGAAGGTTATCTTAAGAAACAAGATAAAAAGAAATCTTGGAAAACAAGATACTTTAAATTAACTGATAAATATTTATATTGGTATAAATCTCCAACTGCCATCAAAGCATCTGGTATGGTCATTTGTAAAGATTATCATATTAAATTAGCTCCATCAACTCATGTATGTATATTATATATAGTATATTAATGTATAGAATCAACTCTAACTTTTTATTATTTTTATTTTTTTATTTGTTTAACTCAGTCAAAAGAATTAAAATTAGAGTTTACACCAAAACATATGATCGCAGGTGCAACAACAATTATTCATTACGTTAAATTTGAGAATGAACAAGAGTTAAAACAATGGACAATTGCACCAATTGTAATAGAGTCATCAGGTGAAGGTAGTAGTGGTTCAAATAATCCAACAGCAGGTGGTAGTGGTCAATCCAGTGGTAATAATTCAAAATATTTATCTAATAGTACAACTAGTGGAAAGAAAGTATTTGGAGTACCAATTGAAAGGACAGTTAGTGGTAATAATGAAATTCCAACAATCATTTTACAAACTGTTGACTATATCGAAAAGAAAGCAATGGATATTGTTGGTATTTTCCGTTTAAGTGGTTCGGTATTAACAATTGAACAATGGAAAGCAAAATATGATAAGGGTGAAAAAGTTGATCTCTTTCAAGAAGTCGATCCACATGCTGTTGCTGGTCTATTGAAATTGTATCTTAGAGAGTTACCAGATCCATTGTTGACCTATGAAAAGTATGACAATTTTATTGCTGCCCAGTCTATCGATGATTTTCCATCAAGAATTAAATTGATCAAACATTTGGTGAAATCTTTGCCACCAGTGAACTATGCAGTGCTCTCCTATTTGATGGCATTTGTTGGCAAGGTTGCAACTCATTCCGCCACCAATAAAATGCAAGTTCATAATTTGTCCACTGTTTTTGGTCCAAATTTAATTAAAGATCGTCAAGATAGTGGCGATTATGGTGGTAATGTTCAAGTGTTGGTTGAAGATACTCCAATCATCAATGCATTGGCCCTTTCACTCATTAGAGATTATCAATATATTTTCACCGATAAAGAGATTCCAGAGCAAAAGATATTGGCAAAGGCACTCTATGAGTATGCTGGCAATGATGATGGTACAACCTCAGAGGATGATAAAGATCTATTGTTCCCAAAAGGTGCAACTATCAAGGTTACTCAACAAGGTACCGATGGTTGGTGGACAGGTGAATATCAAGGTAAACAAGGTAAATTCCCAGCATCATACGTCGAATTGTTACCACATTCACCATCAACTTTACTTCGTACCAAATCCAATTCAAATCTCACAAAGAAAAAGAAGTTCATGTTGGAGATGGAGTCAACTAAAACAAAGAACCAAGATATCGAAAAGAGTATCAAACAATTGGAAATCACCAAAAATGAGTTGGAATCAACCATAAACGATTTGGAGAGTGAAAAAATCACACTAGAGAATGATCCAACCATAAGAGCAATGATTAATCTCTTGGCCACCGCCAAAATCAATAAAGATATCGCCATGATTCCAAAGAATATCGATGTACTCTTTCAAAAATTTGAAGAATACAAAGCAAGCAACGATGTATTGGCTTCCACTAAAACTACTCTTATCGACGAATATGAACAATTTAATAATAATCCAAAGAAGAGATTAGATACCAAGGAAAAAGAACAAATTCAACAAAAATATGATAACCTCTCTACAATCATTGATAAGTCTCAAAAAATTAGATCAAAAAGTATAAATTCAAAGAAAATTATAAACGATGATTTAGCCGAGTTAAAGAAAATATTTTCTTTGTAACTTTTTTTTTAAAAAAAAAAAACAAATAACCAACTCCTTCCGAATATTTATATTTAAAAAAAAAAAAAAAAAAAAATTGAATTTTGTTTTTTTATTTTTTTCTTGCACACTGATAAAATAAAAAAAATAAAACATAAATATATATTATTTAATTTTATATTTTTTTTTTTTTTTTATTTTTATTTTTTAAATTTTTTTTTGTTTTTTTTTCACTTTTATTAAAATATTTTTTTAAAAATTTTGTTATTAATAGATTTCCAATTATAAATGGATGCTAGCAGATCAATAAATTTAAAAGTATTTATAAATTCTAAAGATAATAAAATAGAATTTTTGGCTAATTTATTCTTTTTTTTTTTTTTTCCAGATTATAGTTGTTGGAAATTATGGAGTTGGAAAAAGTATGATTATAAATAATTTCCATGAAGAAGATATTTATAATATTAATTCTGGTTTTAAAACAAAAAGATTAATTATTGATAATCACCATGTTAGTGTTCAGGTATGTGTGAATAAATATACACAAGTCATTTGATTAAATATTAATATTATTATTATTATTATTATTATTATTATTATTATTATTATTATTATTATTATTATTATTATTATTATTATTATTATTATAATTAAAATAACAAACAATAAAACAAACAAATAAACAAATAACAAACTTTAAAAGACTTGGGATACATTTGGAGATGAGAGATATTTTTCTTTACATGATTACTTTTATAGAAATGCTGATGGTGTAATACTATGTTTTAGTGTCAATGATGAAAATTCATTTAAAAAATTAAATCTTTGGAGAGATGAGCTTAAAAATATTGGTTGTTTCATTGATAAAGTTCCTTGTATTTTAATTGGCAATAAAATTGATTTAAACTTTAAAGAACATATAATCTCCGAAGGTATGGCTGAAAATTGGTGTAAAAAACAATTAACTTTAAAGTATGATCATAATGATCTTTCTAAAATACAATATTTTCAAACTTCTGCTAAAAAACCAATAAATTTAAATGAAGCATTTCTCACTATTACCAGACTTGCCCTCCAAAATAAAATAAAATTAAATTTTTCAAAAACTAATAATAATAATAATAATAATAATAATAATAATAATAATAATAATAATAATAATAATAATAATAATAATAATAATAATAATAATAATAATAATAATAATAATAATAATAATAATAATAATAATAATAATAATAATAATAATAATAATAATAATAATAATAATAATAATAATAATAATAATAATAATAATATTGATAATAATAATAACGATAATAATAACTTTATGTTGATAGACCTCAATCAAAGTCGAGAATATTTAAGAAAATGTTGCTATTATTGATAAATATTGTATATTATAGGTTTGGTTAACGAAATTGTAATAAATAATAAAAAATAAAAAATAAATAAAATTAATAAAAAAAAGATAATATTATGAATTTTAAAGTGATGATTTTATTTTTTATTTATAATTCATCATATTCTCCACTTTTGTCGGCATTTTCCTCTTCTGCATCAAAGTAATCATCGTCATCATCGTCATCATCGTCATCATCGTCATCATCGTCATCATCGTCATCATCGTCATCATTCTCATCATTCTCATTCTCATCTTCTTCCTCTTCTTCTTCTTCCTCTTCCTCTTCTTCTTCTTCTTCTTCTTCATCATCATAATCATTTAAGAAATCTAATTGATCGAATTCACCCTGTTGAAGAGCACCATCTTCATTAATTATTAAACCACTTAAATGAGATAATAGTGGTGAGAAACTTTCACCATTATTGAATAATTGTTCATCAGTTTTTTGATCTTGTTGTTCTTGAAGTTGTTGTTCATCCTCAGCATCAAATTCAGTATCATCGAAAAGGGAAGCTTCATTAATTGTTGCATCATCAAGCAAAAGTTTCATGAAATCTTTATCAGTCATTTTCAATTTTCTTGTTATTTTTCTAGACTCTAAAAATAACTGTAACTTATATTCTGCTTCTATAGTTTTATTTAATGATTGAAATTCGGATTTATCATCAGATCTATTGATACCTTCAGCTAGACTACCACTACTAGATGGTGGTAAATTATTTTTATGATAGAATTGAAATAATTTATCACCAAATTTATTCATTAAACTCTCCATGGTTACACGTTGAAGATATGCTAAAATCTTAATACCATTATTATTAATTGCAGCAGCCAATAAATTTGAAGAAGCTGATGTTGATGACAATGATGATTGATGTGAATTTGATGATAAATGATCATCTTCATCACAATCAACTAATTGTGGTGATAAAATATGAATATCACTTGAATCTATTGAAGCAGCAGCAATTCTAAAGTCATTTAAACCGCTGATTACAGAGTTTCTATTACATCCACTTTGATAGTGAGTATCATTGATATTATTTGCAACTGGTACTAAATGAACAGGTGATTTATGTGATACTATCCTCTTTAAAACTGAAGCACTTTGAGTGTCATAGATATATACATGTCTATCCTCTGATCCTGATACAATTTGACGATCATTATTTATGAATGAACAACCAACATTGTAACCCATACATCTATGTTTACGATACTCTCTAACGATACCAATGGGTGTATTTGAAGTGACAACTCTACCACTCTCTTTATTTATTTCTACCTTACTCTCACCATCACCTAATCCATTTACTTTTGTAGCAGGTGAAGAAACTAAGAATCTAGTATCCCAAAGTCTAATAGTATTATCACGGCCACTCGATAAGATTTGACGATCATCCATTGTCCAATGTAATACATTCAATTTGTTATGTGCTTGAACGCTAAATATTGGAGTTTTAAATCCCTCCCTAAGATCCCACATACGCATAGTACCATAACGTGCACCTGAAATGAAAACGTTGTTATCATAATGATGAAATTTCATACTGTTTATAGTATTCAAATTTCCAATACTATCATCGGATGGATGAGCTTTATCCAATCTGAAAAAGATACTACCACGATTCATATCCCAACCACAAATGGTAGAAGATGCACAACCACTCAATAAAATAGAATCATCCATCGTTAATTCCATAGATTTCAACCAATCATCATGTTCTCTAAATGTTGATATCAATTCGAAATCCCTATAAACTTTAATAGTATGATCCAATGAACATGTTAAAAATGAACTAAATGGTGATACTATTGATCTCTTATAAGTTGCTCCTGATGTCTTTTGCTTTAAATATCCTGGTATATCATGATTATTATTTATTGATAGTTTTTGTTTTTTACTATTCATTATACCTTCTTCATTATCACCACCACTACCATACCCTTTATTAAACCAAATTGCCATTGATACAACTTGTTCATGATCTCTAATATTATATAATAATTCACCTGAATTTGGTTCAAATATATCAACTGAATCATCTATTTAATAAAATAATAAATAATAATAATAATAATAATAATAATAATAATAATAATAATAATAATAATAATAATAATAATAATAATAATAATAATAATAATAATAATAATAATAATAATAATAATAATAATAATAATAATAATAATAATAATAATAATAATAATAATAATAATAATAATAATAATAATAATAATAATAATAATAATAATAATAATAATAATAATAATAATAATAATAATAATAATAATAATTAATTAATTAATAGTTAGATTAATAAAATAAAATCATCTAGAAAGGTTGTATTATAAATATAAATGATATGAATGATGACAAACTTGTTGATAAAGCTATATATGTATTATCGGGTGACCATGAAACCCAAAATGGGCATTTTGAAGGATCATACTGTATTATTGAATCTAATCCAATTTGTGAAACCAATGCATCATTAAATTTTAAATAATCGCTATTTTTATTTGTATTTATATTTTTATATGTATTTGTTGTTGTTGTTGTTGTTGTTGTTGTTGTTGTTGTTGTTGTTGTTGTTGTATTATTATAGTTATTATTATTTATACTATTATTAAAGTTATTATTATTATTATTGTTGTTATTAGTATTTTTATTTTTATTTACATAGTCATTGGTATTATCAAATGACTTCCTTTTATAATGACCAAAATCATTGATATGTGCAAATCTAGGGTTTGATCCATAAAGTTCACTTCTCAAATTATAAACATTCAATAAGTAATGAATGTCTTTATCTCTTTCATACATTTTTTAGTTTGTTTTATTTTGTTTTATTTTGTTTTTCTTTTTATTTTTCTTTTTTTTTTCTTGTTTTATAATTATTTATACAATGTTTTCGAGTGTGGTTTGTTTTTTTTTTTTGCTTTTTTTTTATTTTTTTATTCTTTTTTTCTTTTTTTTTATTTTTTTTTGAAAATAGGTTTTATTTTATCTCTATATCTATCTATCTATCTATCTATTTATGTTATAACATGAGGGGTTATCAATTTATTAATAAAAAGTTGACAATAAAAATTTTAAAAAACCATCATTTTTTCCCCATTTTTAATTTTTTTTTATTTTTTTTTTTTTTATTTTTTTTTTTTATTTTTTATTTTTTTCGTTCGTTCCTCAGAAATATTTTATTTAAATTAAAATTCTTATCAATATAAATTTATTTTAATTTTCCAAATATATATAAAAATAATAAAATTAATAACAAAAAAAAAGAAATTTAAATTTTTTGTAAAAAAAAAAAAAAAGTAGTGAAAATAAAAAAAAATAGAAAAACTTTCACCCCTTTTTTGTTTGATTTTAATAATAATAATTTGGCCATCTGTATTCTTGAATCAATATCAATTGTGAAATAAAAGGTTTTTTTTTTTCAATCACACTAATGTGATATTCCTAATTATTTGAATTAATAAAAAAAAGTACAAAATTAGAACACACACACACTCTAACAGATGAAATAATTAAAAAAACACCCCCACTTACTTTTATAATTTTTTTTTTATTATTTTTTTTTATTTTTTTTTTTTTTTTATTGAAAAAAAAATAATAAAATAATAAAATACAAATTAAAACCTATAAAAGCATGAAAATTTTGAAGTTAGATAATTCACTATAAATTTTTTGTAAAATTACAAATACAATATATTTATTCATATATTAAAAAAAAAAAAAAATAATGAAAATTTTTTCAATTATATTCACTATTCTATTTATTATTATCTTTTTTCAATTTACTATATCAGTTACAATAAATAATAATAATAATATTTTTATTGATAATTACAATGATTTATCATCACCATCGTCATCTTCATCATCTTCATCATCATCATCATCATCATCATCGTCATCATCTTCAGATGCACCATTACAACCACCACCATGTGGAGACTTAAAAGTTTGTTTATATACAGAGCTCAATTATGAAGGTATTTTATATGAATACTCAATTTATTCAGGAAAAACTGATTTACCTGAATTAGTTAGAAATAATATAACTTCATTTGTTTCAAAGTAATTATTTTGTTTTAGATTTGAAAAAAAAAAAAAAAAGTTTATAAATGTATTAATTAAATTTTTTTTTTTTTTTTTTCATAGTGCTGATGTATGTTTTATTACTTATAATCCATATATGACACAACAAATAAGCCTGGGAGAGTTTTTGTCAAACTATTATATTGTTTTCGGTGATATTGTTCAAACTATAGCCCCTGGTCTATGTAAAGATTTACCAAACCATTTTGATTAAGTTATTGATTAAAAAAAAATGGATAAAATAAATAAGAATTTTAAGATTAAATAAAAACTATAAGTTTGTTTTTTTATATTGTAAAAACAAAAATAAAAAAAAAGATGGAATTAGTTATAAATGAAATATGTCTTAATTTTAAAAATTGTTATATAAAATAACTAATTTGATTATTACATATTATATTTTTTATTTATAATAGTAAATTTTATTATATTTTTTTTATTAACATTAATAAAAACAATGAATAAAAGAAAGTAATATTCAATATTTATAGGATTTCAGCTGGGCTTACTAAATTATCTTTGTTATCAAAATACTATATGGTGAATTTATTGTAAGTAAATCCAAATTTTTAATAATAATAATAATAATAATAATAATAATAATAATAATAATAATAATAATAATAATAATAATAATAATAATAATAATAATAATAATAATAATAATAATAATAATAATAATAATAATAATAATAATAATAATAATAATATCTTACTTTTGAATCATCATTATCCCAATAGATGACCAAAGTTTTTCCATCTAATTTTGACTGCATATCTTTGTAGATTCTAATTTCATTAACAGTTGAATAGATTCCAGCAGTACCTAATTTATTGTTGTAATTTGTTATTATTATTATATACTAATTTTCAAGTTATAGTATCTTTTCAACAAAAGAAGAATGTTAAAAATTTTCACATACCTGGTTTCATTAAGTTAAGGGAAATATATTCTTGATCCTTTGGGAAATCAACTCTGGCTGAATCATATTTCAAATGCATATTTTTTTTGCATGGTTTTCCAGTGCTGTCACCAGCTTTGATTTCCTTGTAATCTGAACTATTTGGGTTCAAATAAATTCTAACAGCTTTATTCCATCCAGTCTTTTCATTAACAAGAATTCTTCAGGAAAAAAAAAAAAAAAAAAAAAAGATGAAAAATAAAAAAATGAATTTCGTATAATTTTTTTTTTCCAAAATAATATTTAAAACTTACAATCTAAAACCACCTTTTGGTCTTTTGTCATTAAATCTTAAATATTTTACTTCTCTTTTATCAGCATCTTTGTCTGGTAATAAACCTTTAATCTTATCAACAGCAGTGGAACCAATTGCCACAACACCACTTGCAACACCAATTGCTGCTGCTACAGTTGTTAAAGTTAAAGTGATAACTACCATTTCTTTTTCTTTGTTTGTTTTTGATTTATTAAAATAAATATTTACAAATTATACTTCTTTTTGATTATTTCGAAAAAAATAATAAAAAAATTTTCCCATTTTATAGCAACAAAAAAATCTTTTTTTTTTTTTTTTTTTTTTTTTTTTTCCTTTTTTCAATTTTAAAATGATTTTAAAAATCTTTAAATCTAAGGTTTTTTTTGAATTTGTGCATGGTATGAAAATAAAACTTTTTTTTTAAATTTAAAAAATTGACATCTGTCACTTTCTTAAAGATTTTTTCAATTTCATAAATTTTTTTTTATATTGCAACAAAAAAAAATCTTCACCAAAGGTTTTTTTTTTCTTTAAAAAATTAATGATTAAATTTTTTTTAATTTAAATTGTTTATATTTAAAATTTCTATTTTTTTTAATAATTTTTTAAAAAACACGATATCCTATCAAATAAAAATAAATTTTAAAAAAAAAAACGGAGTGTTTCCCCAACAAAAAAAAAAAGGTTATATAAAAAACATGTTTTCTTATAAACAATCTATAACTTAGGTTATGAAGTGTTTTTTTTTTTTTTATATTTTTTATTTTCTTTTTTTTTTTTTTTTTTTTTGATTAGCTTTGAAAAGTTTTTCTGTATTTAGTAGATTTTATTTTATTTTATTTTATTTTATTTTTTTACTCATATAATGGTATATCAATACTAATTATTAAAATTAGTAATGTATTCATAGATTATTTTTTTATAGAATTTTTTTTCTACTAATAGTTCATTGCAAGTTTTAGCGGAAAAAAAAGTGTGAGCTTTTAAAATTTTTTTTTTTAAAATATTTTTTTTTTACCCTTTTAAGTAATAATAATACGAAAAATAAAGTGGGGGGTTGTTTTTTATTTTATTTTCTTTTTTTTTTAAAATTTGGAAAATAAAGAGTTTTAAAACTTTTTAAAATTTTTAATTAATTTATATTATCAATTATTTATATTTTAATTATTTATTTATTTATTTATTTATTTATTTATTTATATATTCATATATTTAATAAAAAATAAATGAAGTTCTTTATTTTTTATATTATAGCTTTGTTAAGTATTCTGAATTTAGGAATAAATGCAACAAGTTATGATTTTACAGATTTTCCAAATGCTTCAATAGTAATAACATGGAATAATATTCTTTTAAATGCAATTCATAAGGCAAGTCCCCCTCCAACAGTGGTATCTAGAAGTCTTTCAATGGTTCATACAGCTATATATGACTCTTGGGCATATTATACAGATTCAACCGGAGTTTTTTTAATTAATAAAAAAAATTGTTCTTCAAATTTAGATAAAAATGAAATTGAGATTAAAAAATCAATTTCATTTGCAGCTTATAGAACTTTAGTTGATTTATATCCACTTTCAATGTAAATATAAATTTTAAAAAAAAAATAAAAAAAAAAAATATAATATTAATATTAATATTGATTTTATTAGTGATAATTATAATCAAAAAATGAAAGATTTAGGGTATGATATAAATGATAATAATATTAAATTAGATAATTCTGTAGGTATTGGTAATTTAGCATCAAAATTATTATTAGAGAATAGATGGTTAGATGGATCAAATCAAAAAGCAATATATGGAGGTAAAAACTATAGTGATTGGACAAATTATCAACCAAGAAATGATGCTCAACCATCACCATTAAGAAAACCAGATAATTGGCAACCACTTTTAGTGCCAGTTAAAAATTCAACAGCAGTAATTCAATCATTTTCAACTCCTCAATGGGGAAGTGTTAAACCATTTTCGATGGTATCAGGATCACAGTTAAGACCAACAACTCCACCACCTTATTATCTTAATAATAATACTAAAGACTCATTAATAAACTCAGCATGGGAATTAATTAGTTTTACTCAAAATATGACAGATGAAAGAAAAGTAATAGCAGAGTATTTCGGTGATGGTCCAAATTCAGTTTTACCACCAGGTCATTGGAATCTATTTGCACAATTTGTATCAAAACGTGATAATCACACAATTGAACAAGATGTTAGAATGTATTTCATGTTAAATAATGCTATGTTGGATTCAGGTATTGCATGTTGGGATTGTAAAAGATACTTTGATAATGCTAGACCTGTTACAATGATTCCAATTCTTTTAAAAGGTATTAAAGTAACAGGATGGCATGGAGTTTGTCAAGAAAATGTTGAATTCGACTTATCTGAATGGATTCCATATCAAGATCCATATGTTATAACTCCACCCTTTTCAGATTAGTAAGTTTTTAATAATAATAATAATAATAATAATAATAATAATAATAATAATAATAATAATAATAATAATAATAATAATAATAATAATAATAATAATAATAATAATAATAATAATAATAATAATAATAATAATAATAATAATAATAATAATAATTGAAAAAATAATTGTAAAGTTATTTTAAAAAAAAAATATTAACATTTAAATTTTTAATTTTTTAATAATAATAATAAATAATAATAATTTAAAAAAAAAAAAAAAAAAAAAATTAAAAATTATAGTACAAGTGGACATAGTACATTTTCATCAGCTGCAGCAGAAATATTAAAAAGATTTACGGGTAGTGATAAATTTGGAGATTCAGTTACGATTAAAGCAGGTTCATCACTCTTTGAAACAAACTGTACATTCCCAGTACCTAAAACCGATATTACTTTATATTGGGACACATTTACAGAAGCTGCTCAACAAGCTTGTATTTCAAGACGTTATGGAGGAATTCATTATGACTTTTCAGATTTTGAAGCAAGAAAAATGGGAAGAAAAATTGGTGAAATGGTTTGGAATAAATCCCAATTACTATTTAATAATAAATAATATTAATAATAAAAATAATAATAATATTAATAATAATAATAACAATAAATTTGACTAAGGTTAATAAAAAATTAAATATTCATTTATTTAATGAATTGTTTTCAAAATTTTTTATTTTTTTAATCAATTTTTTAAATAAATTTTTTTTATTTTTTTTTTTATTTTTATCATATTTTAAATCTAGAGTTAATTTTGAATTTTTGGGATTTAAATTGAAAGACAAGTGAAGAAATATGATATCTAACTCCTAAACAAAGAAAATAACCAAAGTAAAATTCCACAATCAAAAAAAAAAAAAATTAAATAATAAAAATTTAAAAAAATCCTTAAACAAAAAATCTTCAAAAAAAAAACCCCTATAAATTTTTTTTTTTTTTTTTTTTTCTTTTTTTTTTTTTTTTTTTAATTTATTTTTTATACTTCATCTAATTCATTCAACACCTTCCTCCCACTTCATCAATATCAAAAATAATAATGAATACCACCATGATTACCAATAATGAACAAAGAGAAAAATATATCATTGAAAACCAACCATCATTTATAGGTAATTCAGAATTTCAGTCAATTACTTCAAATAAATATTTTCAAGGTATAGAGGGAGACAATGATAATTCATTTTTTAGTTCACCATTAATTTTTTCAGAAGTACCACTTGAAGATTTAATTATAACTCAATCTCATGAAAAAGACTTAATATTTTATTGTAGTATTTGCACATCAATAATGGTAAATCCATTACAATGGTAATATTTTTTTTTTTTTTTTTTTTTTCTTTTATTTTTTTTTTTTTCCTATTTTCTATTTATTTCATTTTAAATGTAAATGTGATTATTATTTATTAAAATAAAATATATAAAAATAATTAGTAAAAATGGACATTTGATTTGTGATAAACCATGTTGGTCTAAAATTTTAAACGGAAACACATTAATTAAATCATGTCCAGTATGTAGAGTGCCTGTTGCTTTAGATAAATTAGGTAGAAACCAAATTTACAATGATATGTTTTCAAATTTAAAAGTATGTATAAAATAAAAATTAATAATAAAAACAAATGAATAATTAATAAAAAAAATTAAAATAATAATTTAAAAAACCATCAGTTTAATTGTATCTATAAATCTAGTGGATGTAAAGAAATTAATAATTATTCAAAATTAAAATATCATTTTGAAACATGTATATATAAAAGTGTAAATTGTAAATTATGTAAACAAGAATTATCTGTGGAAATTATAGATGTTCATTTAGATCTATGTGAAATGGTCAGTGGGAAATGTAGTAAATGTAATAAGTATATGAAAAGATCAGAATTTCAACATCACTTTGAAAATGATTGTCAATATAGATTATATGGATTTTGTAATGACTGTGGTATCCTTTTAAATAAATCAAATTATCAAACTCATAAGAATATTAGTGATAATGAAAATAATAATAATAATAATAATAATAATAATAATAATAATAATAATAATAATAATAATAATAATAATAATAATAATAATAATAATATTAGTATTGAATGTTTAATTTTGAAACTAATGCTAAACCTTTTTGCAATTGATGAAAATGTAAATAAAAAAGAAAATAATAGTAATAATAATAATAACAGTAATAATACAATAGAACTTGAAACAATTGAAAATATAAAGAAACAAATTCAATCATTAACAAATAAATCAAATTTATTTTCAATTAATCAAATGATTTCTTATTCTTCAAAATTACAATTTAATGATAAACTTTCAATAAATGACATCACCACAACTACAACCTCAACTGTAATTAACAATACAAATTCCCCAACATTTTCAACAACAAAAAACATTAAAAATGTTTCCAATATTAAGCATGTTCCTGGTACATTTAGCTGCGGTACTAGAGAACCAAAACCAAAACCATCCATCAGAAACCTATACAGATTGGCTGGTTATAGTAGCAGATTTAGAGATTCCAATTCAGAAACTGAAATGATGAGTGATAGACCTATTGTGGCTGTTAATCCAAATGAACCAACTCAAACAAATAACTACACAAGAACAAGATCCAATATTATCAACCCATTTGAACCAATAAATTTCAATATTGACTTAAAAAAAAGTCCATTCTCTCCACCAAGTATGAATCAAAATAATAATCAATAATAAAAGATGTTGTATCATAACTATTAAATTTAAATAATTAATATTTTTTTGAGTGTATTTTTTCAAGAGAAAAAAAAATTTTTACTTTATTTTAATTTACAAGTTTATTCTTTCCTTTTTTTTTTTTTTTTTTTATATATTTAATATTTTTTATGTATTTTTGTTGGTGATAATGTTATTATTACTACTATTCTATTATTACTATTATTATAATTTTTCAAACTAACCTCTTGATGAAAAACCTTGTCTTATAGGTCTACTGAAATTCTTTTTAATATTTGTAAAATTCCAAGATTTTGAAGTATCTTCTTTAATTGAAACTATAGAGATTGATTTATCATATGAACCAAACCAAATGTATGGATCACCACCCTTTAAATTTGGTACTTCGATAATAGATGAAACTACATCTGAATGATAACCTTTATAATCGATTAAAATCTCTTTATTCTTTGGATCACCTGGGAATACTCTAACTGTTGTATCCCAAAATCCAATCCAAATCTCTCTATTAATCGATGCGATATGAAATATTTTATCCCAACCTTGATTTAAAATTTTATGTTCAAGTTTAAATGTCTAATTTAAATAATTTTTCAAAAAAAAAAAAAAATTAGAAAGCAAACAAACAAATAAATAACTAATGATTGATAAGATTTACCTTTGAATTAAAAATTTGAATTGAACCTTCATCACCACCAATCCAAATATATTCAGTGTCATCAATTTCAATGCAAGCCATTCTTTTTGGTCTTTTCTCTTGAATTTCACATTGGTGAATTGTTTCTTTAGTTTTTGTATCCCAAACATAGAGTGTTTTCTCAGATGAACAACCCCAAATTCTATTTTGACCAACTCTACACATTGCAAGTATGATAATACCTTTCATGAATAGATTTGTACCAATTGGTTTCAAAAGTTCACCATCGGTTGAAGCATGTGATGGCATACCATCTAATGAGTAGATATTTAGTACTTGTGGACCACCAACCCATATCTCCTTATTTTGAGATTCACATAATGAGTATGATTCACCTGGTACCTCACCAATTAAACCACCATCGATATCCCAAATTGCCAATCTCTGAGAAGTTGCTGTCCAAACTGTATCATTTACAACTGTACTTATCATTTGATAGACAGCACCGCCTCCTTTACTTTGATCTACTACTTCAACCTCCTTTATAAATTGTTGACTCTGACTATCCCAAATTCTTGCCATACCATGTGAATCTAAACTCCAAACTCGAGATGTGGAGCAATCATCACCACCACTACCACCACCACATAGTGCCATCCATTGTATAGATTTATTGTGTCCTAATAGTTTAGAGTGAATCACCAATTTCTTACCACCAAAATTACCTGTCGGAACCGAAGCAGGATTACTATTGGTAGGTGTATTGGAGAGAACTGCAGGTGATGTTGTTTGTAATGGTTCTTCGAATACACTATCATAGTGAATTATCATTTGCTCCGTTATGAAATTAACCTTTTCACTTGTACTCTGTAATATTTGAATATCCAATGGTCCTGACTCTTTCTTCCAAAATAAATTTGGACCAAATACTCTACTCAAATTACTTGATCCCATTAAATTTACACTTTGATTCATTGCCACAAATCTTAAAAAATGAATAATATGTTGCAATAAATTTCTATTATTAACTGGTAAATTATTATTAATCAATTTCTTTAAAACTTCAAATCCATTATCTTTACATTGTTGAAAATTAATTTGATCTATATATAGAAAAAAAAGTAAAAAGTAATAAACAAAAAATAAAAAAATAGATTTAATTAATGGAAATGTTTTTTTTTTTATAAAAAATATATAAAGTATACATACCAGAAGCAGCTAAAAATAAATCATATAACCCATTTGTACAAATTGGTTCAGGTAAATCACGTAAAAATTGTTTTAATAAAACCGTTAAAACATGAGGATTATCATCTCTCGATGTTGAATAATCTCCTAAATTTACAATTCCTCTTCTATTTTGAATTTCCACTTGACTGCCACTAATCCTAAATAAACCTTCAACTCCTAATGAATGTAAAAATAGTGTCTAATTTTATATAATAATAATAATAATAAAAGATATGAGTACGAATGAATAAAAGAGTGGGAATCCTTGTATATATATATAGTTTTATAGTTATATTACATTTAAAATATTTGAAACAAATGTTGGAATTCTCAATTCCATTGATTTCTCTTTTGCTATTAATGTATCCAATGAAACACCAAATACTATTGGATTTGATGGTACTGCTGGCTGAATATCTGGTGATGTTGTAACCTGTAAATTCTTAAAACTTGAATGATGTGTTAGTCCAATATGTGACATTGATGTTGATGATAAATTCACTGTCGCTGATTTTTGTAATAAATTCATTGATGATGAACTTTGTTTATTTGGTGTTACAAAGTTCTTTTTATTTAATGATTCTTCATATTTTTTAATTTTGTTCTAAAAAATAATAAATAAAAAAAAAATTAATAAATGAAAAAAAAAAAAAAAAGGTAAGAAAAAGGTAAGAAAAATAAAGTCAATAATCATTTAAAAAAAAATAATAATGGGTGGTAAATAAAAAAAGTATGGGCGAGTGGGAAAGGTGTGTGGTGTTTTTATTGCTTTAAAAAAAAAAAAAAAAAAAAAAAAATTGATATGCACATAAAAGAGTGTTGTATAAAATGTGCACATTTTCATAATAATAATAATAATAATTATTATAATAAAGGAAGAAATCAATAAATAAATAAATGAAATGATCCTACATTTAATTTTATAATCAATGGTTTTAATTGATCATTTGTTGATTCAAGTGATTTTTCATATGTTGAACCACCTGATTCTACAACTAACTTCACTTTGATTTTTGGTTGTTGTTTATTGGGTGTATTACCTGTGGTTGTAACTCCACCTACATTTGATGTATTGAAACTTGATAAAAACAATTCAATATCCATTTTTTTATTTTTTTTATGTTTTATTATATTTTTTGTTTAATTTTTTAAATTTTCTATATATATTTCTTTAATTTTTTTTAAAAAAAAAAAAAAAAAAAAAAAGTCATATATTACTATATTTATAAATAAATAAGGAAATTTTTTTTTTTTAAAAAAAAAAAATAAAAAAACCAAACAAATAAATAAATAAATAATGAAAATTAAATTGTTGTGTGAAATGGTAATATAACAAATAAAACTGAAAAAAAAAAAAAAAAACAAAATTTTATTGTTTTTTTATTTTTTTTATTTTTTTTTAAAATTTTGAAAAAAAAAATCTCACACATTTTTTTTTTTTTTTTTTTTTTTTTTTTAATTCCTTTGGTTGGAATCCAAAAGATAATGTGATTTATTATTGTTAATGAATTATAATTGACAATAATAACAATTTTTATTTTTATTTTTTTAATTTATTTTTCTATTGATTATTTATTTTTTTTCATTTTTTTTTTCTGTTTGAAAAAAATAAATTACAGAAAAAAGAATGGGAAAAACTAAGACAAATTAAGTAATGATAATAAATTTTTTTATAAAAAATTAAATAATCATTAAATATAATATAATAAAAATTTTAAAAATGTAAATAAATAAATAAATAAATAAATAAATAAATAAATAAATAAAAAATAAATAAATAAATAAATAAATAAATAAAAAAATAAATAAATAAAAAAAAAAAAAATAAATAAATAAATAAGTTACTGCTTAAACTAAAACAACAAATTTTTTTATTTTTTTTATTTTTTTTATTTTTATTTTTTTTTTTGTAAAATATATATTTTTACTAAAAGCAATCTCAAAAACATTTTTTGGGCATCTAATTTCGAGAAAAAAAAAAAAAAAAAAAAAAAAATATTTTGTAAAACGATAATATCATGATTGAGAAAAAAGTGAATTTTTGTGATTAGTCATCGCAATTGGTTTCTGACCTTTTTTTTTCTCTTTTTTTTTTTTTTTCTTCCTATTTTTTTTTAAAAATATTATATATATATATATATATATATTAAATTATATAATAAATGTACATATATATTTTATCATATATATTTAAACACCTTTCAAATAAAACTGAATAAGTTTTTTAATTGAAAAAAAAAAAAAAAAAAAAAAGAAGTCGATTCCGTTGATAATTTTACCAAAAAAAAAGCTAAAAAAAAAAACTCAAAAAAAATCAAAAATTTTTTTTTTTTTTTTTTTTTTTTTTTTTTTTTTTTTTTGATTTTTTATGATTTTTTTTTTTTTTCATTCCCAACAACCATATATATTTTTTCTCAAAATTATATTAATAAATAAAATTATTATTAGAATATTCTAATAGTAATTGATTGTAAAATTAAATAAACATTCTTATTTTGTACCATTACTTATAAAATTTGCAAATACAAAAAAAAAAAAAAAAAAAAAAAAAAAAAATTTTTTTTTTTTTAAACCAACCACAACTTGATTTAAATAAAAAGAAAAAAAATAAAAAAAAAAAGAAGATTATAATAAAATAAAGTACATAAAATTGTAAATAGATCTAGTAACAAGGTAAGGGGGTCTTTTATTATTATTATTTATATTTTTTTTCTCACAGTTTTTATTTTTTTATTATTCATCACAAAAAAAAGAAACAAAAAAAAAAAAAAAAGTTAGAGATAAAATTTGATTAAAAAAGACTCTATTTCAAGGACAACTTATATATATATATAAAATTAAAAATTTTGATTATTATAAAAAAATAAAATAAAAAAAAACCAAAATTTAAAATAATATCTCAACCTATTATTAGAGATCATATATATATATATAAATATATTGAGGAAAATCACACAAACTCATCAACAATAATCTCTTATTTGCTCAACCACTCTCTCACAAGCACACACACCACTTTCAACTATTTTTATCTCTATTTTTTTTTTAAAATTTTTTTTTTCAAATATTTTTTTTTTTAAATTTTAATCTTTTATTTTTATAAGGGAAAGTGTGTGTAAAAGAATAAATTAATTAAATTTGAATTGTATCCAAAATCGAACATCCATAACATGTTCATTTAATATCACAGAGAAAAAAAAAAAAAAAAAAAAAAAAAAAAAAAAATTTATTATTATAATACAGAACATTTTTAATCGTCAATATCATCAAATTATAATTTTTTCAATTTTTTTTTTTTTTTATCTCTTTTTTTATTTTTTATTTTTTATTTTTTATTTTTTATTTTTTTTTTTTTACCAACACTTTGTATTATTATTGTTTATTTAAAATTTTATTTTCTTCTTTTTTTTTTTTGTATTTTATAAATTTTATTTATTTATTTATTATTTTTATTCAAATATTTTTAAAACACCTCCGTTATATAAAAATAATTATAGGTCAGAGTTGGTATTTATTATATTCGTCATAAATGATTAGATAGATAGTAATAGCAATAATATAAACAGTGATTTAAACCAACAATGGATACTACATACTACCTTCTATTTTACTTTTTTTTTTTTTTCTTTTTTTTTAAATTATTTGTTTCTTTTTTTTTATTTCTCATTAATAATAAACATAATTACTATTTTTTTATTATAAACCAACCCCAGGTAATTTTGGGTGATATTTCATTTTTACAAGTAAAATGATAGAATATACCCCCTTTTTGTATAATTTTTTTTTTTTTTTTTTTTTTTTTTTTTTTTGTTGTTTTGATTTTTATCTACCAAAATCATCAATAACAACAGAACAATAATGATAATAGCAAAAATTTTGATTGATATGTGTATTGTCTAGATTAATAGTATTAACAATAAAAACTATTCTATTAAATCATAATAATATTTAATATTTAATATTTTTGTTTTTTTTTTTTTTTATTTTTCCCCCCTATTTGATTTTTTTATTTTTATTGATTCAAACATTTCAAAAACAAAAAAATATTTTGTATGTGTTATTTTTCATCCTCACCTCTAAAGTTCCCAATTTTTTTTAAAAAAAAAAAAAAAAAAAAAACCAACAAATTATTATAATCGAAACTATTTTCTTTTTTATTTAATTTTTGTTTGTTTTTTTTTTTTTTTTTGTTACCCAAATTATTTTAAAATTCATCACCCACCAAATTTAATTATTTATTTATTTTTAATTTAAATTAATTTTATTTATTTATTTTTTGAATCTATTATTAATTAATTTTATTTTATCTCCATCTAATTTTATAAAATTACAGAAGTCAATATATTTTTTTTTTCTTTTTATTCAACACACTAATTTGTGATTGGAAATTTATTAAATAATAAAAAAAAAAAGAGAAAAAGAAATGGAACCAACAACAAATACACATGTAAATCTACCACCACCTGTACCATTAAGATCAAATTTAAGTTTAAATTATTCCAACAATAATAATAATAATAATAATAATAATAATAATAATAATAATAATAATAATAATAATAATAATAATAATAATAATAATAATAATAATAATAATAATAATAATAATAATACACCATCAAATGATTTTAAAAAGAAATTACAATTTCAATTACAGAGTTCATCATCACCATCATCTTCATCACCTTCATCAAATAGTATTATATATAAAAAACCACCATCTATAAACAGTAGCAATGGGAGTGAGAGTATAGGGTCTGGGAGTGGTGGCGGTAGTTATGTTAATTCACCCCAATCATCACCAATACACACAAGTTCAAACGGTATAAGTTATACAGTTACAACTAATTCACCACCATTATTACCGGTTGATAATAATGGTTACAATAATAGTAATAATTTAAATTCAACCTTTGTAGAAACATTATCATCATCATCATCATCATCATCACCGATTAAATCAACACCACCACCACCAATTCCAAGTAAATCAAAATCAAAATCATCTGAAAAATTATCTGTAAAATTATTAAAAAGTAATAGTAAAACATCATTAAATGATTTATATCAACAACAACAACAACAGCAACAACAAATATCTAATCCAAATTCACCAACAACACCACCATCAAATTGTAATATAGATTCACTACCACTTCCTCCACCACCATCAAATTCATCATCAACAACACCATCAACATCACCACAATTGCCAGCAATTTATAGTAAATACAGTAAAATATCGTTACCACAATTACCAATACCACCTTTTTTACCACCACCACCATCACCACTTGTACAATCTAATTCATCACCATCTTTTTCAACATTACTACCACCACCACCATTATCATTACCAAATAAACCACCAATACCTCCAATGAGACTACCACCACAACATCCCGATCAAATGTATAGCAATAATAATAATCATAATAGCAATAATGAATCAAATTCAACAACAACATCAGAGGGTGGATTAACACCAGAGTCAGAATCTAAACTTTATGAAATTGCATCACAACCACCATCAACACCAAGATTGACACATGAATCAAAAGTTATACCATCAGAGATTGAACTTTTAATTAAATTTTACCCATCAGCATCGGTTAGTAGTGGAAGTTTGTTAACGATACCATCAACAATTGAAAAGAGTTTTATATTTTCACCATGTTCAACTGTTGATGAAGTTTTATCAATCGTTATACCAAACTTTCAATATCATAATGGTTTGAATTGTTTTGCAAAGCATACTTTTAATAATGAATGGGAGGCAACCAACAGCACTGATTGTAATACCAATAACACACCAATCATCGATGATAATCATGAATCGTTTGCATTGTTTAATCAAAAATCACCAACTCAACCATTGCATAAAGAGAAAACTGTACTAGAGTTATCATTGCATGACGGTGATGTTTTAATATTGAAAACCGTTTCATTAATATTCACTTTGATTAAGGTACAAATACCACATTTTACAGAAAATTCATTAAGTGCTTCAGCAACGGTTAAACTCAATCAATTCACATCTATTCGATCTATAATTAGAAAATTATATTTAAAATATCATAATAATGTCGATATTTCAAGACATGGTATATTTTTAATTGGATCTAATAATAGTAATAATAATAATAATAATAATAATAATCAACAACTACAACAAGATGAATCAATGCAATTGGACGAAGATGAATTATTTTCATCATATAATATTAATTCAAATAGTTTTTTAGTATTTAGAACGATTTCTAATGAGGAGAGTGATTTACATTCTTCACAAAAGATATTGAGTTTGAAGATATTGATATCGTCGACATTTTCACGTAATAATACATTGAATTTAATGTTTGATCCAAGAGATTCAATTTCTAAGGCTATAAAGGTGACAGGTTTACGTACAGGTTTATTGGATAGTTTGAATAAATGTGGTTTCTATCTAACACCATCAGAAGATGATGATGAAGGATTTTGGATGGATGAAGATTTAACACTCGAAATGTACAATCTAAAGAATCACACTTTTCTCTCATTCAAAGAACGTTGTAAAAAATATATCATTCTAATTAAATCGACGTCAGGTGCTCAAGAATGGAGAAAATGTACATTCAAATTCGATCAGTTTACAAAAGTTTCAACATTGTTCAATATACTTATTAACAATGAGAATATAAAGAATCCAAAAGATTATCATTTGGTCGTTAAATCAACTGGTACATCATTAGAGAAACATCGATATCTTTGGTCCTACGATATAAAATCACCATATGAACTCGAATTCAAAGAGTATCCAAATAAACTCTTAATTTTTAATCCGCAAAGTGGTGAAAAGAACTTTGTTTATGTAGATTTCAATGATCCAATTAAAGACGTTTGTGCTAGATTATCACAATCTTTTCCTTCACCAATTGATTTTAGCTCCTCCTCTTCCACCACCACTAATCCGACAACTTCAAATGGCAGTAGTGGTGCTGGTAGTGTAACTAATGCATTGTCATCATCAACAAATTCTTCGTCAACAACTTCATCTACTCCAACTACACCAGAATTACCACCACAAGTTAATCATGTTAGAGAGAGAAGTTATACATTCAAAAGATTAGGTCAATTAAATAATACAATAGATTCAAGAAAATCATTAAAAGACCAAGGTGTTTTACCAAATGATGCTTTAATGTTAGAAATTGTTCAATATGATACGACAACAGCAAATAATAATAATAACAATAATAATACAGCAGCAGCAGCAGGAACAACAACAAAAAATAGTAAAAAAAATCGAAATAGTTTACCAACATCACCAACTATGATAATTGAAGATTTAGTTAAGGATGGTACAATTTTATCAGAGGAAAGACAAATTAATATTTGGGAAGAACCAGTTGATTCAAATGAGAATATAATCTATTCAACAACTGTTACAAATAATTTAAATCCAGAGATTGATGCAGCAACTTTGAATAAATTGATCATTCGTTTAACGAATCCAGTTTTTCATGATCTTACCTTTATGAAAACATTCTTAATGACCTATTCATCCTATACTACCACTACAACACTACTAAAGAAATTATTTGAAAGATTTCAAGTACCAACTCATATCGATGAACGTGAGAGATTATCAGCCCAACTTCGTGTTGCAAATGTAATCAAATATTGGGTTGAACATCATTATGAAGATTTTTGCCATGAATCTACCAAGTTAATGGTTGACTTTGTAGATACTTATATGATGATAGCTTTTCCAACTTTAGGTGTTCAAATTAGAAATTGTATTCTAAAACGTACTTGTGGTTTTAAATCTGAATTAGTTAGAACTCGTTCAAATGGTGCTTTAACTTCACCAAGAACAAATTTATCTTTATCATTTACAAATAATAATAGTATTGGAAGTAGTAGTATTAATATTGCAAATACAGCAAATACTTCTTCATCATTATTATCATCAACAAACTCAATTTCATCATCATTATCATTATCATTTAATAGTGGTAATAATTCACCAGCATTAACACAAACACCATCTTCACCATCATTGATACCATCATCACCAAGACCAATTATATCATCGTCATCGATGTCATCTTCAAGCCTCTTGAAGTCTCCACAACCAAAGAAAATACCAGAGACTAAAACCAAAGGTTTTGCAAATCCAAGAAATCTATTCGATTTCGATGATGAAGAGATAGCTAGACAATTGACACTCTATGACTTTCAACTATATACAGCGATTAAACCTACCGAGTTTTTAAATCAAGCATGGAATAAACCAACGATGGCCTCTAGAAAATCACCAACCATACTAAAGATCATCTCACGATTCAATGATATTTCACTTTGGGTGGTTTCATTGATTTTGGAGCCTGATCGTGTTAAAACTCGTGCTAAACGTTTGAAGAGAATCATATCGATAGCGGATGAACTTAGAAAATTGAATAACTATAACACTTGTATAGCGGTGATTAGTGGTATCAATAATTCTGCAATCTTACGTCTAAAATATACTCGTGCTCTACTTCCTAAAAAGTATTTGGACATGTTGGAGAATTTAGAAAAGGAGATGAGTTGTGAAGGAAACTATAAAAACTACAGAGATAAACTTAAAAACTCTGATCCACCAGTTGTACCCTACATTGGTGTCTACTTGACAGATCTTACATTCATCGAAGAGGGTAATCCAAATATCATCAGAGGTAATCTCATTAACTTTGCAAAATACTATCTAATCTATAGAGTAATCTCAGAGATTCAACAATATCAATGGACTGAATATCAATTATATGTTGCTCCTATCATTCAAACTTTTATTCGTGACGTTTCAATCTCGTCAACCAGTGATGACCTTTATCATTTATCTTTGTTAAAAGAACCAAGAAATGCTTTAAAATCTGATATTTTTTAAAACTATCAAAATAATAATCATCCTCTTTTACATTATGCATACTTAATAAAAAAAATTTTATAAATTATTTTTTTAATTAAAAAAAAAAAAAAATAATAGAATTATACCAAATTTCAAACCTTTTTTTTTCTACACTTTATTTTTATTTTTTTTTATTTTTTATTTTATATTTTTTATCACATAACATTTAAAAGGAATTGAAAACGGTTATTTTAACTAACAATTAATTTTTTTATCTATTTTTTGTATGTAATAATTAAAATCTATTTTAAAAAAAGATTCACCATAGAAAGCTTCACTTTCTAAGAATTCCTATCATTTTTATAACTGATGAACCATCGATTAAATTAGTTACAGGAGGAAAACAAAAAAAAAAATAAGTTGGATTCAATTGAATCTTTGGTTTTATATAGAAATGTTGATTCTCGAAATCTTACAACAAAATACCAATTTTAAAATCATTAGAATTTGTTGATCTCATAAAGATAACTATATCCACCCCATTATCGTTGTTATACTACATTCATTCATCAAACTATTGATTGAAATTTACTGAAAACTTCAAGTCTTATTTCTCTTTATCCTTTAATTATTATTATTTTCATTTTATTTATTTATTTTTTGTGGATTATGTTTAATTTACAAAAAAAAAAAAATTTCGATTTTTTTTTTTTTTTTTTTTTTTTAGTTTTTTTTCAATACTTTGATTTTCATTGACAATTATTTGGAACACTTTTTTTTTTATTTTAATTATTTTTAAAATTTAAATAGAGTAAAATGTATCAAAGCCAACATCAATATCAACAAACTTCAATTGAAGAATATAAACAAATTAAAAAACTTTTATTTGGTAATTATCAGAATACTATATATGTATATATATGTATTATTTAATAAAAACCAATTCAATATCGAAATTATTAATATAACATTTCATTTTTTTTTCTTTTTATTAAGTGGTTGGACTTGCTGTTGGTAAAATGGTTACTTCGAAACTAATGAGTTTTTTAGGTTTTAGAAATTGTGAAATTAAGTTATATTAGAGAGAAAAAAAAAAAAAAAAAAAAAACAATACTCCAATTTTATATATAATTATTTGTACATAGCGAAAAAGAAAGAAAATAAATGAAAATAAAAAGAACAACATTTTCTTCAAAAAAAAAAAAAAAAAAAAAAAAAATTTAAAAGTAAATTTTTAAAAAGAAAATATATACATCCATAATAAGAAATAAACCTTTTTTTTTTTTTTTTTTTGTTTTTTTTATTTATTTATTTTTTTTTTTTTTTTAGTTTTATAGTTTTATTTTTATTTTTTTTTTAAAAATTTTTATTTATTTATTTACCACCAAATCTAGCCTTTGGTAATTTTAAAGGTGCTTCAAGTCTAACTGATCTCTTTTCAGAACCGATTCTAATTACTTTACAACCAACACGGGTGAAATGTTTTTCAAAAGTACTTGGGGTGAGTGATAATGATTGAGATAATAATCCAATATCGGCGATTTGGAAATCCTCAAGTTTTAATGCAAAGATTGCAAGATAATTGTAAATCTTTAATTTATCATCTTGAGAAATGTTATATTTCTTATTGTTGATTTTACTACCAAAAATTGAAACTAAGAAACTAATAACTTCATTTGGACAACCTTCTTTGGCCAAAGGTTCGTGACTACCTTTTGATTTCATTAAGCTGTAAATAATAATAATAATAATAATAATAATAATAATAATAATAATAATAATAATAATAATAATAATAATAATAATAATAATAATAATAATAATAATAATAATAATAATAATAATAATAATAATAATAATAATAATAATAATAATAATAATAAATTAGTTAATATTACATTCTATACAATTACAAATAGTAATTATTATTTTTGATATTTAATATATTAAAATACTTTACATCATAGTGTACCACATGAAAGTTAAAAGTTTACAAACATAAACAACTTTTTCTTCATCGTCATCATTTTCGTATCTTTTGAGTTGATCTTTAAAGTATTCTGGTAAATATGATGGTGCTTCTGATGTTTTGGTCAAAATATCTAAAAATGGTTGATGATTTATACCAAAGAATATTTTTGGTGGTAAGATTGCCTCAATACTATATATCTTATCAACTGTATTAGTCTTTTCATCAAAATCTGGTAAATCAAATGGTTCTATTGAAAATTTTTTTTTTTTTTTTTTTTTTTTTTTTTTTTTTGAAAAAATAAATTAGTATTGAATAAATCGATGGTAATTATAAAATTCTTACTCTCATTTGATTCTATATAAGCCAATTCATTTTTAACTGAATCGATAGATGTAGTGGTTTTTTCGTAATCTAAGTTTTCTACATTTTCCATCTCCATTTTTTGCATCTTCTTCTTTGAAATTTTAGAACCAAAACTATCTGCCAATTTCTTAATTTTATCATAACGTTCTTCTCTTGAAAGTACCTGTATTTGATTTGTTTATTAATGTATATTGATATATTATTAGTATTGATATATTTTATTTATATTTATAGGAAGAAAAAACATACAGAAGAAGAATCTAAAGTTAGAGTGTATCCAATAACAGATTGATTCATAGTTTGTATTTTAGTTGGTACAATTTTTAATTGTTTAGTGTTTTTATCAAAGATACCAATTGCATATTTTGCATATTTTGAATCTGTATCTTCTGATTCATATTCTAATTGATCTGTATTTGTTAAAACTACTCTATGTCTTTTATTTTTTGTACTCATACTAAGGAATTCTGGATCCTTCTCAATGAATGAGAGTGGTGGTAAACCTTGTGAAAATTTTAATACACATGGTTTATTATCTCCTAAATTCTTTTCATCAATAACATTAACTGTTAAATTTGACATTGTCTATTTAAAAATAAATTATTCTTGAAAAAAAAAAAAAAAAAAAAAAAAAAAAAAAAATATTCGTTTCGTTTTTTGAAAAAAAAAAAAAATAAAAAAAAAAATAAAAAAAAAAAAATAAAATTATATAAAATTAAATTTTTTTTTATTTTTTTTTATCTAAATTAAATTTGCCATTGCAATCAAAAACTATTACCTTTATAAAAAAATATAATAATAATAATAATAATAATAATAATAATAATAATAATAATAATAATAATAATAATAATAATAATAATAATAATAATAATAATAATAATAATAATAATAATAATAATAATAATAAAAATAAAATAGAAAGGGTGGTATTGTTTAGTGTGGGTGTTTTTTTTTTTATTTGTGTGACAAAAAAAAAAAAAAATCAGATGGAGGTATTTATTATTTTTTTTTTGGAGGGTATCATAAAAAAAATTGAAAAGCAAACACAAAAATTTTGTTTTAGCAGGCAAATTCAGTTTGAATCTAGATTGAGTGAAAAAAAAATAAAAAATAAAAAATAAAAAAAAAGTATAAATGGAATTTTTTTTTTTTTTTTTTTTTATTTAACAAAAAGTAATTAAATAAAAAATAAAAAAAACAAATGATTTTAGGTAATTATTATAATTATTATTATTATTTATTATTATAATTTTAATTAATTGTTTTTTTTTTTTCAAATTCTTTGATTTATTTGTTAATAATTTTTATATGCTTTTTTTTTTTTTTTTTTTTTTAAATAGATTCTATAACAAAACTAAGTTTACAAAATAAGTCGGCTATTGGTATAAAAACCCTAACAACTTCCTCTCAAATAAATTTTGGGGATAATAAAGCTACATCAGGTTTAATGAGACAAGCAGGATTTTCTTCATCAATTTCAGGTAAAACTATATATTTTAACTAAAGTTATATAAAATAAAAATAAATACTTGTGAAATAACATATCAATTCACTCCAATAAACATTTTAAATTTGCCCAACGATTTTTTTATTTTTTTTTATATTTTTTTTTTTTATTTAAATATTTTTAAATTTATTTAACAACCACAACTAATTAATGATTATGAATTTTATAGAATTGATATATAACATATTTATTTAATTTGTTCCAACACCTCCATTTCCAACAACAACAATCTTTATTGGAGTTAATAATTTTAATTTTAAAAATATATAATATAAGAATCATCCATAATATATAATATGAAAAGATGTATGAAATTTTTTTTTGTTTTAAAATAACATCAAATTCAGAATTATCCCAAAAAAAAAAAAAAAAAATCTTGTGCGCCCATATAAAATTTTTTATTTTATGTTTTTGGCTTGTTTTGAATTTGGTGTGGTTTTTCTTTTTATAATTTAAAAAAATATTTTAGTTTGACAATTTAGTAAAATAATTTTTTTTTAATTTTATTTTTATATAAAAATCAAAAAATAAATTTAAAAAAAAAGGAAATTTTCTTAAAAGTTAAATTAATTTTATATATATAACAGTAGATATCAGTTTTAAGAAGTTTTTTTAAAAATATAAAAATCATAAAATTTAAAATGATAGATAAATAGGGTGGGATTAGTTTTTTTTTTTATTTATTATATTTATTTGATTTTTTATTTTAAAAATTATGAAAATCATAAAAATTAATTTAAAATTCTATGAAAGTCGGATCTCCATTAAGTTCCCACTTTTTTTTTTTTTTTTTTTTTTTTTTAAATTATTTTTGTTTTTTTATATTTTCAATTTTTTTAATTTTTTTTCAAACAAGTTGTATCCAAATTGTTGGTGGGAATAATTTTCGAAAATATTGCATCTCAATAGAATAATTCCTTCTGCAAATATAATAATAAAATTACCTTTTTATTTTTTTTTTATATTTTATAATTGAAATTTTTATATAATACTCTTTTTTATAGAAATAAAAAAAAAAAAAAAAACAAAAATCAATAAAAAAAGGAATGTCAACAGAAAAAGGTTTAAAAGATAGTATCGCTGGTACAGTGGCTGGTGCTGCTTGTTTATTTACAGGGTATATTAATATATTTATTTATACACACATATAATAAAATGTTAATATTAACAAAAAAATTAATCTATAACAACATATGTAATAATAATAATAACAATAATAATAAAAATAATAATTAGTCACCCATTTGATACAATTAGAGTTAGATTACAAACATCTAATACACCAATTGGTATTATGGAATGTTTTAGAAATACAATTAAATATGAAGGATTTAGTGGATTATATAAAGGAGTTACATCACCATTATTTGGAATGATGTTTGAGACAGCAGTATTATTTGCAGGATATGGTCAAATGAAAGTATTATTACAAAAGGATGCTCATACACCATTGACAGTTGGACAATGTGCAATTGCGGGTGGATTTGCAGGCGTTGGGGCATCAATAGTATTGACACCTGTTGAATTAGTTAAATGTAGATTACAAGTTCAAACCACAGGACCTCAAAAATATAAAGGATCAATTGATTGTTTAGTTCAAATCTTAAAAGAAGGTGGTATTAGAGGTGCATATCGTGGTTTCACTCCAACCATTGCAAGAGAGTTTGTTGGTAATATGGCATTTTTTAGTACCTATGAAACTTGTAAACGTTATTTCAAAAGTATAGATAATAAATCTGATGAAGATGAATTGAATTTATTTGCATTGATTATGTCTGGTGGTTTAGGTGGTATGGCATATTGGACAGTTTTATATCCTGTCGATGTTGCTAAATCTAAAATTCAAATTAGTGAAGGTAAAGGTCCTTCACCTTCAATCATAAAAGTACTCAAAGAAATCTACTCAAAAGAGGGTGTAAAAGGTTTATTCAGAGGTTATACTCCAACTATCATTAGATCTTTCCCTGCAAACGCTGCTATGTTTAGTGTTTATGAACTTGTAATAAAATTATTAGGTTAACATAAACATATATATATATAATTTTAACTTTATTTTATTTTATTTAATTTTTAATCACAATCACAAAAAAAAACAAGTAGCCAAATATTTTTATAATTTTTTTATTTTTATTTTATTTTTTTATTTTCTTCAACACCATTTTTATCATATCATTATAAATTTATTATAAATGGGTGGGAATTTTTTAATTACAATAAACTTCGAATTTCTCATTTTTATTTTCACTCAATTTTTCACTTTTCATTTTTTTTTTTTTTTGTTTAAGCCGAAAAATTTATTGATTAAATAACCACCTTTGTGCCTCATAATTTCAGAAAAAAAAAAAGTTAAAACAAAAAACATTAAAAAAAAAAAAAAAAAAAAAAAAAGATTCATTTCGAAATCTTTTTTTTTGATTTTTATTGTAACCATTTTAAAACCTCATCATCTTTTTTTTTTTTTTTTTTTTTTTTCCTCTAAATTAATTAATTTTACTACTATGTGTATAATAAATAATATCAAATAAATAAATTTATATTAATAAAATGTATAATGAAATAGTTAGTATTAGTAATAATACAATCAATAATAATAATAATAGTAGTAGTAGTAGTAGCGGTAGTTTTAGTGATTCTAGCAATGGCGAAAGAACACCTGTATTTATAGGAATTTCAATTATTTCATTAGTAATATATGGATTATTATCATCTATTTGTATTTATTCATTTTTTAAATCAATTTTTAAAAAAGAATCCACAACTCTTTCAAAGGTAATTTTGACCAAATTAAAAAAAAAATAAAAAATAAAAAATAAAAATAAAAAATAAAAAATAAAAAAAAAACTAATTTTTTATTTATCAAAAATAAATAAAAAAATAATAATAGATATTCCATTTATTTATCTTTTTATATACAACAACAAGAATAATTTGGTATTTAAAAAGAGTGATTGATGGTGAAGGTGCTATAACATTTTTTTTAAACAATGTATCATTTCCATTTTATATGTCTGCCTTATTAGTTGTTTTCTTTTTCTGGTGGGAAAGATATCATAGTACCTATGTTAGTAGTACCGAATTTTTACCAAAATATAAAATGTCTTTTATTTTATTTAATATTATGATTTATATTATACAATATCTTTTAATTTTATTTTTTTACACCATCGCAAATCAAAAAAGAGAAGGAGGTGTGACTTATTTATTCAATACATTATTTCAATGTAAGTTTTTTTTTACACCCTTTTTTTTTTAAAAAATAATAATAATAATAATAATAATAATAATAATAATAATAATAATAATAATAATAATAATAATAATAATAATAATAATAATAATAATAATAATAATAATAATAATAATAATAATAATAATAATAATAATAATAATAATAATAATAATAATAATAATAATAATAATAATAATAATAATAATAAAAAACATCATAAATTTAAAAAGACCAAATTGAGTGAAATGAAAATTTCAAATTTATTTGAAATAAAACATTTAAGACATAATAATATTAATATAAATATAAATATTTTTCAATTTATATAGCATGTTTATCATTATTAGTTGGATTATCATTTTTATTTATAGTTTTAAGAATTTATTTTAAATTTACATCAATTGATAAAGATGTTTGTAGGAATCAAATTAGTCAAGTTAGAAAGATTTGTATTTTAACTATTGGAATATCATGTTGTTTTATAATTAGATCAATAATATTCTTTTATAATCCAATAACTCATAAATATATGAACTATGAAGTTTTTATTACATTTGGTTACTTTTTACCAGATATCTTTCCAATCATTTTCAACTATATAATCATTTATAACAATATGAAAACTGAACAAGAAGATAGTTCTTTTGTTAATATGTTATATGAAAATGAAATTGAAGAAGATGAATCTCATGAAGGAGTACATAACAACAATTTCAAAAATAATTATTTTAATAATCCTCATGGATCTGATGATCTATTTACAAGTTATTCAAGTACAGTTTCAAATACTACAAATACCTTGGTCGATAATGTTGGCTATTATAATACAACTCACACATTTGGTGGTGATGGTATTATATTATCAACATCAACTTCACTATATCAAAATCAGCAACAACAACAACAAAATCAACAAAATCAACAAAACCAACAACAACAACAACAACAACAACAAAACCAACAACAACATGAAAAAAATCGACCAGACGAAGCATCATATTTATTAAAATAATAAATAATTTTAAACAAAAAAAAAAAAAAAAAAAAATCTTTTAAATAATTTTAAAATCAATAATAAATAATTAAAAAACAATTATTAAATTAATTGTTAAAATTAAAAAAATAAAAGTGGTGTGATTTTTTTATTTTTTTTTATTTTTTCTATTATAAGAAAGTAAAAGTAAAAGAAAAGTTAATATCAAAAGTAAATTTTAATTTTTCTAATTTTTTTTTAAAAAAAAAGTAAACCTACTTTAATATTTGATAGATCAGGAGAGCCTTTTTTTAAGAGTAATTGATGGATCTTTCCAAATTTATTCGTTGTCGGTTGTTGTGGTGGAGGTGTTGAGATTACAGTTTTTTGAACTTCTTCACCTTCGTAGTTCAAAGGGACTCTCCTAATTCTTTTTTTTGGTAATTCAATTTCTTGTTGAATTTTTGTTGTTTGTCTTGTTGCTCTTTTTTTATTTACAATTGTCATTGGTTTTTCTTCTTCTCCCACTTTTTCAATAACATTTTTCATAGAGTTGGTTTTGGATTGTTCAAAGTTATTAGTGTATTCTTTTTCTTCTTTTTTTTCTTCTTTGGCCACTCTCTTTCTGGTAATTGGTTTTTGTATTTCTTTTTCTTCCTTTGTTTTTTGTTGTTCTTGTTGTTCCTCTTGTATTTTTTGTTTTAAAGTTATCTTTCTTTTAGGTCTCTCATTTTGATTTACAATTTCTAAATTATTATTATTATTACTATTACTATTACTATTATTATTATTATTATTATTGTTTTTATTTTCAAAGTCAATATTGTTTAACTTTAAAAAATGGACTTCATCTTTTAATTTAGATATTTCTTCTCTAGATATTTGAATTGTTAAATTTATAGTTTCTTGAGATCTTTGATTTAATTCATTTAATTCACTATTTTCTTCTTTTAATAAAATTATTTGAGATTTCATTGAGTCAATATTATTTTCTTTGTTTAATTGAATTTTATATGAATCTAAATCTTTTATCAACTGTTTATTTTCAATAATTGATAACGAATAATCTTGTTTGAGTTTATTAATTATTTTATCTTTATTGGTATCAATATCATTTAATTTAGATTTTAAAGTTATAATTTCCGATTCAAGTTCTTTTTTTGATTGATTCAAAGTTTTTATTGAATTTGAATATGATTGTTCAATATTTTTAATTTTAATTTCAAATTGATTTTTTGAATCTTCTAGTTGTTTATCTGATAATAATTTCATTGATTTCTCTAAAGATTTTTTAAATTCTTCTTTGGAGATTTCATTATTTAATTTATCCTTTTCAAATTGGAATTTTAATGATGAATTAGATTTGTTTAAATCATTAATAGTAGAGGAATATTTTAATTCTAATCGTTTAATTTGATCTTGATGTTGAATTGATAGTTTTTCAATTAAATTTTTATATTGATTAATTTGATTACTAATTTCATTCTCTTTTTTTAAATGATCTTTAATGATGGTTTTTTGATTCAATTTTTGATTCTCTAAATATAAATTGATCTCTTCTATCTTTGAAATTTTATCTTGATAAGAACTTGAAAGGTTTTTAATATTAATTTGATGTTGATCTTCTAACTCAAACAATTGATTCTTTGAACTCATTAATGAAATCGTTAAATTTTCATTCTCGATTCTAAGTTTTCTTATTAATTTTCGAATTTCAATAAGTTCTTCTTGATGTTTATTTTCCATTTCTTTTGTTTCCTTTTTAAATGATTCAATCTCTTCCTCTAGTGATTGTTTCGAACTTTCGAAATGTTCTTTCATATATTGTTTAACATTTTCGGTTTCCTCCTCTTTAATTTGATCAAATGTATCCTTTAATTCAGAATTTTCAATATCTTTTATTAAATTAATATATTTCAATTTGTTTTGTTGTTGTTTTTCAAACACTTGTAAAACTTTAAAATTAGATATATTATATTGATTCTCTAAAATAACATTATGTAATAAATAAATTTCAGATTTTAAATTTTCTGATTCTTTTGATTTCTCCTCTATTTCTTTATCTTTTATTTCTAATTCTTTAGAATTAGTCGTTGTTGTTGTAGTTGTTGTCGTAGTTGTTGTTGATGATGATGATAATGATGATGATGATAATGATTTAACTGAAATCGTATCAATAATCATTGGTGTTATTTTGTTACTATTATCATTATTAATAAATTCAGGGTTCATTAATTTGTTTATTGCTTGTTGATGATAAATTTGTTGTTTTTGGTGGTATTTTTGTTGTTTTTGATGATATTTTCGTTTTTGTTGTAATTGTTGAGAATAGTTACTACTATTATTATTATTATTAAGGTGTTGTGGATTAATCATTTCAAATAATATTGCCTCTTCAGCTTCTTGGATTGCCTCATCGAAAATTGATGTATCAATATCTATATCTTCCATATCCATACTCATAATAGATTTATTATCACATTCACTGCTAAAATTTACTTCTCCATATAATTTTGTTGGTGTTGGTAATTGATCCCAATTAATTTTATTATTATCATTATTATTATTATTATTATTATTATTTAAACCATTAGCTATTGAATGAGTTTCATTGGTAAATTGATTAATTAATATATCTTTATTATCCATTAATGTATTAATTAATTTAGTTACTTTTATTGGTTCTAATATTTCTTTTGTCACTGCTTCTGCTATTGTAGTGTTTGAGGTAGTTAAATTATTTGTTGTTATTTTCTCAACCAAAATTTTACCAACGTCACCATTATTAATATTGTTATTGAAGTCATCATTGATATTATTAGTATTATTTATATTGTAATTACTAAAAAAATTATTATCATCAGGAGAAGGTGTCAGTATTTCTGGTGCACTATTCGTGTTGGTAATATTATCATTTATAATTATTTTTTCAATTTGTTGTTGTTGTTGTAAATTTTCATTTATATTTTCATATAATTCTTCTTTATTTATCTCCATACTATTTGTATTTACATTTAATCATAAAAATATGAAACTATATTAATATTATTTTTAAATTTGAAGTAAAAAAAAAATAATAATAAAAAAAAAAGAAAATTGAAAAAAAAAAATAATAAAAAGAAAAAAAAAAATAATAAAAATTAATTTTTGAAAAAAAAAAAAAAAAGGAAATGATTATTATTTATTTATTTTTTTAATTTTATTCATCAGAAGAAGAATCATCAGTTTCATCATTATCATCAGATTCTTCTTGAATCAAAGCTTTTTTATGATTATTTTGTAATTGTGGACGACCAGTTCTTTTTTCGATAACTCTTCTAAACATTTCATTCCATTGTTTTTGGGTCATAAACCAAGGACCTGTGAAAACACAAAGAACGGTTGTTTCTGGTGAATAATGAAGATCATGGAGTAATTTTGGTGTGATTAAAAAGTATTGAGGTGAACCCTCACTACTGACAGATTTGACGATTTGTTCGAAAATCATTCTTTCATTCTTTGGATCCATACCTTGATTGATTTCATCGACAACTCTAAAGGGACAAGTTGTTAAATCCTGTAATGAGATGAGGTACAACATTGTACTAACTGACCTTTCACCACCCGATTGTAGTTGGGCATTCAAAGTTTTCAAACTATCTTCGTTACGGAATTTAACACGAATGTCCACAAAGTATTTTGAGTAATCGTCAGGATGTTGTTCATCAAAACCCAGATGAACCTCACCCAAACAATTAATAGCACGAAAGTATTGTGAGAAACTTGTATTCACTTGAGCGATAAACTCTTTTACCGGTAGTAGCCAATCCTCTTTTAACTTTTTCATACGTGAATCATTGTCTTGGAGCTCTCTTTCACGTGATGATATTCTTTGTTCGATGGAACTAATCTCTCTCTTTCTCTCTTCATATTCTTCTAAAACTCTAGGATTGTTTGAAATGATGAATTTAGCTTTGGTTTCTGTTGCAACGATAGCACATTCAATATCCTCCAATGAATTTTCTTTTATCTCCTCCAGTTCCTTTTTAGTTTCAGGTGTTAATGTCAGGATTCTTTCAGCCTCGGCTTTAAGTCTTTTTGTATCTTTGATTTGATTGTCATAAGCTTTATTCAACTCCTGTAGTTTTTTTTTATCGGCATCAAGTTTCATACTATCCCTTTGAAATATTTCCTCCTCGTTACGTAGTTTAGCCTCGAATCTACTTACAGTGATTAATGTATGATCGCGACTACCCATCACTCTAAAATACTCCTTCAAGAGCTCAGTGACCTTGCCAAGGACTTCAGCTCTCTTTGAGTAGGTTTCTTTTAATTTTGATTTGATTTTCTTTCCCTCGTCTTCAATGTTCTCCTCACTGCCTAATTCCTCCAGTTTTCTAGCCAAATATTGAATTCTACTATAACATTTACGACGGTCATCGATGGTTGAATTACACCTGTTTCTCTCTTCGGTGATGTTACGTTGGGTATTGGTGATTTGAGTTTGTTTCTGTCTAATGGATTCAATGAACTGCTTCTCTTGGTCAAGACGTAACTTTGCATCTTGAAATCTTTCATGAAGTTCATCCTTCTTATTGGTGTTTATACCTGATAACCATCTAGCTTGTTTAAAGTTGATAACACGGGTAGTTGGTTTTCTTTCACCATATTTTGAATAGGTGGTATAGAAAGAACCCTGTGGAGTAAAGAAAGAATTGATATGTTTGGTGATATTTTCTTCTTTACCCAAAGCATTTCTATCGAAAACTATACTCTTGAAAATGGGTATACTATCCATGATTGCATCCTTTACCACTGGATCAGATTCAAATGTTTCGTCCAAATAATGAGTGGCACCAATCGATCTGAAATCATCAATATTGTTGGAACGTTCAGTTCTGACCTCTTTACCAACGGTCAAGGTATTGACTCTTAGTCTCCTATCTGAATCAATCACTCTACTATGGAAAGTCTCACGATCTTCCATCGTTTGAAATATAAATGCCATCATAATATTGAATGGTAATGACATCTCCAAGAATGCAGCGTGTTCAGGATTTTGAACATTTATCTCCAAACAAATTGGACCATAAACTCTCTTTTGGAATAGATTTTTATTCTGTCCTAACCATTCATATGCCAAATAAACATCTCTTTGTTCATTTCGTAATAGTTCCAATTTCTGTGCTTGAATATTGTTCAATTGTGCCATCTCTCTTTGAATCGATGCACACTCTTGACTAACCAATTGAAATTGTCTATTCTTTGCATCCTTTTCAATCTCTAATTCACCCAATTGTTGGTTACACTCTTTCAACTCTCTATTCAAACCCTCTACCGTTCTTTTAGTATCTTCATCGTTTGGTAATCTATTCATCTTTGTTGTTTCATCTTGAATGTCTTTGGTAGTCTTTGCAATTTGAACTTTTCTCTCTTTGTCACGTTGTTGTAACCCATCAATTTCCGCAACTAAATTTTCAATTACAATTACAACTTTGCCATCTGTTAATGAATTTCTAGATACATCACTTTCAACTTGTTGTACTCTTGTCGAATATTGATGAACTTCATTTCTACTTTTTTCAATTGATTTGGTTTGTTCTCTTTTTTTTTTTTTTTTTATTTAGTTAATTTAAACAATTTAAAATAAATAATAACTATTGTAAAACTACATACGCAATCGATAGTTTTAATGGTTTTAATTGTAATTCGCCATTATGAACAATTTGTTCTGTTGACTCTTTATCCTCTTTAACCTTTAATAATAATGCTCTTGAATTTTCAAAGATTGCCCATGCTCTCTTTTTTTTAAGTCTTTCAATATACTCTAATAACTTTTGTCTTTCTCTAAATTTATCTACATCTTTTTCTAATGATTGATTCTTTTTAACTAATTCGTCTAAATTCTTTTTTAATTCTTCGTGAGACTACATGTATATATAAATATATAGAAATAATAGCAATTATGATAATCTTTTTATATTAGTAATTTTATATAATTAAGAGTGGAAGAAAAGAAAAAAAACATACAGTTGATTCTTTTTGAAAATTTGATTGTAATCTTATTAACTCTTGATGATTTTCGTACATATTGTTAATGTTTATTGCTTTTTCAGTTTCAATTAATAGCTCAGTTGGTGACATTGACGCAAAACTAACCACTTTATCTTGAGGAAGGAATTGACAAAGATTATCGACTTGAACATTGAGTTTCTTAATTGTTAACAATAGATCATTCTTTGAGATTGTTTTACCATTGAGATGAAATTCACTACCATTACCTTCCTTCTTTATGTCTCTTCTAATAATATAGTTACCACCACTTTCATTGAACAATTCAATCTCAATATAACCTTGACTACAACGATTCTTTACGAAATCACCTAGCTGCTTTTGTCTACCCAATAGACTTGGTGCACCGCCTAATCCAAGTGCAATAGCACAAACTATTGAACTCTTACCAGATCCATTTGGTCCAATTATAACATTTAATCTAGGTCCTGGCCTAAATTCAACGTCTGAATATGTTACAAAATTATTTAATTTAATTCTTACTATACTTCCATTAACAAATTCCATTCTCCTATTAATCTCACCATTATTATTATTATCATTGTAATTATTAATATCATTATTATTATTTATATTATGATTACCATCTGGTGTAGGTGTTGGTGCCGTTATATTCTGTGTTGGTCGGTTTTCAACTAAATTTCGTCTTCTCTTTAATTGTCTTTCATCCTCGCTACTATCACTTTCTTCAACTACAACCCTTTTTGGTATTCTACTATTCATTATTTTATATTTTTTTATTTTTTAATTTCACAATGAATTTTTTTTTTATTTTTTTTTTTATTATCTATCGTTTATTTCCTATCTTTTGTATATAAATAGGCTATTATATTATTTGTGTATTTTACCATTATTTATTGTGAAATAATGAAATTAAAAAAATAAAATTTAGAAATAAAAATAAATTTTTTGAAAAAACGTGTAAAAAATTTGGCGCAAAAAAATTTTATGAAAAAAAAAAAGTATGTGGGAATTATAAAAAAAACACAAGTTTGTGGAAATTATAAAAAAAAAAATAAAAAAAGGAATTAGAGTCAAAGGAATTAAGGGTTTTTTTTGTGAAAAACAGTAATAAGTTTATTTAATTGTATTTTTTTTCAAACAGAAATCAGATTTTATGTGAAAATTGGGTCTCAAGTCAAAATAAAGGATCTAAAAATTTTAAAAAAACTGATTTTAGAATTAGTAATTTGGATTTATAAAGTGCTAATAATTTTTTTAAAAAAATATACAATAAATAAATAAATAAATATATATATTAAATAAATATGTATAGTAAAAATTGTGTGATTCTGGCGTACAATTATTTTGTTAACTTTTTTTTTTTTAAAAAAAAAAAAAAAAACGAAAATAAGGGGACGTAGTAATTACAAAACATCAGGCCATCACTTTTTTCTAGCATCTCTCCAACGATATCTCTTCACCTATTGAAACAATATCGAGAATCTTTATAAAGATGCAGATTATTTTTTTAAATTTATTGAAAATAAAAATAAAAAAATAATTGTAATAGTAATAAAAATAAAACAAAATAATAAAAAAAATAAGAAAAAAAAAGATGGAATGATGATATGGTTGTATCACTTACTTTTCAGTTTGTTGTCAATGAAAAAAAAAATTTTTTTTTTTTTTTTAAACACCGAAAAAAAAAAAAAAATTATAAAAAAAAATGAAAAAAAAGTAAAAAATTTGTTTGGGCGAATTACGTAATTTTAAAAGGAACTTCGTTATATTTTTTTAAAAAATTTTCTTTTTTTTAAAATTTTTTTTTTATTCTATTAATATTAATATAATATATAATGGTTTGCTGCTTGTTGTTTGTTGTTGTTATTATTATTTGGTAATATTTTGGTGATTTAAAATAGAATTATTATTATTATTATTATTATTATTATTATTATTATTATTATTATTATTATTATTATTATTATTATTATTATTATTATTATTATTATTTATACCATTTGCTTGAGTATGAGCCGTTGAAGCAGCATATATTTGATGCACTCTCATATGTTCTTTCCACATTAATGATTGATGTTCTTTTGAACAGAAATAAGTGGCATAGCCAGTTTTAGCACAATTGTAACATTCCAACATTGACTCCTCACCACAATAACAACATGGACGTTGTGGTGGTTGAATATGTTTATATTTTTCCAATACCAATTCTCTTGCTCTTTGTTTATCTCTTTCAAACTGTTCTTGTTGTATTTGTTTATTGATTTGTAATTGTTGTTGTTGTTGCTGTTGTTGTTGTAATTGTAATTGTAATTGTAATTGGAAATTTTGGTTACTACTATTATTTGAAATCGAATGATTTAGATTACCTGTAATAATTGATGCTGTTGTTAGTTGTTGCTGTATATTATTGGTGTTCGCTATATTATTATTATTATTATTATTATTATTATTATTATTATTATTATTATTATTATTATTATTATTATTATTATTATTATTATTATTATTATTATTATTATTGTTATTATTAATATTATTATTGTTTGAATTTTGGAAAGATTGAAATTGTTGTTGTGATACTTGTTGATGATATTGTTGTTGTAATGATGACAAACTATTTGCAGATGGTTGTGAATAAATACTATTTTGTTGGGTTGATGAGGATGATGAAGAAGATGAAGATGAAGAGTACATTGAAGGGAATGAAGAAGTTGACGAAGAAGATGCAGATGATGAAGTAGAAGCAGCTGCTGTACTGCTACTACCATTGCCACTACCGCTTATATTATTACTAAAAATGGATGCATTTGAAAATGGTGTTTGGAACATATTTAAATCAGTTCCAAATAAAGATGATACACTATTACCTAGAATACTGTTGTTGTTATTATTATTGTTTATATTTACAGAACTACTATCATTATCTAAGTAACTACTCCAACTTGGTGTCCAATTATATGGGTCGCTTGAGTAAGTATTTACTTCTTTACTAAATAACATTGATGATGATCCACTATTACTGTCCCAATTATTTGCGAATATATTATAATAGTTTGTATTAACTGATGGTATTATATTTGAATTTTGTTGTGGTGGTGGCGATGGTGATTGTTGTTGTTGTTGTTGTTGTTGTTGTTGTTGTTGTTGTTGTTGTTGTTGTTGTTGTTGTTGTTGTTGTTGTTGTTGTTGTTGTTGTTGTTGTTGTTGTTGTTGTTGTTGTTGTTGTTGTTGTGGTGGTTGTGATTGTGGTTGTGATTGTGATTGTGATTGTGGTTGTGGTTGTGGTTGTGGTTGTGGTTGTGGTTGTGGTTGTGGTTGTGGTTGTGGTTGTGTGTGTTGTTGCTGCTGTTGTGATTGTGTGTGTTGTTTTATTTTTGGTATGTTTGTATTTTGTTTTTTTGGTGAAAGTGGTACAGTGCTATTGGTCAAAATATTTATATTATTATTTAAACTATTATTGGCATTGTTATTATAATTATTATTATAGTTATTGTTGTTATTGTTGTTATTATTGTTGTTCATGTTGTTATTATTGTTGTTCATGTTGTTCATGTTGTTAATATTGTTATTATTATAAATATTGCTAATATTATTATTATTATTATTATTATTATTATTATTGTTATTATTATTATTATTATTATTATTATTATTATTATTATTATTATTATTATTATTATTATTATTATTATTATTTATTTGTTTAGTTGAAATTGTTGGAACAGTTGTTGTGTTACCAGATTTTGAAAGATTTGATTTGGCAATGTTTACAGATTTTGATGGTGTCGCACTTAATGGTGGAAATTCATCTCCAAGTGGCGGGAATTCATCTTCATAATGTTCAGCTGGTGGTTGTTGTTGTTGTTGTTGTTGTTGTTGTTGTTGTTGTTGTTGTTGTTGTTGTTGTTGTTGTTGTTGTTGTTGTTGTTGTTGTTGTTGTTGTTGTTGTTGTTGTTGTGGTTGTTGTGGTTGTTGAACAGTAGAGGCTGGGTTATTACTACCAATACCATTTAACAAAGGGGAAGTATTACCTGCGACTGCTGCTGAAAATGGAATTGGTTGTGAAGATGATAAGCTAGATTGTGCACTATTATTATTAGCTATTGGTACTACTGGTGCCGATGTATGTAATGAAATTGGCATTTGGTGTAATTGATGGGTTGATGCTGTTGATGACAAAATTGGTGAAATTGGTGTTTGTTGTGGTTGTTGTTCGTTCTGTTGTATTATATTTGGTTGTAAAGTAGGTGATGGTGGTGAATGGGTTATTGACGTTGTGGTTGATGTTGAGGCTGATAATTTAGAATTTTGTTGTTGATTATTTTGTTGTTGATTATTTTGTTGTTGTTGTTGTTGTTGTTGTTGTTGTTGTTGTTGTTGTTGTTGTTGTTGTTGTTGTTGTTGTTGTTGTTGTTGTTGTTGTTGTTGTTGTTGTTGTTGTTGTTGTTGTGGGTCGGGTTGAATTGATAATTTTGCATCTTTTTTAATTTTATCATCAACAAATGGTTTACTATAAGATGTTTGAACAGACAGTTTTTTATTTGAAGATTTTGATTTTGAACCTGGCATTGACCATTGATCATTATCATTTATTAAATTTGAATTTGGTGTTTCACACATTGAGCATGTTGGCATTGTTATCTCTTCGTTAATATATGTACATACTAAACAACGCCATTGACCTGGTTTCAATTCAACGCCATCCTCTGTCGTAGTAATACCATTCTCACCTGTTGTACCATTCATATGACTATGATCGTTATTATCTATACTATTAATATTGCTATTGATGTTATTGTTTTCTTCTTGCTGTTGTTGTGGTAATAAATTTTGTTGGTTTTGTTGTTGCTGTTGCTGTTGCTGTTGTTGTTGCTGTTGCTGTTGTTGCTGTTGCTGTTGTAGTAACTTTTTTTGTTGTAAATTATATTTCAATAGTTGTTGTAACTTTTCGTTATATTCTTCATAGTAGGCATCCCATAATGGTGAGCCTAACTCTGTTAAATATACACCCAATTTCTCGATCTTTGCCAATAATCTATTCAAATGATATAATAGTTTCTCTCTATTAATTTCACTGATCACTGGTTTGGTATCTTGTAAATAGGTTAAATGTGCCTCTGGTCCAACGGAGGAGCCACGTGTATTAGTTAATTTCTCGCATTGTGTAATGAATGGCATATCCTCAACGTATTCAATTGCCTCAACAACTTGCAAATGAAATCTCATCACTGTCTTTTGTGCACTAGTTAACTTTGATGCTATTTTTTCATCTAAAAATATTGAACCACTACTACTATCAATTGATAAAATACTATCACTGTTATTAAAATTCTTTATTGGTATTTTTATATCTTTTAATTCATTTATACCTATTGATTTTTTTTTTAAAATATATTAGCTTTTTTTCCCCAAAATCTCTTTTTTTTTTTTTTCTCAATAAGAGAATAGATAAATAATACATACTTGATTTTGCCTTTTGTAGTCTATCTTTTACATGTCTTAATTTACAATGTTTTTCTAATAAACTAAAAACTTGATCATCAGGTAATTCTTCATCTTCTTTTGGTAATAGCATAGTCCATTCATTCCAAATATATGTAATAACATCATCAATCTTAATTTGAAAATATGTACAAAAATGAAAATTGTTAGGAAAAATGGGGTTTTTCTTTTTTTTTCTTTTTTTTTTTGTAATTTTTTTTTTTACTTACATCCATTTCAACTAATTTACCTCTTCTTTTAGCTTGACAAGATCTATTTTTTAAATTTCTATCACCGAGTACAATTAAACAATCAGCTTTTGAACCAGTTATAATTTCAGCTAAATTTTCAGTTTTAATGCTTTGATTGTTATTTTCTTCAGTCTTTAAAAATACATCAATCCCTTTCTCAAGGAATTGATTTTGAACCTCCTTTGCAAATCTCATAACTCTTGGATCGGCGGCATATAATACCACCATCTGTAAGAATGGTCTTCTTCCAGCCATTCTACTTGGATTAACTCTACAACTATATGATATAAATTCCTCTGAATCTTCAGATAGTGATAAATTACTTATATTATTTAAAAAATTATTATTGTTATTCGTACTATTTCCGTTACTACTATTTAAAATTGGTGAAACTAAATTACTATTACTATTGTTATTATTATTGTTATTGTTATTATTACTATTATTATTATTATTATTATTATTATTATTATTATTATTATTATTATTATTATTATTATTATTATTATTATTATTATTATTATTATTATTATTATTATTATTATTATTACTATTATTATTATTATTATTATTATTATTATTATTATTATTATTATTATTATTATTATTATTATTATTATTATTATTTATATTTCCAGAATTATTCACAAAAGATGAAGAATTGCTCAAAACATTTGAAGAGGTATTACCGTTGGTTCCATTTAAGATTGGTGAAGTTGGTGCTGTTTTATTCTTTTCGGTTTGTATATTGCTATTATTTATCGTGGAGTTGTTATCACTATTCAAAGAGGATGATGTTTTTGCTGTATATGCTATAGTGGTCGATGGCGTTGACCCACTACCGTATGAATGTGAAAACCTACATGAATCTCCTAATTTACATGTACCTGATTTAAAATATTTACAAATAACTGGGTATCTACCTGTCATTGTAATTTTATTATTGTTATTGTTATATTGTCTCTGAGTTGCTATTGGTTTGGGGGAGTCCTAAAATATTCTGTTTAATAATTTTTTTTTCAAAGTCAGTAGGTTTTTTTTTTTTACTTTTTTATAATCTGAAAAAAAAAAAAAAAAAAAAAATAAAATTTATGTAAAACAAAAAAAAATTTTATATTTATTTTGATTTATAATTATAACTAATGTATATGAATATTGGTATCAAGTTGTAAATTTCTGGTTTTTTTCTTTTTACTTTATTTTTTTTTAATTTTTTTTGTGGTGTTATTCGATTTTTTGTTTTTTTTATTTTTATTTTATTTTTTTTATTATTTTTTTTTAAATGTCTTTCGTGCGAATAGAGAAAGGGGTTATTATTTTTTTTCTTTTTTTAAAAAAAAAAAAAAAGACATACACTTGAGGAATTAATTGAAGAAAAAAAAAAAAAAAAAAAAAAAAAAAGTGTAAATTGATGTGGTTGAAATGTAATATTAGGTTACTTTTTTTTTTTTTCTTCTATGAGATATGTATCTCTTTAAAATGATTCGGAATGTGTTTTCTTATTTAAATTATTTGTTAAAAAAAAAAAAAAAAAAAAAAAGTATTATTAATTATTATTATTTTTTATTATTTTTTTTTTTTTTTTTTTTTTGTGAATTATCTGAATGCGAGGACGATACGAATAAAAAAAAAAAAAAAAAAAATAAAATAAAAATTAAATAAAAAAAAAAAATCAAAAAAAAAACAAAAAAAAAAAAAAAAAAAAAATGAAATTTAAATTTTTTTTTTTTATATTTTTATTTTTTTTTTAGTGACTTAATAAAAATAATGGGTTTTTAATTTATCTGAAACCTTTTTAATCGTACATTAGAATCACCAAAGATAGCTCCCCCTTAAACATAATAGAAACTTCTTTACATGGTGACACAAAAAAAAAAAAAAAAAAAAAAATTGAATAAATGTTTTAAATAATCAAAAAAAAAAAAAAAAAAAAAAAAAAAAAGTTGGTACTTCAGTTTTATTATTTTTTTTTTTTTTAAAATATTTCAACAACAACGAACTATTTTTATTTTATAATTTTTTTTTTTTTTTTTTTTTTTTTTTTTTTGTGCAATGTACAAAAATCAATACTACCTTCTTTCTTTATAAAGTAATGTTTGTGTTTAAAGTTTGAGGTTGTTTATGTTGATTTTGTGGTAAAGTTTGTTGTTGTTGTAATTGTTGTTGAAACTCTAAAGAGGGTTTAACGGTGAGATCTCTTTCTTTTTGTAATGCTCTCTCCACTTTTTGATTTAATTCAATTTGATATTGTTTCTTTTTCTCCTTTAAATTATTTGCTCTCTCTGTTAATCTATTCATTCTATCTTGTGAATTTGACATTTCTTTCTTTAGATTTTGAATCTTTATTAAATATTCTTGAACTTTTTTAAACTAATATGTGGTAAACAAGTTAGATTTTTATTATTATTATTATTATTATTATTATTAACCTAAAAGTTTTTCTTTTTTTTTTTTTTTTTTTTTTTGTTTGTTGATAATTACATTTTCTATAATAACATCTATATTTTTAACATTTTGTAATTTTACATTTTCATTTTTCATTGAATTTAATAATAATAATTGTTCATTTCTAACATAATTATAAATTTTATTATTAGTTTGATTTTTTTTTTTTTTTTTCCAACATTTTAAAAAAAAAAAAAAAAAAAAAAAAAAAAAGTAATGACTACATACTGTAATTCAATAAGTTTTAAAGTAATAGCATCTAAAGGTATTTTAGTTAATAATAATAAACCTTCAGTTAAATCTGGTACACATAATGAGATAGAATCTCTGTTACTTAATCTTATTGGTGTATTATCAATATCTGTATTGTCTATTGGATTTATGGGTTTATTATTATCATTATTATTATTTATATTATCATTATTTGTATTGGATTTATCATTATTTTCATCTTTTTTAATATCTTTATCATTATTTTCATCCATTGTGTGTGTGGGTGTTAAAAAAAAAAAATCTTGTTTAAATGTTAAAAAAAAAAAAAAAATGAAAAATATAAAAGTTATGATTTTTTTTTATTTTTTTTATTTTTTTTATTTTATTTTTTTTATTTTTTTTATTTTTTTTATTTTTTTTTTGGAAATTTACTTATTCATTCGAAAGAAACCATTAAATAGTACTATAAATAAATATAATGTTTTAATTGTGTTTGATATTGGTGAAATCATGAATAGGATGAATGTGCAAAGATTTTAACTATTTCTAATCTTAAAACTTCACAAAACTAAAAAAAAATTTTGTGTTTTTTTTATCCCAACCAATTTGTTATATTAAATATCTGTCAAATCACTCATTTTTTATAAATTCAAATCCATTAAATGATCTTTTTAATATTAAAAAGGGGTTCATTTTTTAATTTAAATTTTACTTTATCCATTTTCTCAAAAAAAAAAAAAAAAAAATTTAAAAAATTTACTAAACATTCAAAGAATCAATGTTGGCTATTTTTGAAAATTTTTTTTTCTCAACTACGGGTTATAGGCTAACCAAACCTCTTTTATTATTAAATTTTTGTATTAATATCAAAATTCATTTATTAGGTGTTACTCTTAATACATGTCTATTTTTTTCTACATTACAATTCCATATTATTGTATTTGTTAACAAAAAAAAAAAAAAAAAAAAAAAAAAAAGGGGATTTTTTAAAATTTTTTTTTTATTTGAAAGAAAATTTCTTAAATAATTATTACAATTATGGGTTAAAATTAATTTATTGTATGAACGTTTTTCCTATTTAATTTAATACAACAACTACCCTAATTAAAAAAATAAAATAAAACAAGTTAATTATTTCTCCATTTTATATCCTTTTTTGTTCTAAATGTTACTCACATTTAATCTATTTTTTTTCCTTCTTTTTTTTCTCAATCCTTTTTTTTTTTTAATTTTTTACTTTTTTTTTTTAATTTTATTTTTTAATTTTTTTTAATTTTGTTTTTATTAATTTTTTTTTATTATTTTTTTTTTTTGAAACATATATAATTTTTTAATAATGTTATATCAAACAAATGATCAACAACATTTAAAAAATGAATTTCTATTTTTTAGGATATGGAGGGATATTACAATTAGATCTAAAATCTTTAAAGAGGTTTACATTATTAATAGATATAAAAAATCATATTCATACTATGAAATTACAAATGTTGGTTGGATGATATCTAATGGTTACATTAATTTATTAAATGAAAAGACACTATTAATAAATAGAAATAAGAATATTTGTTTTAATAATAATAATAATAATAATAATAATAATAATAATAATAATAATAATAATAATAATAATAATAATAATAATAATAATAATAATAATAATAATAATAATAATAACAATAATAATAATAATAATAATAATAATAATAATAATAATAATAATAATAATAATAATAATAATAATAATAATAATAATAATAATAATAATAATAATAATAATAATAATAATAATAATAATAATAATAATAATAATAGTAATGTTTATTTACAATTTGATAATGAATCATTAAAAATGATTGGATCAATAAATGATTCGGATATATTTAGACGATTATTAGATTACTATAATTCATATATTAGAATTGGTGAGAATGGATTTGATCCGACGAATCTACCTCAATATTTATTTGGTGGTAAATATAATTGTATAAATAATATACCAACAGTAAACACAATAAACACAGAAACAAACACACAAACATCATTTTTTAATCACCATAATGGTGGTGAAGAAATGTTACATATAATAATAAATAATGAAGAGAACCCAGTATTTATGGAAACAAAACCAAAATCTGAAAAAGATAGATTAAAAATGTATTCCATTGGTGACGAATTAATTTTTCAAGGTTTATTATTATCATCTTCATCTATTGAAAATTTAGAATATTTTACAAGTAATGGTAAAAATCATATAGATTATGGTTCATTATTTTCAAACTTTTTAACGAATTCACAAATTACCTCACAATTACCATTAGCTTCTGTAAAATTTATATTCGAATATATTTTGACTGATGATAACTTTGAAATATCAAAATATTACTATCAAAAATATTGGTACCACATCTTTACACAATTAATTCATTCAACTAGTTATATCAGCACACCCTTAAATAATAGATTATTTGAAGATATTGGTAGCAATAAAACCAGTAGTGGTAGCATTGATTTGTCATCATCGTTAATTAATAAAAAAAATGAATCAATTTTGGTTTATTTAATTTCAAATTTATTTAAAGATTGCCAAATTAAATCATCGTTATCAATAGTAACAGCAACAACAACAAATTTTATTAAATATTTTGACAACGACTTTTCAAAAATAATTGAAATATTAAAGGATACAAGAATTAAAGAAATACCATTGTCAGTTTGTATAGAATTTGATAGATATTCTTTATTTAATAAATTGGGTGAAAGACAATTAATATCATTCATATTTGAAAAGATTAAAATTACAAATATCGAAACATTGAAATTTATTGAATCAAAGATTAGTGTGGAGGTAATTAAATCGAAATCGGTATCATTTGTAAATATGATTGTAAAAACGTTAATAAATGATAAATCATCAATTTATAACCAATCATCAATCGATCTACTATGGTATTTGATAAATAATAATTATTTTTTACCCCCATTATTCCTACAGGTTTGTTCTTTTTATGGAAATCTAGAATTAGTTAAAAAATTCTTTGAGATTAAAGAATTTGAGCAACAAAATAATAATAATAATAATAATAATAATAATAATAATAATAATAATAACAATAATAATAATAATAATAATAATAATAATAATAATAATAATAATAATAATAATAATAATAATAATAATAATAATAATAATAATAATTTGGTTGATGATTTTAGAAATGATAGTTTAATACAAACATCTTTGAATGCATCAGTATTATGTGGGGTTCATAAAATTTATTGCTTAAATAAAAAAATCAACAATATAGATCAATATATCGATAACGAATATTCAGTAATAATTGAATTTAATAAAGAAGATTCACTTGAAACTCAATTGTTTCAAGTTATGTCCGATTTTACAACCCATCAACCAATGGATCATGATAATTTTATTCCATTTTCAAATTTTAATCGTACCAATAACAATAAAAATAGAAATGATACAAATATTGAAATCTATACATTAAGGACTCACCCATATGATAGATTTGCAGAGAAGAGATACTTTAGTAAATCATCAATCGATATATTTGTTAGTGATTTAAAAAAATTAAAAAAACATAGATTAGAATATAATGAAATGCTAAATCAAAGAAAACCATATCACGATGATCATTTAAAAGTGGTTTCTTATTTAAAATCAAAGGGTATAATTGGCCAAACTAGTCATTTGATTAGTCATGCATGTATAGGCGGTTCTTTAGAGATTATTGGTTTACTATTATCATCAAATTCAGTCCAGCGCGATGATCTTAATAGTGTTAATACAAATGCATGTCCAGTTAAAATATCGATTAAATTAAATAATATGAAAATTCTATCATTCCTTTACGAAAGTGGTAAAATACCATTTGAATCAAATTTGCATCTTTTAACTTATCCTTTAATATTTGGCAATTTAGAAATGATTAAGTTCATTTATAATCAAAACGATTCAACAAACAAATTATATTTCACAACTAAATCATCACATAAACCAAATAAAAAGTTAAAACATAATTTAGATAATATTCAAAATAATCAAGCTAGTAATTTAAATAGAAGACAATCAAGTGCAATTTTATTTTCATCATGTTGTTCAACAAATCCAAATAATTTAGAGATTATTAAATATTTACAATCAATTAGAGATATTGAAATTATGGATAGAGATATAATTTATTCGATATTATGTGGTGGATTAAATGATGTTACAAAATATTTATATACCAATAGAAAACAAGAGATATCCAAAGCGTTATTGGCCGCATGTTATGCTAAAAACTTTGAAATCGTTGATTTTATAATCAATGGTGTTAATGCAGTTGGTCAATATCTAAGTGATAATAATAATGACGATATTAAGATACTACTGTCGAGTAATACTAGCGATAGAGATGGTAGTATTGAATATATAGAAAAGATTCTAAGATCTAAATTAAAATATCAAAACTATGGAAATCCTAATGGCCAGTTATTCTCTGGTGAAACATTCTCAATACCATTCATTAATGGAAATATAAAGACTGGTGAATTGTTTCTACGTTCTTCTCTTATCGATTGGTCAATTAATAGTTTAAGTGATTCGCAATTCCTAGTACCAGTATTATATTTTGGTAGAAAAGAATTGGTTACTGATAAATTCCTATTTAAAAATAATTGTTTAAAACCTTCGAATCTTACTACCTCTTATTCATGGATTGAGGATCCAATTACAATAGATCAATTGTATTCAACTATAAGCTGTTTAGATTTAACGAGAGTTATCGTTAATTACAAATCTCATTCCAATGAGATCTCGATCCTATTATATCATTTGTTTTCAATGGGTAGTTTTAATCCTGATATTTCTTTAGGAATATTGGAGATTCTTATTTTTCAATCGGATCTTTTCACTTTAGATCTACTCTATCAAATGATACCTGGATTTAGGAAATATTTCACTTGGTCATTGTTTAAATATACAATTAAGTTTCAAAATTTACCAATCATATCTTTTATCTTTGAAAAGGTTTATCCTCAAATTTTAAATGATCAAAATGTATTCAATGGTTTAATGGATTTAGTTGAAGATTTTGATTCAAATTTTAAATTAATTAAATTATTTAAACAATTTAAATTATTTTTAAAAAATAATAAAAAATAATTTGTAAATAATAAAAAATTGATTTTAATTTGTAATAGTACTATGTAATTTTATTTTATTAATTTTTTTTCAAAATAAATCAGAATGGTTAATAACAAGTTGGTGTATATTTACAACAACCTTCACCATTACATCCAAATTTACGAATGGTTTCATTCTCAATGTATTTACAAGCTTTACCTGCTTTTTCACAACCAAGGTCACGACAAACTAAACAGTCAGAGGCTAAATCTGGTGGTGTAACAATTGGATGTGGCGAATGAGTTGGTGGCATTGTTGGGGATAATGTTGGAGAGACTGTTGGTGTAACAGTTGGAGTTGGAGTAACAGTTGGAGTAACAGTTGGAGTAACAGTTGGAGTAACAGTTGGAGTAACAGTTGGAGTAACAGTTGGAGTTACAGTTGGAGTTACAGTTGGAGTAACAGTTGGTGTTGGTGTACAAATGTACTCAGGAATACAATTACCGTTTTGGCAATATGAGAAGATACATGGATCATTGGATGTACAATTAACAGGGGTTGAAATACATTGTGGGAAACCTCTTGGATTACATTCCAATGGATGACATGGATCAGTTGTTTGACAAATATCAACATCGTCACACGATTCACAACCTTCAACTTGTTCATAAAAACAACCTACTAGATCATTGCAGTAATCATCGGTACATGGATCGTTATCGTTACAGTTAGTTGGGAATTGAAAACATCCAAAACCTGGGTCACAACTATTGAAAACAATTAATTAATAAAAAGAAAATTTTTTAAACAAAACATATATTAAAATAAACAAAATATATCCCATTAAAATTATGTATGCTTACGTTGAAACTAAACATTTACTATCTGAATTGGGACAAACCACTGAATCAAATCTACATTGATAATCAGTATCTGGACCACATGCTTGAACCAAACATGGGTTGGCTACACTCTGTGTACATTCATTAACAACACAACACTATAATAAAAACAATATGTTAATAAAAATTCATTAGATAAAATAAAAACTATATTAACATCTAATAATAGATCACATACAGTATCATTATTACCTTCACACCTAAAAAATTTAATTTTAAAAAATAATTAAATTTAATTAATAAATTAAAATTTTTAAAAAATAATTAAATTTAATTAATAAATTAAAATTTTTAAAAAAAAAAATTTTAAAAAAAACTTACACATCACAAGCATCATAACTTAAACAAGTGAAATTTAAATTGGTAATGATATTTAAATTGGATTGAGATGTATGTCTTTCACAATAAAAGAAATCCCATGGATAGCTTTGACCCACAGTTAAACCCAATTGATCCATATATACAGTCTTTGTTGCTGCTGTATGAATACCACCAATATCTATTTGTAAAACTTCATTAAAGAATACCCAAACATCATCATCTCCGGTGAATGTAAAGTATTCACCACCATGGTATGTAAAACTTAAAAGTATAAAATTATTATTATTATTATTATAATTATTATTATTGGTACCATTACTTTAAAAAAAAAACCTTTAATTGTCCATTTTTTGCAAAACTTACCTGTAATGAATTTTCATACAGAAATGGAAATTGTGATTTAAATATTTTGGTTCATTTGGATAGAGTGTTGAATTATCAAAACCTTGGCCATCAATTGGAAAGAATGAACTACTTTGATAAGCGTATGTATCTGGACCAATTTTAGTTAAAACAAGATTAAATGGAATTGGAATATTTACTATTTTTTATTTTAAATAGAATTTGGTAATGAAATATAAAAATATAAAAAAAATTAATAAAAATTCAAGTTTAGCAATATTTAACTATACATACCACCTGGATCACTGTGGAACCATGAATTAAAAGTTGTTTGATTATGGACAACAATTTTTCCATTTACAGTAACTGAATTATCACCACAACAATAAACTGGTGTACCATCAGCACCTAAATCTGGTTGGACAATACCCTCAACAACACCATTGTAGTAATTACCAATTTCAAAATCGGCTAAAAAATTTTATAATTTATTTAAAATTTTTGTACCAAATTATAATTAGAAAATTTTAAATATATATGTATAATTTATTAAAATATTAAATAACTTACGGTTTCTCTTTTTTTTTTTTTTTTTTTTTTTTTGAAAAATAAATAATTAATACATATTTTTAAATTTTTGTGGGTTTTTAAAGAAAAATGGTTTTTCTAACTTACAATTGGAGACTCGTCATAAATTGTAGCGGAGAGTGTAATGGAGTCTGGTGCTTGAGAAAAACTCTCTGTATAAAAAAAAAAAAATAGAGAAAAAAAAAAAAAATTAAAATTATTTACAAGTTAAATTTAGTTTTTCTTAAGATTATTTACCTTTATATAAAATACTTAAAAAAAGTATTAATAATAAATATGAATATCTCATATTTTTTTTATATATTTATTATTGTTTTAGGTTTTTTTTTATTTTTGTTATTTTTTTTTTTTTATTTTTATTTTTATTTTTTTTTTTGTTTAATTCAATTGCTACTATAGTGATATATTAGTTATAGAACCAAAACCAAATATTAACTTTATTTTATTTACATTTGTTTTCTTTATTTATTTTTTTTAAAAAAAAAAACTGAAAATATTTATTATTTATTATTTAATATTTTTTCTTGATAACCTATTTCATTTCAATAAAAAATCATACACTCCCACAGTGTTTACAAATTATAAAGCTTCTTAAAAAAAATTCTTCAAATTAAATGGTAAAAAAAAATACAAATAAAAAAAAAAAATGGGGTTAAATACAAAGTACCTTTTTTTTTCAATGATTATTTGAATTTGTAAAAAGAAAAATTTCATATGTAAATATGTTGTGTGCACATACTTAATTATTATAAAAAAATTAAAAGAAAATATATACATTCTTACAAACTATTTAAATAAAAAATATTAGTTAATCTTTTTTTTAATAATTTTTTAAGTCCATTATTATTATATTATTATTTTGAAGAAAAAAAAAATAAAAAAATAATAATAATTTGACAATATTACTAAAAATTTTATAAAAAAATGTATTTTTTATGACCTTTAAAGAGTTATAGTAATTGCATATTTATCCAAAATATTGATTTCATGAAATTAAAATTATTTTTATTTTTCACTTTTATTTTTTCTTTTTTTTTTTTTAAAATTTCATTTTTTTTTAATTTTTGTTTTTTTTAATTTTTTAATTTTTTTTTTTTTTTTTTTTTTTGATCTTCTCAACATATTAATAAAAAACATCATTTAAAACAACAATGATTGGAAGATTAAATTTAATTACCAAATCAAACTTATTTAAAAATGTATATAAAAAAACATTTTGTTTTTAAAAACAAAAAAAAAAAAAAAAAAAAATAAAAATAAAATGAAACTCATATTAATATATTTTATTCTTATTATAAATTAATTATAAACACTTAAAAAAAAAAATGAAAATTGTTATGATAACTATATATGAAAATTTAAATTAATAATATGACAATGATTATGATATTGATATTGGCATTGAAATTAATAATAATAATAATAATAATAATAATAATAATAATAATAATAATAATAATAATAATAATAATAATAATAATAATAATAATAATAATAATAATAATAATAATAATAATAATAATAATAATAATAATAATAATAATATCAAAATTAATTTTATTTTAAATAAAGGTTAATAATTTAAATAAGAAGAATTATTATTCAACATGTTTAGTAGTAGCAGAGCATGATAATAATCAATTGTTGAATTCAACATTAAATACAATTACAGCAGCAAGTAAATTAGGGGTATCAAATATATCAGTATTGGTAGCAGGATCTAAATGTGGAGCAGTAGCAGAATCAGTTGCCAAAGTCAATGGTGTAAGCAATGTTATTTGCGTTGATCATCCAACATTAGAGCATTCATTAGCAGAGACCATTACACCAATCATTGTAAATTTACAATCAAAAGAGGACATCTCACACATTTTAACACCAGCAACCAATTTTGGTAAAAACTTCTTACCAAGAGTAGCTGCATTATTAAACGTTTCACAAATTAGTGAAATCACTAAAGTTACAGACTCTGAAACTTTCCAAAGACCAATCTACGCTGGCAATGCAATTGCCACCGTTAAATCAACCGATAAATGTAAAGTTGGTACTGTTCGTACAACAGCTTTCGATAAAGCCTCCACCACTGGTGGCTCTGCAAAGGTTGTCTCTGCAAATGATTGGGCTGTACCTTTAGTAGAGAAAGCAATCTCTGAAACAAACATTAAATGGGAGAGTTCAGAGGTTAAAAAATCTGAACGTCCTGAATTAACAAGTGCTCGTGTTGTCGTCTCTGGTGGTAGAGGTATGAAAAATGGTGAAAACTTTAAAATGTTAGAAGAATTAGCTGATACTTTAGGTGGTGCTGGTAATGTTTTTCATTTTTATATTTTATATATACATACAACTCACTCACTCATTCACTCACTCTCAAATTATATTATTTACTTATCATTAAATAAAAATATAAAAAATAAAAAACAATTTAGTTGGTGCATCAAGAGCTGCTGTTGATTCTGGTTTTGTATCAAATGACTTACAAGTTGGTCAAACTGGTAAGATTGTAGCACCAGAATTATATATTGCTGTTGGTATTAGTGGTGCTATTCAACATTTAGCTGGTATGAAAGATAGTAAAGTTATCGTTGCTATCAATAAAGATCCAGAGGCCCCAATCTTCCAAGTTGCTGATGTTGGTTTAGTTGGTGATTTATTTAATGAAGTACCAAAATTAACTGAATCTATTAAAAAATCAAAATAAACTATAAAATACAAAATTAAAATAAAAAAAAAATTTTAAAAAAAATCATAAAAAAAAAAAAAAAATCCAATTATAATAATACGATAAGAGGAGCCTATATTCTAGAATATAAATAAAGAAAAAAAAAAAAAAAAATAAAATAAAAAACAAACCACCTATCTTTTTTTTTAATTTTTTTTAATTTTTTTTATTTTATTTTATTTTAATTTTATTTTATTTTTTTTTTTAAAAAATTGGGAAAAAAAGCGATACAAAAAGAAAAAAAAAATTTTTAAATTCCTTTTTTTTTTTTCACCACCACATTAAAAAGACACAAATAAATTTAAATTAAACAAATAAATAAAATAAAATAAAATAAAATAAAACAATAGTGTAATTAATTAAAATATCGCTATTGTCATTGATTTCTTTTCTATTTTAAAATATCGTGTTCTAAAATTATAAATTTGTTTTATTAATAAGAACACCTTTTTCTTTTTTTTTCTTCAAAAAAACAAATAAACAAAAAAAAAAAAAAAAAAAAAAAAAAAAATATTTTATTAGTGTTTATTATTTATATATATATTGTGTATTTTTTATAACAGTTTTTATAATTAAATTTTTTTTATTATAAAAACATTTTGTGTGTCATTTTTTTTTCTCTTCATATAATATTTATTTGAAAAAACAAATTTTTAAAAAAAAAAAAATATTTGAACTTATAGCCTCAACCTCCTATTGTAAAGATTAAACTTTCTTTTTTTTTACAATAAAAAAAATAAAATAAACAAAGGACATTAAATAATTAATAAAATAATTTTTTTTTTTTTTTTATAATTAAATTATTAATTAGTTTAATAGTAGTTTTTTATTTCTTAACCCAAAGAACAAAACCTCTTTTTCAAACCGAATCGAATCAATTTACTTTATTTTTTTAATATTATTCCTTAATTTATATAACAAAAAACAATGTTATCAACAATCAAACCATCCCCACATATGAAAAAGCAATCATTTTTCAATAAATTATGGTGTAATGTTTGTAGAATTCAAGATCCAGACATTATCGAGGATTACGCAAAAGGAGATTTAATTTGTAGAGGGTGTGGTGTTGTGGTTGGTGATCGTATTGTCGATGAACATTCCGAATGGAGAACCTTTTCCAACAGTGAAAGCACAGGAGCCGATCCAAATCGTGTTGGTGGACCAATCAATCCTTTACTTCGTGATTCAGCATTGTCCACTACAGTTGGTAAGGGTTCAAAAGATTCGGGTACATTGACTCGTCTTCAAAACAAGAGCGCATTGGGTACAGGTGATCGTAATTTATTGGCAGCATTCAAAGAGATTGGCCGTATGGCCGATCATATGAACCTTCCACAAACTGTTCAGGATCGTGCTAATGAATTGTTTAGATTTATGGACGATAAGAAATCCACCAAAGGTAGATCGGTCGATGGTATGGTTGCTGCCGCTTTATATATTGCATGTCGTCAAGAACATCTCTCTCGTACTTTTAAAGAGATTGCCGCTTTGACCAACGTACCAAAGAAAGAGATTAGCAGATGCTATAAAATCATGAAAGAAACATTTGCTAGTGTATTGAACCTTCAAACCATCTCCTCTGAAGATTTCACTAGTCGTTTCTGTTCTACACTCAAACTACCAAATGACGTTAAGAAAGGCGCTGAACACGTCAGTAAAATGGCCATGGATATGGGTATTGTTGCAGGTAAATCTCCAATCTCTGTAACTGCTGCCTCAATTTACATGGTCTCTCAATTGTCTCCAGAGAAGAGAACTCAAAAACAAATCGCTGATGTTAGTGGGGTATCTGAGGTAACCATTAGAAATGCTTACAAAGATCTTTACGCTAAAAGAGATCAATTAATTCCTTCCGATTCTCCTTATTTTAGTCAAGTTCAATATTTACCAACAAATTAAAATTTAAAACAAAAAAAAAAAAATATATATACAAAAATGAACTAAAAAGAAAAGGATAAAACAAATAATAATTTAATAATGTTTTGTTCACATGCAAAACAAATAACAATAGGATTTTTTTTTTTTATTTTTTAATCAAAATAATAATTTTTTTTTTCTCTTTCAATAATTTAAAAAAAATAAATGTGCTTTTAATTACTTTTTTTATATAAAAAACTTTTGTTGCAATTGTTTATTTTATATTTTTTTTAAATGTCATTTTATTTTTTACACAAATTTTAATTATTAATATTTATCGTGTACATTCAACAAGATTTCTTTGAATTTGAAATTATTTTCCGAGATTTTAAAATCAAATTGGATTGCCATTTAAACTGTAAATTGAAATTAATTTGTTTTGGCCATTTTGGTTTTTTTTTTTTTTTTTTTCTAATTATTTTAATTGTATTTTTTATTTTAACATTTCAACTATTTTAAATAAATTATTATTATTTGGATGAAATTCTATAATACCAGCTTTAAATAAAATTTTAATTGATTCATCTATTGAAATACCTTTTGGTGGTTTCAATGATCTATCATTGATTGAAATATATGAGTTTGGATTGACTGAGAAATGGTCAATTACATTCTCTAAAATGTATTTAAAAGTTTCCTTTCTTTTTTCATAGTTTTTAATATTATTAATAATATTATTTCTTTTTTCTATTTGTCTTTTTTCATTTTCGATTAATTTATAATTTCGAAATTCTTTTTCATCATCACTATTATTTTCAGTTTCGGTTTCGGTTTCGGTTTCGGTTTCAGTTTCGGTTTCGGTTTCATCACTACCTTCATTATCACTGATTTCACTATTTTCATATTCATAATCTAAATCATACTCTAAACCACCATCAAAATCATTATAGTGTTTATCTTTAAAAGCTTTTACTCTTTCCTGTTCTTCCTCTTCCTCTTCTATAACAAATCTATGAAAATAATTTTCAACTATATATGTTATTAATAATTGATTATCATTAATTTCTTCTTCATTATTATTATTATCATCATCATCTTCATCATCTTCATCAGATATCTTTTGGTTTAGTTCATAATCGCCTGATGATACCATATCTATCTTCTCTTTGATAGCATCACCAATTGTTTTACATTCATCAAATAGTAAGGTTTCTGTTTTTAACTTTTTAGTTGTGCTAATTACTTCTTTCTCTAAAAAACTATGATACATCTTTAATTGATCCAATGTTAATACTAAATCAATCTCTAATCTATTCATTACATCATCAAAATGATTTTTATTTTTATTAAAATTTAAAAAATCTTCGTCAATTAATTGCTGAATTTGATCTTTTAATAGTTTATTTTCACTCTCCAATATTCTAATTTCCTAATTTTTTCAAAGAAATTATAATTATAATATTAATATATTTTTTTTAAAAAATTAAAAGGTATCAATAATAATAATAATAATGAAAATGATAGTTACTATGGGTTTAATTTTTTGTGATTTTAAGTAATCCTTATGTTTTGATTTTAATGTCTCATTTTGATCTTTGAGATCATTTAATCTACTAGCAAGATCATTTAAATTGGTTTTTAATGCTAATATATTACTGTCCTTATTTTTATCTGTTCTCGTTAATATGTCCATTAAAAACAATATCTGAAGTATAAAAAAAAAAAAAAAAAAAAATTCTAAAAAACATTTTTCAAAAAAAAAAATAATAAAAAATAAAAAATAAAAAAAAATCCAAAAACATTTAATTACCAAGCTTAGTATTATACTGTAAAAAGTTATATTATTCTTTTTTTTTTTCATTTTAACCAAATTAATTGCAAAACTTATTATTTTTTATTTCTTTTTTCATTTAAACTAAATTAGTTGTAATTATTTCAAAATAATTATCCTTTAAAAAGATAAATTGTTTTTTTTAGAAAAAAAAAAAAAAAAAAAGTTTTTTGTTTTATTAACCACTTTAATATAGATTCAATCAATTGGGAAGTGGGGGTTCTATTATTATAAAATAATAATATTTTTGCACTCAACACTTTGAAGTGTTAAAAAAAATAATTGTTTTTATTTTTGTTTTTATTTTATTAATTTATTTTTATTTTTATTTTTTTTTTTGTTTTTTTTTTACCTTAATTTTTTGTATTTATTTTTTTAAATAAATTTTTTTTTTTTTTTATTATATTAATTTTTAAAAACAAATAAATTAAATAATGAAAGTAATATTATTTTTTGTTATAATTGTATTTACTGCTTTAGTTTCGAGTAGAGGAATTTCATTTGGTAAGAAATCACTTTTATATTTTTTTTTTTTTTTTTTGTTTTCTTTTATTTAAATTAACTAATTGAAAATAATAAAAAAAATTACAGAAGAAAGTGAATTCCTCAAATTTCAAGAAAAGTTTAATAAAAAATACTCACATGATGAATATATGGGTAAATTTGAAATTTTTAAAACAAATTTAGGGAAAATTGAGCAATTGAATCAAAAAGCCATTGATAATGAAGCTGAAACAAAATTTGGTATAAATAAATTCGCTGATCTTTCAATTGATGAATTTAGAAGCTATTATTTAAATAGTAAGAAAGCTGTGTTCACTGAAGATCTTCCAGTAGCTGATTATCTTGATGATGAGTTTGTTAACTCAATACCAACTGCATTTGATTGGAGAACAAAAGGTGCTGTTACTTCAGTAAAGAATCAAGGTCAATGCGGTAGTATGTATAAAAATATTAATTTCATTTTATTTTAATTTTAATATAATAATAATACTAATAATAATAATAATAATAATAATAATAATAAAAATAATAATAATAATAATAATAATAAAAATAATAATAATAATAATAATAATAATAATAATAATAATAATAATAATAATAATAATAATAATAATAATAATAATAATAATAATAATAATAATAATAATAATAATAATAATAATAATAAAAAAATTAATAGGTTGTTGGTCATTTTCAACTACTGGTAATGTTGAAGGACAACATTTCATTAATCAAAATCAATTAGTTGGATTGTCTGAACAAAACTTGGTCGATTGTGACCATGAATGTATGAAATATGAAGGTGAAGAAGCTTGTGATGAAGGTTGTAATGGTGGTCTTCAAGTATGTAGTTTTATATATTTTCAATAATAATGAAATTAAATTAACTCTTTTTTTTATTTTTTTATTAGCCAAATGCTTATAACTATATTATTAAGAATGGAGGAATTCAAACTGAATCAACGTATCCTTACACTGCTGAAACTGGTACTCAATGTAACTTTAATTCTGCTAATATTGGTGCAAAGATTTCCAACTTCACAATGATTCCAAAGAATGAAACTATAATGGCTGCATATATAGTAAACACTGGTCCATTGGCAATTGCTGCTGATGCAATAGAGTATGAAAAATTTTAATTTTTTTATTTTTCTTGAAACATAATAATGCTAACATTTTTTTCACTAATATTAAAATAAATAGGTGGCAATTTTATATGGGAGGCGTATTTGATATTCCATGTAATCCAAACTCTCTTGATCATGGTATTTTAATTGTTGGCTATTCTGCAAAAAATACAATTTTCAGAAAAAATATGCCATACTGGATTGTAAAGAATTCTTGGGGTCCAGAGTATGTACATTTTTAAATACTAATATTTTTTTTTTGACTATCAAAGCTTAATACTAACAATTATATAATTAAAAAAAAAAAAACTATGATAATAATAGTTGGGGTGAACAAGGTTACATATTTTTAAGAAGAGGAAAGAATACTTGTGGTGTATCAAACTTTGTTTCAACCAGTATAATTTAAATGATTAGTTATCATTCTATTAATAGAAAATATAAAAAAATATAAATAAATCATTGTTGTTAAAAATTATTATTTTATTTCCGCATTTTTTTATAGTTAATATAAAAAAATTCAATTAAAAATAAATTTCTTTTTAAGGTAAAACTTGAATTCTAAGACCAACTACTAATTTATCTTCATCAGTTAACCAACCATTTTCGGAATCTGCATCTTGAGTTTTTAGAGTCTTTGGATAACCCCAGCCAGATGTAGCACCAACGGCAAAAGTGTACTCTTGGATTCTGTATGTTTTATTCTTACGTGGATCTTTATTAATAAAGAGAAAAGAGAATGAAACTTTTACAGTTGGTTCATTGGTTGTTACTCTATAGAGGTAAGCTGATATATTACCTTTATTAACTTCATCATAACCATTTGGGTAAAGTGTTAATTTGAATTTATTATTACCAACATCTAAAGGAACTGTACTAATACCTTCATTGACTCTCTTTGATCTATGATGTGAAAATGTTGAGAAAATAATTGAATTTTTAAATCTTGGTAATTGATTGGTATTCTTTGAAGTATCAATTACTAATTTCTCCATTTTTAACATTCTCTCTAAGAGTTGTTCATATTTAGTATTGATTTGAGTGATTTGATTTTTACATTCAACAAGTTCAATTTGTTGATCATTAATAACTTTATCCATTTCTAATGTATGATTAACTTTTTCATAATGTTCTAACAATTCAAATCTTTTAAAATCTATTTTTGATGATGATGAACTACTATCTTCATTTTTTAAACAATATTTACATTGTACAATTGTAAATTTACAATTTTGTTCAATATGTGATTTTAATTGATCTCTTGGGAATGACTTCTTACATGATTCATGTTGTGTACATTGTATCTTTACTTTTGGACAAACTAAATTATGTGTATCTATTTGACCTGATACTTCTTTATCACAATGTAAACAATACTTTAAACTGAATTTACAATCCAATTTATGCTCTGGAATTTGATTAAATCTCAATATTATATCACATCCAACAAAAGGACATTTTTGAAATCTATATTGACATTCTAATACATGTTTATCCAAATTTTCAATTGTAGTAATTTCTTTACAACCATTTGTTTCATCTCTTATTAAAGGGTCATTCGATTCTGATGTCTCAATATTAAAAAATGAGTTTGGACAATTAACTTTTTTCTTTAAAAATTCATTTTCAATAAATCTATTTCTTGATAATTCATTGATTGAACTAACTGGTGTTCTACAAATCATACATTCTTTTTTATTTGTTAATGAATCTGTCCAACATCCTTTACATGCTACATGACTATAAAAAAAAATAATAATAATAATAATATTAATAATAATAATAATAATAAAAATATAATAAATCAATGATAACAAGTTTAATAAGTAAATTAATTAATTTATTAATTTGATTGAGTTTTTTTAAAAAATCTTTCTTTCAACTATTATTTATATAGTTTTTTTTTTTTTTTTTTGGTAATATCGGCTAACTATATATAGTTATGTTTTTTTTCTAAATTTAAATTTTTCATACCCATCCCTACATTGTAAAACTTCTTTTTTTAAAGAGTTTGAATAATATAAATCAAAACAAATTGGACAAGTAAAATTATCTGAAAGTGAATCAACATCAACAATAATATCACTAATTGTATATTTTATTGACATCTTTTTATATATATATTATAATTATTAAGACAAAACTAATCTTGAGGGGAAAACTATCTAAAAAAAAAAAAAAATTATTTTTTTTATTTTTCAATTTTTTGAAAAAAAATCACTCAAAAATTTAATAAGCTCAACAAAAATATCTTTTTAAATAATTTTTTTTATTTTTTTTTATTTTTTTTTATTTTTTTTTATTTTTTTTTTGTCTGAAATTTTAAACAACCCAAAAAAAAAAAAAATCAATAAACCATTGTTTAATTAAATAAACATTGGAATAATTTTGGGAATGATTGTTTTTCATTTGTTGACAATTGTGAAAACCAAATTTTCATAGAGTTAATATCATTATTATTAATTGGGAATTGTTGTAATGATAAGGCTGTATTCATTTTGAAGTGGAAAGAAAAGTCTGTGTTTTCAGTATCCAAGAGGATATAATTCAACATATTCTCTTTTAAAATTTGAATACCTTCTTTTTCATTTGAATCACTATAACTATTACCACACATTAAACCAATTGAATAGATAATTTGATTCTTTATAGTTTCATTTGTTAATGTACCAATTGATATCCATAATTTCGTAGCAATCAACGTATTATAAGACCAAATCCAACCTAAATAAATTGATAATAACTCTAAACTTAATAATGTTGTAAATATTTCTTGATATTCTATTGGTTGTTCTATTTGATTATTCTCAACAATTTCAATTAATTGATCTAATTTTAAAATTAAACCATTTGAATAATTCTCTAAATTTAATTCATTATTAATTGGTGAATTTATAGATTGAAAGAACTTTTTAAATTTTCTTGCCTACAAATTAAAAAAATAAATATAATAATTAGAAATCTTAAAAAATTTAAAAGGTAGGATATAATTATTTATATAATACTTACAAAAATTGAGTTATCTTTTAATGATAAAAGTTTAAAATTTAAAATTGTAATAAAAGTATTTATCAAAGAATCATTTTTTGCTTTGAAAAATAAGGGAACTATTGATTGAACGATAAGGAATATATCTATTCTAATGGTTGATTCCTTTAATGATTCATAAACTAATGTTTGAATTGGGTAGAATTGTTGTAATACTTGACAAACTGAACAAAGAATTTGACATAAAAACAATGATTGTGATTCTTTAATTGTTGATAATGAATTTGATGGTTGATCTAATTCCATTAATAATTTTGATGGTTTTGTTATGTGGTTATTGGTGGATGATGTAGTAGCAGTGGTTGTTTTTGAAATTTTAGATTTCAATAAAATTGTACTAATCATTAATTTAAAGAAATCAGATTTAAAAATATCATTGCTTTTAATTAATTTACAAATTAATGAAATCATAGGAAGAAAACTTCTATGTAATGGTTGGGTTGATAATGATTGTGATGAAGTTGTATTCATGGTTGATGTCGTAATCATCGAATGACTCGTTAAAAGATGTTCGATAATTGAATAAAATAATTTATTCATCCAAATTGATTCTTTACCACCATTCTCTTTCCATGATTCTAATGACAATGATTTATATACAGGTTCAATATATTTAGAATCTAATGATGATAATGATGAGGAAGATTGAATTTTTGATAGTTGTTCATCAATAAATTTATATGTTAAATAATGACTTTTATCAATTGGTTTCGGTTGTGTTTTTTGTGAATGTTTTTGTGGAGTATTAAGAGATGGTAAAGAATCAAATAATTTATTTCTTTTTTCATTCGGTTGAGATGCTTGAATAGTACTCTTTTCATTCTCTGAATCTGATAATTTTCTTTTATTAGTTTTAGTTGGTGATGGGGTTGGTATTGTTGTTGTTGATGATGGGGTTGTTGGTGATGACATTGGTTTTATTGCTGCTATTAATGATGTTGCTTTTATTTTATTTTCTAAGCTCTTTTCAGCCAGTTTTTGTTGGAGAGGTTGTTTTTTGGTCTTTTCTGGTGAAGGACTAGTTGCAACATCAAAAATACCAGGTGAAATAGGTGAAAATACTGAAAAATCAGATGTAACTGCATTTAATACTGAGTATGGATCTCGTGTTGTTTGACCGGCTATTGTTGAAGAAATGAGTGTAGGTGTAGGTGTAGGTGTAAGTATAATTGGTGTTGTTTCAAAATTAATTGCTGTTTTAACAATATCTGTTGTTTTTGTTATTGGAGTTTCCGTTGTTTTTGAGGTGGGTGGTGATATTGGTGTTGGTAATGATTGCTCTGTTGGTTTTTCTACTTGGGTGGGTGTTATTATGGCTGGTAGTGTTGTGACTGTGGGAGGTGTTGCTGTAGTTGTGGCCGGTGGGGTTGTTGTCGTGGTGGGTGGTAAAGTAGAAATGGTCTCAGTTGGTATGGGTGTTGAAGTAGAGGTTATTTTGGTATTATTAATTGCTAAACTTGTTGTTTTGGTTGTTTTAGAAATTGTTGATTTTTTAGGCATTGTTTTTTTAACAACACTAGGTTGGGGTTTGGAAACTGGTGTTGGAGTTAACACTATTGTTGCTGTTGGTTCAAGTTCTATTTGCTTGATTTCTGCTGAAATAATTTTATCGATTTCCTTTTGAAGACCTTGATCCTCTTTTAGTTTTTTCTCATTTTCTAATTTTTCTTTTTCAATTTCTTTTTGTTTATCATTTTCCAATTGTTTTTGAACCTCTCTCTCTATTTCTAATTTTTCTTTTTCTATTCTCTCTTTTTCTATTCTCTCTTTTTCTATTCTCTCTTTTTTTTTTTCTATTTCTATTTCTTTTACCAATCCCTCTCTTTCTAATTTTTCTTTTTGTTGTTTTTCTTTGTCCAATCTTTCTTTTTCTAATATTTCTTTTTCTAATCTTTCTTTTTCTAATCTTTCTTTTTCTAATCTTTCTTTTTCTAATCTTTCTTTTTCCAATCTTTCTTTTTCCAATCTTTCTTTTTCTAATCTTTCTTTTTCTAATCTTTCTTTCTCCAATCTTTCTTTGTCCAATCTTTCTTTTTCTAATCTTTCTTTTTCTAATCTTTCTTTTTCTAATCTTTCTTTTTCTAATCTTTCTTTTTCTTTTTGTTGTTTTTCTTTTTCTAAGCTTTCTCTTTCAACTCTTTCTTTGTCTAATCTTTCTTTTTCTTTTTGTTGTTTTTCTTTTTCTAATTTTTCTATTTCAACTGTTTCCTTTTCCAATCTCTCTCTTTCTAACTTTTCTTTATGTTGTTTTTCTTTTTCGAATTTCTCTTTTTCTAATTTCTCTTTTTCTAATTTCTCTTTTTCGAATTTCTCTTTTTCTAATTTCTCTTTTTCTAATTTCTCTTTTTCTAATTTCTCTTTTTCTAAAAATTCTTTTTTACATTTTTCTTTTTCAAGTCTTTCTTTCTCAATGATTTCTAAATGATTTTTCTTATCTTCATCGATTTGTTGTTGTTTTTGTTTAATAGCCAACATATCATCGACTTCAAATAAATTACTTCCAATATCATCCTCGCTACCAAATCCTGGAATATCATTATCGTCTGAACCAAAATCTGAATTTAAGTCTGAATCTGAATTTGAGTCATCACTTTCATCATCTGATTCTTTTTCAATTATACCATCTTTCATTAAAATATCTTTTGTTGATTCTTTTTCTAAATTCAATATTTGTTGTTGTTGTTGTTGTTGTTGTTGTTGTTGTTGTTGTTGTTGTTGTTGTTGTTGTTGTTGTTGTTGTTGTTGTTGTTGTTGTTGTTGTTGTTGTTGTTGTTGTTGTTGTTGTTGTTGTTGTTGTTGTTGTTGCGATGGTGTTGAAATATTTATTGGTGGTAATATAGTGTTTGTGGTTGTTTTTGTTATTGTTGTTGTTTGGCATAAAATTGGTGGTGAAGTAGTTTTAATGGTTGGTGCATTTATAGTGGTGTTGCTAGTTTTCTTTGTTGTTGTTGGTGGTGTTATTGTTACAGGTGGTTTAACTACTTTTGTTTCTTCCCAAAAATCTTCTTCATCTTCTTCATTAAAATTATTATTTACATTTGAATTTACATTTACATTTACATTTTTATTTACTAACTCACTACTAAGTTGTTTGAATTCTAAGTCCTCTAATTCTTTTTCTCCTCTTTCTATTTCTATTTCTTTTTCTTTTTCTTTTTCTTTTTCTTTTTCTTTTTCAATTTCTATTTCTTTCTTTTTCTCTAGCTCTTGTTCTTTTTGTAATTTTTCTAATTTCTCTTTTTCTAAAAGTTGTTTTTGATTTTCTTCAAATTGAGAGATTGTCATATTATCATCATTATCATCATAACTTAATCCTACACCTCCATTTTCATAGTCATTATTATTGTTAATTTCTTCATCAATACTTTTATTATTTCCTGAATCTTCATTATCATTGAATAATGGCATATTATTTAATTGATCTGCCAAATCATCATGATCATCATGGTCATCTGATGATAGAGAATAGGATTGATCTTGATTTAGTTTTTTTTTGATACTTCTTGAAAATGTTTTTATAGATTCATCATTCCTAACATTATTATTAATGTTGTTGGTGTTGTTACAATCACTATTATTTTTATTATTCACATCGACTTTACCACAACCAGGACAAGAGAAAGTGAAAATCTTTTTTTTTAAACTTATATTATCTTTTTCCAATTTCTCTGATTTCTTTTTAAATTCAACATATTTTTTTTTATATTCATCAAATAATTCCAATTTTTTATTAGCTTTCTCCATATTCTCTAATAGCATACTGTAACCTTCAACTTTTGCTCTAATTTGAACATTTAATGAATTCATTGATATCACTTCCGCATCTTTTGATGCTAACTCTTTATTTATTCGTTCAATTGTTTCTTCCAATTGAGAAATCTTGATTCTTAATGGTAAATGACTATTTATCTCTGTATCTAATTGAAATTTTAAATTTTTGGTTTCTTTTTGTTCATTTAAATATAATTTTTCAAAATGTTTTTCATTATTATTATTATTATTGTTATTATTATTATTATTATTATTATTGTTGTTGTTGTTGTTTTTAATATTACAATTATTAATTTGATAATTATTAATTTGACTATTTAATTTATTTATTGTACTATTTAAGTTTTCTATATTATGATTTTGTTGTTCAAATTGTAAGTATTGATTATTTAAAACTAATTTAAATTTTTCATTCTCTTGGATTAATAGTTGATTTTGTGTTTGAAGTTCTTTAAATCTCGAAACTAATTGACTTGTCGCTATAATCTTTGATTTCATTATTATTAAATTTTTATTTCCATCTTCATTATTATTTTCATTATCATTATTGTTATTGTTGCTGCTATTATTATTGCTTATGTTGTTATTATCTCCATTATCATTATTAATATTATCGCTCGTGTTATTATTTACATTTTGGGTTGACATTTGAGTTGTAGATTCCAAAGGTGAGCTTACTCCTTCCCTGTCTATATTTTCATTATTTTTATTATTATTTTTATTATTATTGTTATTATTATTTTTATTATTATTATTATTATTATTATTATTATTATTATTATTATTATTATTATTATTATTATTATTATTATTATTATTGTTATCAATGTTATTATTATTACTAATATCGGTAATTATAATATCCATTGTCAAAAATTTTGTCCGTCTCTTGAAATTTTTAAAATTAAAAAAAAAATAAAAAATAAATAAAAAAACGAAAAAAAAAAAATGCTTTTTTTTTATTTTTATTTATTTTATTTTTATTTTTTTATTTTTAAAATCCCTTTTTTAAACCACAACCTAAATTAATTTTTTTTAATTTTTTTATTTTTTGATCAAAGAGGATTATTTCTAAAACTAATAATTTATTATAAATTTAATAATAATTAAAAAAGGAAAAAAAAAAAAAAATAAAAAAAAAGCTTTTTTTATGCATAAAAAAACCAGTCTATTTCGCTGAATAAATATCTGAGTAAATTTGATTTTAAATTAATTAATTTTTATTTTTTTTCCAATTGTTTTTTTTAAATTTTTTAATTTTTTAATTTTTTTTTTTTTTTTTTTTTAGGATGTGAAAAGATTTTTTTTTTTAAAGTTTTTCATATTAAAATACATTTAACAATAAAAAAAAAAAACTATCTATTTATTTTATATACTTATATATATAAATACAATTTTTGTTATTACATAAAAATAATACAATATATATAAAAATTATTTAAGACGGATAAATAATTTTAAAATCTTTGAAAAAAAAAAAAAAAAAAAAAAAAAAAAAAAATGATTAATAATGAAACATTAAATGGTAAAGAACCATTTTCAAAAAAAGAGAATCAATTATTATTTTTTTTAAATGGTGAAAAGGTTATAATCGATGAACCTAATCCAGAATTAAGTACACTTGATTATATTAGATCTATAGGATTAACAGGATTAAAGAGAGGTTGTAGTGAAGGTGCATGTGGTAGTTGTACATTTATGTTATCAAGTGTTGTAAAAGATACTGATCACAATACTAATGGATTTAGAATTGTTCATCGTGCAGTGAATGGTTGTTTATATCCACTATGTGCATTGGATGGTATGGCAGTTACAACCATCGAAGGATTGGGTAGTGTTAATAAAGGTTTACATTCAATTCAAGAGAGAATCTCTGAAAACAGTGGTTCACAATGTGGCTTCTGTACACCAGGTATCATTATGGCACTATATGCTTTCCTTAGATCCAATCCAAACTCATCACAAAAAGATATCGAACAAAATTTCGACGGTAATCTATGTAGATGTACTGGCTATAGACCAATCTTAGATGTTGCAAAATCATTTGCAAACGATCAGTCATCATCACAACAAGAAGAATTAGCATTACCACCAATGGCAACAATTGATGATAAAAAAGATGAAACTCAAATGATTTGTCCAGGTACTGGTAAACCATGTAATTGTAAAACTAAAACCTCTCATGTAAGTTGATTATTATTAATTATTCATTATTAATTATTAATTATTAATTATTAATTATTAATTATTGATTTTTGATTATTTTAAATATTATATATAGATACCAAATAAACCAATTGAATTAAATAGTGAACCAATTTTCCCACCATTTTTAATGGATTATAAAAAAGAACCATTAAAATTCACAGGAAGTAGAGTTACATGGTATACACCAACAACATTGGAGGAATTATTAAAGATAAAGAAAGAGAAAACCAATGCAAAGATTGTAGTTGGTAATACAGAGATTGGTATTGAAACTAGATTTAGAAGTATTGTTTATCCAACCATTATTTGTCCAACTAGAGTGGAGCAATTGATTCAAATCGAAAAAGAGGATCAAGGTATTAGAGTTGGTGCAAGTGTAACCTTGACAGAATTAAAATCATATCTATCAACAATCATTAAATCCACAGAGAAAGACGAAGAGGCCAATAAAAAGAATGGTACATTCAAGGCTATAATCAGCCAATTGAAATGGTTTGCAGGTAATCAAGTTAGAAATGCAGCTTCAATCGGTGGTAATCTTTGTACAGCTTCACCAATCTCTGATTTGAACCCAGTGTTATTGGCCGCCGGTTCAATATTGACAATGGTATCATTGGATGACAATGGTATTAAACAGTCAAGACAAGTGCCAATTAACCAATTCTTTTTAAGATATAGAGTTGTCGATATTAAACCAGAGGAGATTTTGGAATCTGTATTCATTCCATACACTCGTCCATTGGAGTTTATTCAAGCCTACAAACAATCTAGAAGAAGAGAGGATGATATCGCAATCGTTTCATGTTGTTTCAGAGTATTGTTGGAACCAATTGCAGAGTCTGCATCAAATATTATAGAAACAAACTTTAAGATCAAAGATTGTGTACTCGCCTATGGTGGTATGAATGTAAAGGCTGTCACTTGCGAGAAAACTGAAAAACAATTGATCGGTTCAATTTGGTCTAGAGGGTTATTGAACGATGCTTGTATGAATCTTGAACAAGACTTACCATTGGCAGCAGGTGCACCAGGTGGTATGATTGAGTATCGTCGTTCTTTAACCACAAGTTTCTTCTTTAAATATTTCTTAACAGTTTCAAAACAACTCTTCCATATATCCAACGGTAATCCATTATATTCTGTATCCGATAAAGAGCAATCAGCAACCGATTCATACACAAGACCTTTATCATTTGGTGAACAAAACTATCAAACTCAACCAGAGAAACATCCAATCACTCAACCAATTAAACATCAATCTGCCGATAAGCAAGTCACCGGTGAAGCATTGTATGTCGATGATGTTAAAACCAAATCACTCTATGCCGTTATGGTACCATCATTGAAAGCCCATGCAAATATTAAATCGGTTGATCCTTCGAAAGCATTAAAAGCACCAGGTGTAAAAGCATTCTTTAGTGCAAAGGATATTCCAGGCATTAATGATTGTGGTCCTGTAATTCATGATGAAGAGGTATTTGTCACAAAAACTGCCCTTTTCCATGGTGCTCCAATTGGTTGTATCGTCGCTGAAACTCATATTCAAGCATTGGAAGCCTCGAAATTAGTGGCAATCGAGTATGAGGAATTACCTGCAGTCACCTCGATCGAAGATGCAATCGCCAAACAATCATTCTTCCCATTCACTCATGTACTTAAAGATGGTGATATGGAAAAGGGTTGGAGTGAATCTGACCACATCATCGATGGTGAATTTAAAGTTGGTGCACAAGAACACTTTTATCTCGAACCAAATGGTACATTGGTGATTCCAGGCGAAGGTAGAGAGATGACAGTTATAGCCTCAACCCAAAATCCAACAAAAACTCAAGCAATCGTTGCAAGTGTATTGGGTATTGGTCAAAATCAAGTCGTCTGTAAATTAAAGAGATTAGGTGGTGGTTTTGGTGGTAAAGAATCTAGATCGATCTTTTCATCATGTGTTGCCGCTGTTGCATCCTATCATACAAAAGAACCAGTTAGAATCATACTCGACAGAGATACTGATATGAGTACTACTGGTACTAGACATCCATTCATTGGTCGTTATCGTGTTGGTGTAACAAAGGAAGGTCTCATCAAAGCTTTGGATTTGGAACTGTATGCCGATGCTGGTTACTCTTATGATATCTCTGTTGGTGTATTAGATAGAGCAATTTTCCACTCTGAAAATTCCTACAAGATTCCAAATGTAAATATTGTCGGTCGTCTATGTAAAACCAATCTACCATCAAATACTGCTTTTCGTGGTTATGGTGGTCCACAAGCTATGATTATATGTGAGAATTGGGTGGAAAAGATCTCAAAGACCTTGGGTATTGACTCTTACAAAATCAGAGAATTAAACTTTTATAAAGAGGGTGAAATCACTGCTTATCAACAAACTGTTGAAAATAATAATATGAAACGTCTTTGGGATGAATTGATGGTGAAATCACGTTATCATGAACGTTTATTAGAGGTTGAGAAATTCAATAAAGAAAATCGTTACAAAAAGAGAGGTATCTCCATTATTCCAACTAAATTTGGTATGTCTTTCACTGTCAAAACTTTGAACCAAGCTGGTGCTCTCGTTCATGTTTACACTGATGGTACTGTATTGGTAACTCATGGTGGAACAGAGATGGGTCAAGGTTTGAATACAAAGATGATTCAAATTGCTGCACGTGCTTTCAATCTACCAGTTTCCGATGTTTTCATCTCTGAAACTTCGACCGATAAGGTTGCAAACACTGCACCAACTGCTGCATCAGTATCATCGGATCTCAATGGTATGGCTGTATTGGATGCCTGTCAACAAATTCTTAAACGTATGGAACCAATTAGAGAAAAGAACCCAGATGTAAGTTTCAAACAACTATGTACATTATGTTTTGTTGAAAGAGTCAATCTCTCGGCAAATGGTTTCTATGCAACTCCAAATGTTGGTTATGTTTTTAAGGATAGTGGTGTTGGTGAGGGTAAACCATTCAATTACTACAATTTTGGTGCCGCTTGTTCAGAGGTCGAAATCGATACACTCACTGGTGATCATACTACATTGCGTTCTGATGTGATATTGGATGTTGGTGATTCATTGAACCCAACTATCGATATTGGTCAAGTTGAGGGTGCTTTCATTCAAGGTATGGGTTGGAGTACACTCGAAGAGGTCGTTACGTTCCCTTCGGGTTATATGTTCACCCGTGGTCCTTCAACCTATAAGATTCCAGGTTTCAATGATGTGCCAATCGAATTCAATGTCTCTCTCCTTAGTGACGCACCAAATCCAAAAGCAATTCACTCTTCAAAGGGTGTTGGTGAACCACCTCTCTTCCTTGGCTCATCAGTTTACTTTGCCATTCGTCAAGCTATCACCTCTGCTAGATTGGAAAATAATCTTACCAATTGGTTCGATTTACAATCACCTGCAACTTGTGAAAGAATTAGAACTTCTTGTCTCGATAATTTCGTTTTACAATTTAGAAAATAACAATCGACTGTATAACAAAATATAAAAAAAAACAAATAAAATTAAAAAAAAAAAATATACAAATAAAACAAAAAATTTTAATCACTTTTTTTTTTTTTTTGATTATTATTTTTTAATACATATATTCTTTTTTTTTTTTTTTTTATTACTATTTGTAGATCAACATTTTTTTTTTAACCTAAGAAATTGAATACAACAAGGTGGAGAATTAAATTGCATAAAAGATAATCAGTGAATGCTCTTTCAATTGAAATAGTTTTAGCAAAATTGTTAATTGGATTAATTTGAATTCTTAAACATGCTGAAATTGATAATTTAAAATTGATTCAAAAAATCATTAATAAATAAATATATATTAATATTAATTCGTAACGAACACACAATATGTATGTTTTATTTTATTTTATTATCATTGCTCATATTTTAATATGAAAATTTATTATTTGAGATATTAATATATGTATAATAATAATTTTTATTTTTAAAAACTTACTGGTTAAAACAAAGCAACCAACAGTTGAAATGAAAGCAGATAAAAATGAATTGAATGGATAGGTACCAACTAAACAACAATAAGTGAATACAATTACACCAGTAACGAAAGTATATATAAGGAAAAGATCAATAATCTTTAATTTTTGTGGGGTCTTTGAATAACTTTCAAAGAATGATTTTACAATTGCTGTAAATGTGAGATTATTTGATGATGTTGATGCTGTTGTTGACATTTTTTTTTTTATATAATTATATCTTGATGATCACAATTTAATTTGATGAAAAAAAAAAAAATATAAAAAAAAAAAATTAAAATTTGAAAAAAAAAAAAAAAAAAAAAAAAATTGAAAATCACAAAAAAAAAATGATGATGAGAATTTTTTTTTTAAAAAAAAACAATGATATCTATCCCAACAAAAAAGGTTGAGAAATTTGACTATTATGTATTATTTTTTAGTATAAAAAATTTTTTTCTTTTATTTACCATTAAAAACAAGAAAACATTCTATCAAAATATACAACACAGAATAATTTTTTTATTTTTTTAAAATATCACTTCTTTAGTTAATTTATAAAATAATAGAAAAAAGTCTGTATTATATTCCAAATAAAAAAAGAAAAAATAATGGCGATATTAATTAAAAGAGAAAGAGTTAATTCAAATTTTAAAAATAAATATATTGAATGAAAACTTAAATAATCAAAATAATTTAATAAATTACAATCAAAAATCAAATTATATATATATATATATATTAAAAATAATTAGTTCTAGTGAAAATGAAATTTTAAGATTAAATGATAATATTGAAAAATGTTATCAAAACCAAATATTTTAATTATCAACCCAAACATTTATTATCATATTGGGATTTTATGATTAATGGAAATATTAAACACATTATTTACTTAACTAAGATTTATTTTATTTTATTTTTATAAAAAAACTAATTGAACAAAAATATGAAATAAACTTTTTTTATTTTTTAAATAAATTCTGTATTTATTGTTTATTATTCTAATAGTGCAGGTTCTATTTTTATTAATTTAATATAAACCTCGATGGATAGTTTGTCATCATCACTTAGCCAACCATTCTCTTTATTGACTAAATTAGAACGTAAAACTCCTCCAAATCCACATTCGTTTGAATCCTCTAAAACTTCTAATATTAATTAAAATATTTTTATTAATATATATGAAACATTAATAAATTCATTGATTTAGGAAAAAAAAATTACCTTTTTTATCTTCTTTAATTATAATAGATTTTGACTTATTCAAAACGTTAACTAAAGTAATTGAATAATCAAATTTTAGAGAATTTTGAATGTCAACATCATTAAAACATAGATATAATGAAATTTTACCGATATGTTCATAACATTTTGGATATAATTTAATTTGGAATGCATGAGAAAGAATAGAAAATTGTGCTGAAGTTAATGCTTCAGCATTATGTATTGTCTTGATAGCATTAGAATAGTTTGAGATGGTCCATGTATTTCTATAACCATGAGAAAAAAAATACATTTCTTTTGGGAGGTATTTTAGTTTTAAACATTCACCACTAATTTTATTAACAAAGAGACACAGTTCGTTGATCTTTTTTAAGAGCTCTTCATAAGTTTTTTTAGATTGGTCAACTTGTGTTGTTAGTTTATCAATTTGCATACCCATGAAAACCTGATGATTTTCATTATCTAAATGAGAATTTAACTCTGATCTTTTCATTTGAGTATTACAACCAAATATATTGTATTTACAAGGTAAAACTGTATTACAACAATCATTATCTATGTGATCAATCATATACTCTCTTTCAATTTTAGTTGAACAACCCTGTAAACAATTGATTGAAACCTTTGGACATTCATTATGATGAATATCTAATTGAAATTTTTTGATATCATCCCTATTACAATAAATGCATGTAACCAATTTAAAACCACATTGATTTTGATGAGACTCTAATGAATTCAATCTTAAAACTAAACCACAACCATTGTATAAACATGATACAAATTTATAATTACATTTTAGAATATGGATATCTAATTCATCGACCATTATAATTTCTTTACAACCATTATTTTCATCTTTTACCAATTTTCTTTCAACTACACCATTGTCAACTTTTAAGATTTCATCAGTGTGTGAATAAATGCAACAACATTCTTTTTTAGCAAAACCTTGTTCAATAACTAAACATCTTGATAGATCACCAAGAGAATTTACTTCACATCTACAAACCATACATTCAGATCTACTTTTCAAAAAACCCTCCCAACACTCTTTACATGCAAAATGACCAGCTCTGCATTGAAAAATTGATTTGTTATGAATAAATTCAAAACAAATTGGACATATATATTTATTTTTTTTTTGTAATGATTCTTGATTTAATAAAATATCATTTATTGTAAATTGTATATCAATTGGCATTTTTTTTTTTTTTTTTTTTTTTTTATTATCTATTTTTTATTTTTTTATTTTTTTATTTGTGCTCTATTGTTAGGTAAATTATAAACACCGCTTTGAATAATTATATGTATTATTTTTTTTTTATTTGTGCTCTATTGGAAGTAAATTAGAAACAAAAACTTAATTTTAGAAAAGAAAGTTTTTTTTTTTTATTTATTTATATCAATTATAATGAGAAAACAACTTTCTGCTAATTCGAGTATCAATGTTTACACATGTTTAAATTTTTTTTTTCTTTTATTATTGGGGTTTGTTTTTTTTATTATAAAATAAATAATTTGACAAAAAAAAAAAACCTTTTTACCATTAAACATCAATTAAAAAATTTTTTTTCTTTTTTTTTTTTTTTTCCCTTAAACCCTTATATTATACATCCATTAAGTTATGAAAAAAAAAAATTAATAAAAGATTTGATGGATTATGTGTTGATTAATAAGATATGATTAAATTTAATTTAATTGTTTTTTTATCTATTCAAAATTAACCAACTAAAACTATGACAATCAAATCTTTTATAATAGTTTTTTTTTTTTTTTTTTTTTTTTTTCTTTCTTTCTTTCTTTCTTTCTTTCTATAACCTCTTTATCTTTATTACCCCATACTTTAGTCGATTTAGGATATTTTTTTTTTTTTATTTTTTTTTATTTTTTTTTGTGTGTTTGCTTATGTGGCGAAAAAAAAAAAAAAAAAATTTAAATTTTTTAAATTTTTTAAAAATTAATAAAAATAAAAATAAAAATAAAAATAAAACCATAATTATAGGATACGAAGTTAAAATATCTACCCAAAAAAAAAATAATAACAGGGATACAACAACATTCTTTATAATAAATAAATAGAGAAATACATCTTTAGAATTACACTATAAATACAAACTCGTTTAGATACTCAGAGAATACATTATACATATAAACACACCACCTATACATATATTAAATAAAGAATGGACTCAATTAAAAGTTTATTAGGAAATAAGGAACCAGAGAAAGAACCATCAATGTGGGATGATTTAAATAATCAATGTTCATTAACATTTACACAACGTGTTATAGGTTTTGCTGTTTGTGCTGCTTTAGGTTTATTATTTGCATTCTTATCATTTATGTTTTTACTTTCACCAACAACTTTTGCACTTTTATTTACATTGGGTGATGTTTTAATGGTTGGAGCGTATGTATAACTATAAATTTATTATTATTATTATTATTATTATTATTTTAAGTGACAAAGTTTAAGTAAATAATTTATCTATTATCTCATCTATTTTCATTTTATAATATAATTTTAGTACTGGTTTTATAGTTGGACCAGTTAAGCAAATTAAAAACATGGCAGAACCTCATAGAATCATTTGTGCAATCGTTTTTGTAGCATCAATGATTCTTACTTTAATTGCAGTTTTCTTGGGTTGGTTTTTCATTGTTATCATTTTCCTCATTTTATTCCAAGTTGCTGCACTATTATATTACACTTTTTCATATATCCCATATGGTAGACAATGTTTAAGAGGAATGTGTTCTTCTGTTGTTTCTGTGTAAAAAAAAAAAAAAAACAATCCCTATCACTTTTTTTTTAGAAAAAAAAAAAAAAAATAAATAAATAAATCGACAAAATTAATATATTATTATTTTTATATTATTTTTATATTATTACTATAAAAAATAAAATTTATATATTTATTTTTTTTCATTATTAATTTCTTTTTGATCTTCTTTCTCTTGTAATTTTGCATCTTCAATTTTTTTATTAATTGCTTCTAATTCAAAATCAAGTAATTTACTAGTATGTTCTAAATCTTCAACAGAGGTTGTTGGATCTTCAAAATATTTTTTATATTCTTCTTGTTCCAATTTCTTCATTTTCTTTGCATACTCTTCACCAGAGAAAATATAAGCAAATTCATCACTATTGGTTAGTTCTCCTGATCTCTCGAAAAAGAATAATGAACCATTCTCTAAAAGACAATAAGGTGATCCATTATCTGAGATTTTAGAGCTTTGAATATCTTCAATTGGTATCTTCAAAACTTTCATTGATGGATTAATATGACATAACTTTATGAATGGTGAATTTGGTTCTCTATAAATTCTCATACCAAAACAACTTATCATCTTTTGTCCAATCATTTGAAATGATAATGCCCAAAATGAAAATACTGATAAGAATAATACTGTTTTAAACTAAATTATTTAGTTTGTATGTGTGTGTATGTATTTATGTATACAATAAATCCCATATTAATATCAATAATTTTTTTTTTTTTTTTTTTTTTTTTTTTGATTAACATACATCTAAACTATTAGCGTAAGCAATGAGTGGAGATGAAACACCTAAAACTGATTGAAGTGTTAAAAAGATTTTACCACCTTTTAATGCGTTTTCTTTATTAGATTTATAAATTAAATATTCCGGTTTTTGATCTTCAATGGTTTCATTAGTCATATATTTTTCTAAATCTTGACCAAATGGTTTTCTTTGTTTTGGTTTTTCATTTTCAAATGGATCTGTATATACTTCTTCTTTTTCTTTATCTTTTTTATCTTGTGGTATTGTTGAAAATGATCTGAAAAATATTTTATTGTAATCTTTAATTTCTTTAAATGAACTTGGTGATGATAATTGATTTTTTAAAATTGATTTATTTGAATTTAAAAATAATCTTTGATTATTTCTATTACAATTTACAATTGATTTAATTAATGTTGAATTTATATTAAATCTATTCATGTTTTTTTATTTTTTTTATTGATTTATTCTGAAATAAAAAAAAAATTTATTAAAATAAAATAAAAAAAAAATGAAAAAAAAAAAAAAAATAAAATAAAAAAAAAAACGATTCGGTAAAATTTGGGTGGCTAGTATTATTATTATTTTTTTTTTTTTTTTAATACAATCAATTAATGTTAAATATCAATTGAGTTTTGCTTTTTATTTTATTTTTTAAATTATTTATTTCAAATTGTTGAAATTCGCTGTATTTACTGTGGCGCTTGCTTTGATTTGATTTGAATTGGTTTATAATGTATAAATATGTAATTTGTTTTTTTTTTTTTTCTTTTTTCTTTTTTTTTTTTTTTTTTTTGTATTTGTACTTTGGGTGTATTTTTTATTTAATTTAAATTGAAAGTTCATCTACACTCCAATCCTCATACATTCCATTTGGAAGGAATCTTTATATTAAGAAATATAAAAAATAAAATAAAATAATTTGTAAAAGATTAGAATATGTTTGTTATAATATAAATGTAAATTTATATTAATATTTTTTTTTAAAAAAATTACCTTCTAATAATTAATGGGATTTTCTTTGCTCTTAATTCTTTCCAAGCGATTTGTAATGGATCAGTTTCACCTTCTAATTCAACCATGATTGGTGCATTCATACTGATTTGTAATGCTCTTGAACCAAGTAATCTAGCTCTTTCATATTTTGTCATGTATCTTGTTGTTTTTCTGAGATGATTTGGAATTCTACCTGCTTCTGCTGTATTTGCTTCTGCTGAAGGATCAACAATATCTGTATATGCTTCTGTTGTCTCTGTCTCTTCAACATATTCCTCTTCATAACCACCTCCATCATCAAACTCTTCATAACCTCCATCATCACCATCAAAATCTGCCATTTTTATTTAATATTATATTATATATTATTTATTAAAAAAAAAAAAATAAAAAATAAAAAAACTAATATCAATAATAATAAAAAATGAGAAAACAAATGAAAAAAACGGAAAAATTTTAAAAAAAAAATTTTCAAAAAAAAAAAAAAAAAATTTCAAAAAAAAAAAAATTAAAAATTAAAAAAAAAGAGGTTTTTTTAAAAAAAGCGATCTTATAGCAAATATTTTAAAAATATAAATACAATTCATTGTTTAATCAATAAATAATATACATATAAATTATGATTCTCATCATGATTAGTATTTTTAAAATTTTTTTTTTTTTTTTTTTTTCTTTTTTTTTTTTGTATGAGTATATTGAAATTAAAAAAATTGTATAAAAAATAAAAAATAAAAAAATAATAAAAAATAAAAAACAACAATGAATAAACATTATTATTATTTTTATTATTTTTATTATGATTATTAATATTATTTTTTATTATTATTATTATTATTATTATTATTTATTATTGTTTTTTTTTTTTAAATCTATAATTATTTCTATTTTTAATTTTTACAAATGTTTGTATGAAAATTATTGCAATACACTTTTTTTTTTTTTTTTTTTTTTTTTATATTTTTTTTAATTTGATACCACGAAAATCGATTCATGAATCAGTTTTTTGTTTTTTTTTTTTTAAAATTTTTTTTTTTTTTTTTTTTTTTTTTTTATATTTTCACACACATTCTTTTCACATTTGTACTTTGCACAAAACACCACACATTCACACACACTTTCTTTTTTTATTTTTTTTCTTTTTTTGGAACACAATAATCCAAATACAATTTTGTTAGTAGTACTATTATTATTTTTTTTTTTTTAAAAATAAAATCACACACTCACATATATAATATATTTTTTTCAATTAATTTTTATTTTTTTTTTATTTAAATTTTCTCATCATCCAAAAAAAAAAAAAAAAATTAATAAAAAAACAAAAAATTATAATTTTAATTTATATAATACAATTTTATTTAAACATATATTTTTAATTTTCTTTCTCTTTTAATATTAACAAAAAAAAAAAAAAAAAAAAAAACTATATAATGGAATCAACAGAACAAATTACCTCTACTATCTCTATTAAAGAAAACAACAACAACAACAACAATAACAACAACAATATTGATGAAGCATCAAACATGAATAATGAAAAAGCAATTGAAAATGGTGGATTATTAAAAGCATATGCTGAACAAGGTAATTTAGAAAAAGTTAAACATTTAATTGAAGTTGAAAAAATCTCACCAAATCAACCAGATTTATTCGGTGATTCAGCTCTTCATGGTGCTTCTGCAAATGGTAGAATTTGTAAGTTATCCCTATTATATAATCAAAAATTATAGTTATTATTATTATTAATATTCTTTTTTTTTTTTTTTAAATTTTCTTTTTCTTTTTATTATTATTATTATTATTATTATTATTATTATTATTATTATTATTATTTTTATTATTTAAAAATAGCTGTTATTGAGTATTTACTTTTAAAGAAATCTAATCCAAATATTAAGAATAGAGTTGGATCAACACCATTGCATAAGGCAGTTACAATTGATCATTCATCTATTGGATTAGGTGTACAAATGAATTTGATAAGATTATTATTAAAGAATGGAGCCGATCCAACTATTGTCAATATGGCCGGATTAATTCCAGAACAATTGGCAACTAGTATTCGTGTCAAAGAGATGTTACAAGGTGATCAAGCTGTAACTATCCTCTTACCAATTCCAAAGGTCCATCATGGTAAAATCATTGGTCGTGGTGGTAAAAATTTGAAGGAGTTGAGAGAGATAACCAACACTCAAATTCAATTACCAGAGTCCAATGTAACTGATACTAAAATCGTAATTAAAGGAAGAAAAGATGATGTTGAAAAAGCTCGTCAGATGATTTTGGATATTGTTAATCCACCAAAAACTCCAGAGGAAATCGAAGCTGAGGAAAAGAAAAGAAAGGAAGAAGAGGAGGCCGATATCGAGATACTCAATCTCACCTCAATTGCAAAGGAAAAACATAGTTTAATCATTGGTGCTCAAGGTAAAACTATCAAATATTTACGTTCTCATTTTAATGTTAAAATTGATATTCCTCCAACTGGTTCGTCTGAAAATAATATCTCCATTCAAGGTAAATCTGAAGATATTGATAATGCTATGAAATATATCAATGAAATTTTAAAAAAAAATAATGAAATTAAAAATAATAGAAATAATAATAATAATAATAATAATAATAATAATAATAATAATAATAATAATAATAATAATAATAATAATAATAATAATAATAATAATAATAATAATAATAATAATAATAATAACAATAATAATAATAATAATAATAATAATATTAATAATAATAATAAAAATAATAATAATAATAATGGTAATAATAATTTTTCAAAACCAAAACCAAAAATTGTTAAATAATTATATTAATAAAATTGTAAATTTTAATTGTTTTTTTTTCTGTACATTAGTTTTAATTATACTAATTAATTTTTTTAATCTATAAATATGTATTTAATTTAAATTTTAATTATTTTATTTTTTTTTAAAATTTTTTTTTTTATTTTTTATTTTTTTTAGAAAAAAAAAAAAAATCTCAAAAAAAAATTAAAAAAAAACAATTTTAAATAATACACAGGTGTGTTGTTAATGTGAATGTGCAGAGAGTAACACTATTAAATTAAAATTAAATTAAATGGAGAAAGAAATAGGGAGTCTAAATAAAAGCCCAGATAAAAAAGATAATGATAATCAAAATATAGTTGTTATAAATGATCACTCTGATACTGATGGTGATCACCAAAATAATAATAATAATGATAACAATGATAAAGAGCCACTCTTAAAAAAACAGCAAAACCTAAAGCAATTATTAGACGAAAATAATTATATAAATGGTTACAATATAAATAGTAAACGATCAACTTCTACAACAACAAATTTTAATAAAGATACAATAATTAATATTGAAAATTCCGAACCAACTTGTAATAATAATGTAAACAATAACAACAAAAATAATAATAATATTATTAATAATAATAATAATAATAATAATAATAATAATAATAATAATAATAATAATAATAATAATAATAATAATAATAATAATAATAATAATAATAATAATAATAATAATAATAATAATAATAATAATAATAATAATAATAATAATAATAATAATAATAATAATAATAATAATAATAATAATAATAATAATAATAATAATAATAATAATAATAATAATAATAATAATAATAATAATAATAATAATAATAATAATAATAATAATAATAATAATAATAATAATAATAATAATAAAAATAATAATAATAATAATAATAATAATGATAATAATTCAAAAAAGAAAAACAATTCAATGGTTAGATCATATGAAAATAATATAATTTATAAAACAGAGGGACCATTTAATGAAACTATACCAATTATGATAAAGAATGATGGATCAGCACCATTAAATTTACCATTTACATTTTTAAGAGGATTATGGGTAATAATATTGGTAGTTGTATTTTTATTATTGGCCACCAGTTATTTCATAGAGTATAGATTTTTAGATTTACATCCAAGTAATAATAGTGAAAAAGCAATTCATTACATTTTCATCGCTACTAGACCCATAGTATTGGTGCCCTTAATTTTCATTATACCATTATATGGTTTAAACGATAGAAAAACCAGTAAATATAGTTTATTCATTGGTATCGCTTTAGTTTTAAATATTATTGGTGATTGTATTTATTCAATTCAAATCAATGATCAACTTGAGAATGTAGCAAGTAGTGGTGATGGTGGAGGTTTGAATTCACATCAACAAAATCAAAGCCTATTATTGAATGAAATGATGTATTTATTCTCTTTAATATTTTATATGTGTTCTAGATTAATGTATACAATGGCATTTTTAATTGGTATTGGAAAAAATATAAAACCAAGACTATTTCATTCAATACCATTCTATGTTTATGCAGCTGCTTTAATTTTATTAATTGTATTCTCAAAATCAATTTCACCCTATATGAGTAGAAATACTTTTCAACCTTTACCAAATTTAGAACCAAGTAATAATAATAATAATAATAACAATACTTTGTCAATAAATAATGGTACGAATAGTGGTGATATTGGTTCAGATAGTTCATCGGATTTAACAGATGTTGATCCAGCTCATTTCTCTTTAATTTGTATTTATGGATTTATTGAAGCAACAATGGTTTGGAGAGCAATTTCTTTGACTTCTTCTTTCCCTGGTACTTCACCTTCGAAAATGTTACTTTGGTTAAGTGTTTTGGGTGCTACTACATTTGGTATTGTAGATACCTTATTGGTTATTAATACTTATTATCATCCAATTAATGCAATATTCTATTTATCAACTGGAGGTATATGGTTGGGCACTTCGTTGGTGGTTTTTAGTATTCCTCGAAGACCTGATGTTAAGGATTACATTTTCAAAGTATTTAGATTAAATAAACGTGGCATTAAAATAATTTCAAAATCGAGAGCATTTGAAAATACTTTGGTTCGAGAGAATAGTATAAATAGAAAATCAAGTATAAATAATTAAGAAAAAGTAGAATAATAATTATAACATTACAACAATAATAATAAAATTTTTTTAAACACCGTTTTACTAATTTTTTAATTTTTTTTTTTTTTTTTTTTTTTTTTTAAAAATATTCATTGTTACTCTATAAAGTGGATGGAACCCACGTTTTACATCATCGAAGTTGGAAAAAAAAAATAAAAAAACAATAGAAAAAAAAAAGAAAAAAAAAATATAAGTAGTTTATAAAATATTAAAACCCAATAGGGGCTAAAACTCTTAAAAATTGAAAAAAAAATCTTTTTTATTATTTCCCCAATCATTTAAAAAAATCTTGATGTTCCAGAAATTTTTTTTTTTTTTTTTTTTTTTTTTTGTTTTATTGTTCTATTTTTTGTCAATATTTTTATAAAAAAACCGAATCACTCGTTTTTTAATTTAATATCTTTTGATGCTAAAAATACAAATACCTGTCAATAATTTTAATGATTTATAAATTTTTTTTTTATTTTTTATTTCCTTTTTTTTTTTTATTATTTTTTTTTTGTTTTTGTTTTGTTTTTGTTTTTGTTTTGTTTTTGTTTTTGTTTTTTTTATTTTTAAAAAAAAAATAAGAATTTAATATTTTTTTATAATAATGAAAAAATTTATTACATTTATAATTTTATTTAAATTGGTTACTATAATAACATGCCTTGATCCTCCAAGATGTGGATATGGTAGTATTTATTCATCCCATACTGACTTAGAACCAATGGGTGAATATGTTGATTGGTGGATATATGTACATTTTGATGGTGGTGGTGCTTTTTATACAGATAGTAACTTAAAAACCAAAGAAAAAAAAGTATTGGAATTGCCAGATTTTAATATGAGAAACGAAACTACAAGTTCACCAATCACAAACACATATGATCAAATTAAAAATAGTGGTTTTTCAAGTATAGCATACAATGACAATTATGGGACATCTTTAGGAGGAAGTTCAGATTCAGGTGGAAGCGCTCATGCAAAAGGATTTTTTATTTGGAATGAAGCTGGTGGTATTCATGTAATTCATAGTATCCCTCAAACACCACAAAAAAGTGATCATTTCTTTTTAGATACTAGTACAGATTTATATATGCAACATTCTATTTGTATTACATTAAAAAAAGAAGAATTAGATGTAATCCCAAAATATTTAATTTATACAAACCCAATGATTTCTCTAATTAATACTAAAATTTTTGGTCCGAAATCATTAAGCAAGATTGATTATAATTCCTCATCAAATTTTGGTGCTATAAATATAAATATATATACTGACCCCATCAATAATATTAGTACCATTAAAACATTTACAGAAATGGATACAATTATAAATGATAATTTTATCACCAATTCGATACTCCCTAGAGAAATTAAAATTTTACAATGGGCTCAACTTGTATGTATATACATATATATAAATAATTATTTTAAAATTAAATAACATTATATTAAAACTATTTCATTTGATAGGCATTACATATTAAAGGAAATTTAGAATTCACATCTAATAGTCTCAAAAGTATGCATTATTATAAATCGAATATTAATACTTTTGGAGAATATTTTGTTCAAACTGCAATTGCATCCATAAACAACAAAATAAATGGTGAAAAAGTTATAGATCTTTCATCAATGAATAATATTGAAATTATATGGCAATATATTGGCAAACAATATTCTAGTTTTTCGAAATGGATTTCTCAAACGATGACATCTAATAAGGGATTTCCAAAAATCGATAACATTTATTCTATAACTTACAGACTTAACTACCCATTTCTTAATAAAGCAGAAAGAAGTGCATCAAAAGATCATTCTAAATTAATGTATGGCATTAGTGATGATGGTAGCCAAAAAATATTATGTTTAGGAGATTTGAATTGGCAGTTTGTTCAGGTAAGAATTTTGTTTTCACTTATTTAAAAAGTTTTTTTTTAAAATCTTAGAATTAGTCTAATCAAAATATATTAATTATATAGGATTCTAGAGGTGGAGGCGCATTTTGTATGAAGGATGTTGGTTATCTAGTTGATTATATGAAAAGACATGTATCGTGGATGAGAAAGGGAATAAATAATAAAGAAGAAGTAAAGACTGGTGTCCCACATTCAACAGCAGGAACACTAATTGATTTTTCATGGATCTCAGAACAACTATCTAAAGAAAAACTTTCGGACCCTATGGGATTTGAAATTTTAGTATCACCAAATTCATTACACCCATTATCAGAAAGATTAATTGAGAAAGAAAAATCAAATTTTAAAACCTCTAAAGCTCCTCTTCTTATCTCTAGTGACCAAAACAATAATTCCTGGGTCGAAGAAATTTCAATAGATATTTTCCACAATATCGAAGATAAAGTATTCGTTTGTAAACAATTGGAATGTACCTACGAATCAACAATCAAATCAAATATTGTTTCAAACTTAAAGCTTGAGGTAGAATCTAGCAAAGACCTTAATTTAAAAATCAAAGACCCTTCATTGATAATCTCTGTTGATTCACTAACAAAAAGTTACTATTTTTCATCAAGACTCGCAGATAAAATATTTTCTTATGCAAAAGTACCAAATGGAAAAATTTATTTGGTCGAGACCGAGCTAACTTTTGACGATTTCCAATCTGATTTCTATATAAATCCTCATAAAACTAATTGCCTCTTCGAAAAAAAAGATGATATTTTTTCATTGAGGTTTCATCCAAAATGTATCGATCAACTTACTTTTTGTTTGTATCACAATTTCCAACCTGAAATGGGTAAAAAATTGCTTGATGGATATAATGACCAGGCAATATTTTATAATGACATAACAGAAGTTCTTGTAAGTTTTATAAATAATATCTATTAAAATAATTTCATAAAATTCTAACTCTTTAAATCTTTTTTTTTTAAATAGAAAAAAATCATTCCCACTGTTCCAGATAATATTGATAGATGTGTGGCACCAAATCCTCCAGGATCATCGGACCCATCAACAATGACCGACACTGATAATATCATGCAAACTAACTCAATGAATGATATGAATGATTCAGATTAAAAAAAAAAAAAAAAAAACTCGCGATGTTAAAAATGCATAACGTATCGCCAAACGATTCCTCTAATAATAAATCCCTTTGAAGGAATTCACTTTAATGTACCAGAGATATTTGAAGTTTCAGTTAAAGTCAATAAAAAAAAAAATAAAAACAAATTAAAATAAAATTTTTTGATTGATTATTATTATTATTAATAAAATTTTTTATTAATTTAAAATTAAATTTTCAATATCATAATAATAAAAATCTAAAATTATACTACCACCAACATCATCTCTTATCATTAAGAATGAATGTAAACCAGGTATTGGATGGCCAAGATAAGTGTTTACCCATTTTTGAATTGCTTTTGGTTGTAATGATAGATGAATTGAAACTGTACCTTCATGAGTCTCCAAATCCTCCATTATGATAGAAGATAGTTTAGTACTTTGTTGAGTTGCAAGTTGTGGTGATATCGAAAGTAGATTACAAAGATCATGAATTATTGATGGTTTTTGATTTAAAGCTTCAATTTTAATGCTTGAAATCGAACGAGTCTTTGAAAACTCCAATAATAATTTGAATTTATTATCGAAATTAAAAGAAACACCATCCTTATTAAATAAATATTTAAACTATAGTGTACCAAAAGTGATTTAAAATCTTTACTTCCATTTAAAAACCAATTGCTATTAATAGTAATTGATTAATTGTTAAATGTTCATTTATTGATGAAGAAGAAGAAGAAGAAGATGATGAAGAAAAAGATGATGATATTGATAATGATAATGGTGATATGGTAGTATTATTATTAATATTACAATTATTATTATTATTATTATTATTATTATTATTATTATTATTATTATTATTATTATTATTATTATTATTATTATTATTATTATTATTATTATTATTATTATTATTATTATTATTATTATTATTATTATTATTATTATTATTATTATTATTATTATTATTATTATTATTATTATTATTATTATTATTATTATTATTATTATTATTATTATTATTATTATTATTATTATTATTATTATTATTATTATTATTGTTGCTGGGTACCCGAGACAGTGAAAAGAAATATTTTTTTTTACTGCCAACTAGAATTAAAAAAAATTCTCTAGATAATTTTTTTTTTTTTTATAAATAAATATAGAAAATAAATTAATTACAGAATAAACAAAAAAGAAAAATAATAAATAATAAATAAAAAATAAAAATAAAAATAAAAAAAAAAAATTTTATTTTCAAATGACCTCATTCAATTTTCTTTTTTTTTTTTTTCAAAAATTTTCATTTCAAGTAGTTATTGGTGTTATTTTAATTATCTATATGTAGTTATCGAGATTGTTCGGATAAAATAATGAGACGAATTGGATTACAGGTTTATTTAGCTAGGATGAGTAAATAATAATAATAATAATAATAATAATAATAATAATAATAATAATAATAATAATAATAATAATAATAATAATAATAATAATAATAATAATAATAATAATAATAATAATAATAATAATAATAATAATAATAATAATAATAATAATAATAATAATAATAATAATAATAATAATAATAATAATAATAATAATAATAATAAACAATATTGTATAAATTTTAAAATAGGTCAATCTACAAGTTATATACATTAATATAAATGTATTTCTTTTTTTTTTAAAAAAATTCATTCCTATTATTATATTGATGTTTATTATTATTATTATATTGATGACGATATGGATTAATAGTTTTTTTTAATAATAAATAATATAATAAATTATCGATTTGAATTGAATTTAGAATTTATTTTATATATGATAAACTTGGAATTGTACAATTTGTTAAATGAAGTAAAGAATTATCTTGAATTGAAAGATCTTGAAAATCAGAATTAAATTGTGATTTAAAACTATCGTAACCATTTGAATTGATCCAAATGAATTACAAATTGAACATTGTTGAATATGTATTTAATTGAAATGATTGAGGTTGTTGTTGTTGTTGTTGATGATATTGTTGATAAATATTAATTAATTCAAAATTTGAAATGAAACCAATTTTTTCATCGTTACCATCTTTTAAAGTTTTATTACAAGATAAACAAAATAGTGTTGGTTTACATCTACAATTTCCATTACCAGCTCTAATAAATTTAACAACATTTTCAAAAAAAATTGGGAAATCAATGAAACCACAATTTCCCCAATCATTTAAAAAAATCTTGATGTTCCAAAATTTTTTTTTTTTTATTTTTTTAATGTTCTATTTTTTTCAAAATTTTTATAAAAAAAAAACCGAATCACTCGTTTTTTAATATCTTTTGATGCTAAAAAAACAAATGCCTGTCAATAATTTAATGATTTTTATAAATTTTTTTATTATTTTTTTTTCTTTTTTTTTTTTGTTATTTTTTTTGTTTTTGTTTTTGTTTTGTTTTTGTTTTTGTTATTTTTTTTTATTTTTAAAAAAAAAATAAGAATTTAATATTTTTTTATAATAATGAAAAAATTAATTACATTTATAATTTTATTTAAATTGGTTACTATAATAACATGCCTTGATCCTCCAAGATGTGGATATGGTAGTATTTATTCATCCCATACTGACTTAGAACCAATGGGTGAATATGTTGATTGGTGGATATATGTACATTTTGATGGTGGTGGTGCTTTTTATACAGATAGTAACTTAAAAACCAAAGAAAAAAAAGTATTGGAATTGCCAGATTTTAATATGAGAGACAAAACTACAAGTTCACCAATCACAAACACATATGGTCAAATTAAAAATAATGATTTTTCAAGTATAGCATACAATGACAATTATGGGACATCTTTAGGAGGAAGTCAAGATTCAGGTGGAAACGCTCATGCAAAAGGATTTTTTATTTGGAATGAAGCTGGTGGTATTCATGTAATTCATAGTATCCCTCAAACACCACAAAAAAGTGATCATTTCTTTTTAGATAGTAGTCAAGATTTATATATGCAACATTCTATTTGTATTACATTAAAAAAAGAAGAATTAGATGTAATCCCAAAATATTTAATTTATACAAACCCAATGATTTCTCTAATGAATACTAAAATTTTTGATCCACAATCATTAAGCAAGATTAATAGTAATTCCTTATCAAATTTTAATGCTATAAATATAAATAAAAATACTGTCCCCATCAATAATATTGATACCATTAAAACATTTACAGAAATGGATAAAATTATTAAAGATAATTTTATCACCAATTCGATACTCCCTAAAGAAATTAAAATTTTACAATGGGCTCAACTTGTATGTATATACATATATATATTAAATAATTGTTTTAAAATTAAATAACATTATATTAAAACTATTTCATTTGATAGGCATTACATATTAAAGGAAATTTAGAATTCACATCTGATAATAGTTTCGATAGTATGCATTATTATAAATCGAATATTAATACTTTTGGAGAATATTTTGTTCAAACTGCAATTGCATCCATAAACAGTAAAATAATTAGTGAGAGAAATGTAAATTTTGCACCAATGAATAATATTGAAATTATATGGCAATATATTGGCAAACAATATTCTGGTTTTTCGAAATGGATTTCCCAAACAATGACATCTGATAAGGGATTTCCAAAAATCGATAACATTTATTCTATAACTTACAAACTTAACTACCCATTTCTTAAGGAAAAAACAGAAAGAAGTGCATCAAAAGATCATTCTAAATTAATGTATGGCATTAGTGATGATGGTAGCCAAAAAATATTATGTTTAGGAGATTTGAATTGGCAGTTTGTTCAGGTAAGAATTTTGTTTTCACTTATTTAAAAAGTTTTTTTTAAAATATTAGAATTAGTCTAATCAAAATATATTAATTATATAGGATTCTAGAGGTGGAGGCGCATTTTGTATGGAGGATGTTGGTTATCTAGTTGATTATATGAAAAGACATGTATCATGGATGAGAAAGGGAATAAATAATAAAGAAGAAGTAAAGACTGGTGTCCCACATTCAACAGTAGGAACAATAATTGATTTTTCATGGATCTCAGAACAACTATCTAAAGAAAAACTTTCGGACCCTATGGGATTTGAAATTTTAGTATCACCAAATTCATTACACCCATTATCAGAAAGATTAATTGAGAGAGAAGAATCAAATTTTAAAACCTCTAAAGCTCCTCTTCTTATCTCTAGTGACCAAAACAATAATTACTGGGTCGAAGAAATTTCAATAGATATTTTCCACAGTATCGCAGATAAAGTATTCGTTTGTAAACAATTGGAATGTACCTATGAATCAACAATCAAATCAAATATTGTTTCAAAATTAAAACTTGAGGTAGAATCTAGCCAAGACCTTAATTTACAATTCAAAACCCCATCATTGATAATCTCTGTTGATTCACTAACAAAAAGTTACTATTTTTCATCAAGACTCGCAGATAAAATATTTTCTTATGCAAAAAAAATACCAATTAAAATTTATTTGGTCGAGACCGAGCTAACTTTTGACGATTTCCAATCTGATTTCTATAAAAATCCTCATAAAACTAATTGCCTCTTCGAAAAAAAAGATGATATTTTTTCATTTAGGTTTCATCCAAAATGTATCGATCAACTTACTTTTTGTTTGTATCACAATTTCCAACCTGAAATTGGTAAAAAATTGCTTGATGGATATAATGACCAGGCAATATTTTATAATCACATAACAGAAGTTCTTGTAAGTTTTATAAATAATAACTATTAAAATAATTTCATAAAATTCTAACTCTTTAAATCTTTTTTTTTTAAATAGAAAATAATCATTCCCACTGTTCCAGATAATATTGATAGATGTATAGCGCCACCTCCAGGACCATCGAACCCATCAACAACGACCGACACTGGTAATACCATGCAAAAAAACTCAATGAATGATATGAATGATTCAGATGATACGAATGATTCAGATTAAAAAAAAAAAAAAAAAACTCGCGATGTTAAAAATGCATAACGTATCGCCAAACGATTCCTCTAATAATAAATCCTTTGAAGGAATTCACTTTAATGTACCAGAGATATTTGAAGTTTCGCTTAAAGTCAATAAAAAAAAAATAAAAACAAATTAAAATAAAATTTTTTGATTGATTATTATTATTATTAATAAAATTTTTTATTAATTTAAAATTAAATTTTCAATATCATAATAATAAAAATCTAAAATTATACTACTACTAACATCATCTCTTATCATTAAGAATGAATGTAAACCAGGTATTGGATGGCCAAGATAAGTGTTTACCCATTTTTGAATTGCTTTTGGTTGTAATGATAGATGAATCGAAACTGTACCTTCATGAGTCTCCAAATCCTCCATTATGATAGAAGATAGTTTAGTACTTTGTTGAGTTGCAAGTTGTGGTGATATCGAAAGTAGATTACAAAGATCATGAATTATTGATGGTTTTTGATTTAAAGCTTCAATTTTAATGCTTGAAATCGAACGAGTCTTTGAAAATTCCAATAATAATTTGAATTTGTTATCAAAATTAAAAGAAACACCATCCTTATTAAATAAATATTTAGTTGCTGTTAAAGTTAACTCTACCAAAAGATTACCACTCGATGGTAAAATATTCATTGTATAACGTGGTTTAAATGATTCCTCTAATAATAAATTTCCAATCCATTCTTTTAAATCACTATAATGTACCCAAAGTGATTTAAAATCTTTGCTTCCATTTAAAAACCAATTGCTATTAAATAGTAATTGATTAATTGTTAAATGCTCATTTATTGATGATGAAGAAGAGGATGATGATGATGAAGATGAAGAAAAAGAGGATGATGATGTTGTGGAAGCTACTGAAATGTTAATTGAGTACCTTGAGAGAAATCCAAATGTAAATTTCGAAAATTACCTTTGATTTTATAAAATATATTTTAAAAATTTTAAATATTTAAAAATGAATTAATACTAAAACTTATGTTTACAGAGAGAAAAAAATAAATCAGTATTTTTTAAATTTGCAATGGATGCTGCAAGAGTTGCTGGTAACGGTCACTATATTCATAACATAAAAAACATCTCAAATAGTACAAAAAAACATAAAAAAACAAGAAATAAAATAATAACTTATTTCAAGGATAATATGGGGTGGGAGGTAAATAAAGAAAAGTCAAACCAAAATTTTGAATTTCAAGACAATGGGTATGATTGTGGTGTGTATGTTGTATGTTTGCAAATTATATTGCAAATAATAAAAAAATTAACAAAACAAATGTAAACCCAAAATCTGTAAAAGAATTTAGAGGGGAAATTTTAATAACACTAACAGAGAATGGTTTTGATATATAAAATGTAGAAACAAAAAATCTATTTGCCTGTTGGGGTTTCCCCTCTTTTATTCCTCTTAAATATATAATCTGTACCTGTATGTCCACTAGCTATCTCTATAATATCTACTACAGTCTACATCCTATTATCTATTTCTCTATTTACTCATATATTCAAAACAAAATAAATATAAAAATCTTACAATCAAGGTAAAAGCTTCAGTGTGGGAAAACTAACTTTATGATTTATTTTAAAAAATTATAAAAATTTTCTTTTTTTTTTTTTTTTTTAATCATTTAAAAAAATCTCGATGTTCCAGAAATTTTTTTTTTTTATTTTTTTAATGTTCTTTTTTTTTCAAAATTTTTATAAAAAAAAACCGAATCACTCGTTTTTTAATTTAATATCTTTTGATGCTAAAAATACAAATGCCTGTCAATAATTTAATGATTTTAAAAAATTTTTTTTTTTTTTTTTTTTTTTCTTTTTTTTTTTATTATTTTTTTTGTTTTTGTTTTTGTTATTTTTTTTTATTTTTAAAAAAAAAATAAGAATTTAATATTTTTTTATAATAATGAAAAAATTTATTACATTTATAATTTTATTTAAATTGGTTACTATAATAACATGCCTTGATCCTCCAAGATGTGGATATGGTAGTATTTATTCATCCCATACTGACATAGAACCAATGGGTGAATATGTTGATTGGTGGATATATGAACATTTTAATAAAGGTGGTGCTTTTTATACAGATAGTAACTTAAAAACCAAAGAAAAAAAAGTATTGGAATTGCCAGATTTTAATATGAGAGACAAAACTACAAGTTCACCAATCACAAACACATATGATCAAATTAAAAATAGTGATTTTTCAAGTATAGCATACAATGACAATTATGGGAAATCTTTAGGAGGAAGTCAAGATTCAGGTGGAAGCGCTCATGCAAAAGGATTTTTTATTTGGAATGAAGCTGGTGGTATTCATGTAATTCATAGTATCCCTGAAACACCACAAAAAAGTGATCATTTCTTTTTAGATACTAGTACAGATTTATATATGCAACATTCTATTTGTATTACATTAAAAAAAGAAGAATTAGATGTAATCCCAAAATATTTAATTTATACAAACCCAATGATTTCTCTAATGAATACTAAAATTTTTGGTCCAAAATCATTAAGCAAGATTAATAGTGATTCCTTATCAAAATTTAATGCTATAAATATAAATAAAAATACTGTCCCCATCAATAATATTAGTACCATTAAAACATTTACAGAAATGGATACAATTATTGAAGATAATTTTATCACCAATTCGATACTCCCTAAAGAAATTAAAATTTTACAATGGGCTCAACTTGTATGTATATACATATATATATTAAATAATTGTTTTAAAATTAAATAACATTATATTAAAACTATTTCATTTGATAGGCATTACATATTAAAGGAAATTTAGAATTCACATCTGATAATAGTTTCAAAAGTATGCATTATTATAAATCGAATATTAATACTTTTGGAGAATATTTTGTTCAAACTGCAATTGAATCCATAAACAGTAGAATAATTAGTACGAGAAATGTAAATTTTGCACCAATGAATAATATTGAAATTATTTGGCAATATATTGGCAAACAATATTCTGATTTTTCGAAATGGATTTCCCAAACAATGACATCTGATAATGGATTTCCAAAAATCGATAACATTTATTCTATAACTTACAGACTTAACTACCCATTTCTTAATACTAAACCAAAAAGAAGTGCATCAAAAGATCATTCTAAATTAATGTATGGCATTAGTGATGATGGTAGCCAAAAAATATTATGTTTAGGAGATTTGAATTGGCAGTTTGTTCAGGTAAGAATTTTGTTTTCACTTATTTAAAAAGTTTTTTTTAAAATATTAGAATTAGTCTAATCAAAATATATCAATTATATAGGATTCTAGAGGTGGAGGCGCATTTTGTATGAAGGATGTTGGTTATCTAGTTGATTATATGAAAAGACATGTATCGTGGATGAGAAAGGGAATAAAAGATAGTGAATTAAAGATTGGTATCCCACATTCAACAGTAGGAACAATAATTGATTTTTCATGGATCTCAGAACAACTATCTAAAGAAAAACTTTCGGAACCTATGGGATTTGAAATTTTAGTATCACCAAATTCATTACACCCATTATCAGAAAGATTAATTGAGAGAGAAGAATCAAATTTTATAACCGATAAAGCTCCCCTTCTTATCTCTAGTGACCAAAACAATAATTACTGGGTCGAAGAAATTTCAATAGATATTTTCCACAGTATCGCAGATAAAGTATTCGTTTGTAAACAATTGGAATGTACCTATGAATCAACAATCAAATCAAATATTGTTTCAAAATTAAAACTTGAGGTAGAATCTAGCAAAGACCTTAATTTACAATTCAAAACCCCATCATTGATAATCTCTGTTGATTCACTAACAAAAAGTTACTATTTTTCATCAAGACTCGCAGATAAAATATTTTCTTATGCAAAAGTACCAAATGGAAAAATTTATTTGATTGAAACCGAGAAAACCTTAAACGATTTCCAATTTGATTTCTCTGTAATTCCTTATAAAACTAATTGTGGTTTCATAAAAAAAGATGATACTTTTTCATTCGAGTTTCATCCAAAATGTATCGATCAACTTACTTTTTGTTTGTATCAATATTTCAAAGTTGTAATAAACCCTGAAATAGGTACAACCTTACTTGATGGATATTATGACCAGACAACATTTTATAATGGTATAACAGATGTTCTTGTAAGTTTTATAAATAATAACTATTAAAATAATTTCATAAAATTCTAACTCTTTAAATCTTTTTTTTTTAAACAGAAAAAAATCATTCCCACTGTTCCAGATAATATTGATAGATGTGTGGCGCCAAAGCCTCCAGGATCATCGGACCCATCAACAACGACCGACACCAATAATATCATGCGAACTAGCTCGATGAATGATTTGGATGATTCAGATTAAAAAAAAAAAAAAAAAAACTCGCGATGTTAAAAATGCATAACGTATCGCCAAACGATTCCTAATAATAAATCCTTTGAAGGAATTCACTTTACTGTACCAGAGATATTTGAAGTTTCAGTTAAAGTCAATAAAAAAAATAAAAAAATAAAAACAAATTAAAATAAAATTTTTCGATTATTATTATTATAATAAAATTTTTTATTAATTTAAAATTAAATTTTCAATATCATAATAATAAAAATCTAAAATTATACTACCACCAACATCATCTCTTATCATTAAGAATGAATGTAAACCAGGTATTGGATGGCCAAGATAAGTGTTTACCCATTTTTGAATTGCTTTTGGTTGTAATGATAGATGAATTGAAACTGTACCTTCATGAGTCTCCAAATCCTCCATTATGATAGAAGATAGTTTAGTACTTTGTTGAGTTGCAAGTTGTGGTGATATCGAAAGTAGATTACAAAGATCATGAATTATTGATGGTTTTTGATTTAAAGCTTCAATTTTAATGCTTGAAATCGAACGAGTCTTTGAAAACTCCAATAATAATTTGAATTTGTTATCGAAATTAAAAGAAACACCATCCTTATTAAATAAATATTTAGTTGCTGTTAAAGTTAACTCTACCAAAAGATTACCACTCGATGGTAAAATATTCATTGTATAACGTGGTTTAAATGATTCCTCTAATAATAAATTTCTAATCCATTCTTTTAAATCACTATAATGTACCCAAAGTGATTTAAAATCTTTACTTCCATTTAAAAACCAATTGCTATTAAATAGTAATTGATTAATTGTTAAATGTTCATTTATTGATGATGAAGAAGAGGATGATGATGATGAAGATGAAGAAAAAGAGGATGATGATGTTGTTGATGTTGATGAGGAGTTATCGAATGAAGATTTTAAAAACTTTGTTTTCCAAAAGATTTGATCTGAACAAACTCTATAAAAACTTGAAGAAACTTGGCTACAATTATTTAAATCCCTGATATCGTTTAATTGATTCAATATATTTTGAATGATTTCTTGTGGTAAATTATTAATTGATAATGGTATTCTTGGTAAAATAAATTGTAATGATGATGTTGATAATGATAATGGTGATATGGTAGTATTATTATTATTATTGTTAATATTATAATTATTATTATTATTTGTTAAAAATGAAGAAAATAATTGTTGATTATTATTATATTGATGACGATATGGATTAATAGTTTTTTTTAATAATAAATAATATAATAAATTATCGATTTGAATTGAATTTAGAATTGATTTTGTATATGATAAACTTGGAATTGTACAATGTGGTAAATGAAGTAAAGAATTATCTTGAATTGAAAGATCTTGAAAATCAGAATTAAATTGTGATTTAAAACTATCGTAACCATTTGAATTGAATCCAAATGAATTACAAATTGAACATTGTTGAATATATGTATTAAATTGAAATGATTGAGGTTGTTGTTGGTGCTGTTGCTGATGATATTGTTGATAAATATTAATTAATTCAAAATTTGAAATGAAACCAATTTTTTCATCGTTACCATCTTTTAAAGTTTTATTACAAGATAAACAAAATAGTGTTGGTTTACATCTACAATTTCCATTACCAGCTCTAAGAGATTTAACAACATTTTCAAAACAAATTGGGAAATCAATGAAACCACAATTTGAACAATGATTATATTTAATTTGATAGAATCTATTCTCTAATGAAGTTTGTAAAAATTCTTTCATCTCCCATGAATTACAGAGGGTGAATGCAGAATCACCACTTTTACTCTTAATTTTTGGATCGGCTCCATATTCTAAGAGTAGCTTTATTATTGGGAAATTATTTGAAACAGGTTGAAATACACCATCATATTGTATACATTTCATTAGTGGTGTAAATCCCTCACTATCAATTTGATTGATTGAACAACCCAATTCTAACAATTGTTTGACAACTCGTTGATTACCTTGTTTACATGCTTTAGTTAATATGGTTGGACATTCAAATTCTGAATGTTTCTCTTTAAATGTTGAATCTAAATTCAACGATTTCATCCTTAACAATGAATCATTCAAATATCTATCACCTGCGCATAATGATAAAAATAATAATTCCGATGCCTCCGATGGGGAGAGATAACCACTTTCATATTTAAGTAATACATGTATTTTACATTCACCACCATATTTTCGATTATTTGTATTGTCACTATTGTTGGTTGTAGTTGAATTAAATCTATTTTGTTGTGATTCCAGTATTGTAACTGGTATCCAAAGTTCTAAAATCTTTTCTCTTTCAATTTCAAATAAATCGAATTCTTTTGATTCCGCTACAATTATACTTGATTGATTTTGATTTATTAAATTGTTATTATTATTATTGATTTGTTGGTCAGCACCATTATGATTTAAACTATAGTCATGAAAATAGAAAACTAAATTTTGAGTATTCAATGAAAATCTTTGCATTGAATTGGTTAAAGGTATTTCAAAATACTGTTTCCAATATAATTGATTTGAACTCTTTAGTTGTGTCTCTTTCTTTGTGTCTTGTAATCCAACTTTAATTTTACAACCAAGTGTAACTGGTTCACTATCAATATCTTGAAATCCTGTACATTCAACTACAACCAAATGTAATTTATCAACTATTGATTGTTGTTGCTGTTGCTGTTGATATTGTTGATTATGTTGCTGTAAACCATTAAATGAATTTTTATATTGTTCTCTTATTAAAAAATTATTAAATTCTTGTACCAATATTGATTTTTCTTGATTTGGTTGTCTTTGTTTTTGTAATTCTAATTCTTCTTGGCGCATTCTTTGTTGTTGATTAGTATTCTCATTTATATAATAAAAGTCATTGTCTTTACCATTATCAATTGATAATAAAGGTGATGATAATAATGGTGGGCTATTTGGTAATCTAATTGAATAATGTTCATTTGATTGATGCTGTATATTATAATTATTATTATTATTATTATTATTATTATTATTATTATTATTATTATTATTATTATTATTATTATTATTATTATTATTATTATTATTATTATTATTATTATTATTATTATTATTATTATTATTATTATTATTATTATTATTATTATTATTATTATTATTATTATTATTATTATTATTATTATTATTATTATTATTATTATTATGATTACCTAAGAAAGGATTAGTATTCGTAGTGTCAACTTGATTTTGAAAAATATTTGAATTTTTAATGGACTTTATAACATCTCTAAGTTTTTGAGAATTTCTAACTAACGAATTTTTTCTTTTTGGTGGTGCTGATGGTATATTAGTTGATGCTGTTGTTACATTATTACTATTTAAAGTATTTGTACTTGTAGTAGTGGTAGTCGTTGTTGTTACATTATTACTATTACTGTTAAAATTATTATTACTATTATTATCATCATTGGGACTGTTATCATTAGTATTGCTATCATTATAGTTACTATCAATATCACTATCGATTTGCATCGGTTCAAAATCTTTTTGATGTATATTTTCAGAAGAAGAATCTGAAAAAAATGATTTCTTTTTATATACTATATGTAAATGAATTTCACCATAATAAATAGTTGAACTGTAAATGTTATTGTTGTTATTACTATTATTAATATTACTATTATTGTTATTAATTGGAAATGGATTATAAAATTCTTTTGAAGTTCTATTTGTTATTGTAGTATTATTATTTACACTAATATTAATGTTGTTGCTATTATTATTATAATTATTATAATTATTATTATTATTATTATTATTATTATTATTATTATTATTATTATTATTATTATTATTATTATTAAAATTGTTATTATAATTATAAACTGGAATTAAAGTTGATGGCATAATTGGAATACATAAGTGATGAGTTGTTGAAGTTTGTTGTTGATTTTGCATTGGTTGTTTCTCTAAATAACTATTGATTTGATTATATAGATTTGAAAGATCAACTTTACATTCACCAATTATCTCACCTAAAAAACCATCCTCTATAATTTTAATGATCAGATTTGGATATTTGGGTTTATATTTAATGTTAACTTGACAATTAATCGGGACCGATCCATTGTTATGATAAGTTTTTGAATTGGTTTTAACCCAATTTCCAATTCTTCCATTTCCAATCTTTAATTTTATATTTTTAGGAATATATCCATTTCCTTAGTTTTATTATTTTTATTATTATTATTATTATTATTATTATTATTATTATTATTATTATTATTATTATTATTATTATTATTATTATTATTATTATTATTATTATTATTATTATTATTATTATTATTATTATTATTATTAAAAAAAAAAAAAAAATTAACACTTAAGAAAAAATAAATAAAAAAAAAATAAAATAATTATTATTACCATTTTTAATTGATAAATTTTTAATTTCAATAATTTTAACTTCAAAAGTACCCATCAATATTAAAATTTATAGTAAAACCGCGCTTCTAAAAACTAATAATGAATGTTAATATTTGTTAAATTTACACATACATTAAATATGTGAATAGTAATAAATAAATAAAAAATAAATAAATAAATAAAATAAAAAATAAAAAAAAAAAAGAAAAAGAAAAAAACTGGTGATGATTTAAAAAAAAAAAAAAAAAATGTTTTGATGTAATTAAAAAAAAAAAAAGGGAGCAAAAAAATATTAAAATAAAATTTTAAAAAAAAAAACAATAAACGGAATGTTTTGATGTATTTATAAATAGATTTTTTATTTTCGGTTGCTGTTGAATTCAATAACCCCACAATGGGGTTTGTGTGTATATATATATATTTTTTGTGTGAAAAAAAATAAAAATAAAAAAAATAAAATAAAATAAAAATAAAAAAAAATTTCATTTTATTATTTTTTATTAAATATGATTGTTAATTAAATATATAAATATGTCAATTACTCTATTATTTCTTAAATTCACAGATTTGCACAAATAATTAAATGATTTTTTTTTTATTTAAAATTTTTTTTTTTTTATTTTTATTAATATAATAAATAAGACTTACCAATTTAGTTTTAATGAGATTTACTAAATTAGAATAAATGTTTTTTATTATTATTATTATTATTATTATTATTATTATTATTATTATATTATTATTATTTTAACTATATTTATATTTTGACTTTTGAGGTTTATTTTGGTTTTTTTTTTTTTTTTTTGTTTTTTTTTATTGAAAAAAAAAGTGTGTGAAGATGTAATGATACAAATTGATATAAAAATAATTAAAAAAAATAAACACACAAAAATGATAATATACCTCAAATATGCATAAAATAAATAAAGAAAATTACCAAAATATAAAAAAAAAAATAAAAAAAAAAAAAGTGGGCTTTAACAAAAAATGAGTGAATCAGTGTCAGTTGATCAAAAAAAAATAAAAAAATAAAAAAAAAAAAAAATAAAAAATAAATAAATATAAAGTTGGAGGTCTTGGACTAACCGCTCTTAACGAAACTTTTTTTTTTTATTTTTTTGTTTTTGTTTTTTTTTTTTTTTTTTTTTTTTAATAAATGATGTAAAAAAAAAAAAAAATTAACTATAAAAAAAAAAAAAAAACTTTTTAAATAAAATAAAGTACAATCACTTAAACAAAAAAAATAAAATAAAATAAAATAAAAAAATGAAATAAAAGAAAAAAAAATGAAAAGAAAAAAAAAAAAAGAGAAAAAAAAAAAAAAAATATGAAAACAGATAAAAAAAGAATATCTTACATCAAAACAAAATTATCAAATTTTATATTTTTTTTTTGTACAAAAGCAGATATTTTTCCACTAATTTAAAATTTTTTTTTTTTTTTTTTTTTTTGTGAATTTAATTTTTTAAATAAAAAAAAGTGCGAATGTCGAGAATTTTCCAACCATCAACGAGATATTAAAATTTTTTTTTTTTTTTTTTTTTTTTTTTTTTTTTTTTTTTAAATGAAAGGTTTTTTTAACCTCCAAACTACATTATAAATTTATTTCATAACATTTAATTAGGATTGGTGTTATAGTTCCTCGAAAACTTCTAAAACATCCATAGTTTTTGTTTTTTATCTTTTTATCTTTTTATAAATTTTTTTTTTTTTTTTTTTTTTGAATAAATAATTTTTATTTATATTATTGTCATTATTATTTTTATTTTTTTACTTTTTTTATTTTTTTTTTTTTAATACATAACTTCATATTCTTGTATTTTAGATTTTAATGCATTATTTTCAGAATCAATTTGTTTATATTTTAATAGAATATCACGAAGTTTTGATTCCAGTGAATTGATTTTCTCATCTTTATGGGAGAGTAAAGTTTGAAGACGTGTTGATTCTCTTTGATATAAACCTAAATCCATATCACGTTGGACCAATTCACCTTCCAATTGTTTAATTTTTTCCAATGCACTATCTTGATTAAACGATGAAAGGAAATCAATCTTTTTATTCTTTTCCTCAAGTTCCAATTCTAATTTTGCCATTTTACTTTGAATTTGAATAAGCTCATTACTTTCACTTCCACCACCAAGTGTCAATGAACTTGTTGATTGTGATAATGGTGACATATGATGATTACTACTATTCTGACTTGGTGATTGAAGAAATAAATTACTAAATGAATTTGGTGTTACACTACCTAAATCTGTATGACTATTACTATTTTGACTTGGTGAAACAAATGTTGATCTACTACCACCACCACCACCACCTTTTGAAGCTGAATTATTAACAGAAGTTGAAACCAAAATTAATTTATTTAAATTATTAATCTTTGATTCTAATAATGATCTATGTTTTTCAGCATCTCCTAATTTTGTTAATAATTCTTGATTGGTTATTTTCATTTTCTCTTTTTCTGTCATTGTCTCTTGTAATTCTTTTTCTGTCGATAATGCATCGGATAATTTTGATTTCAATTCTGCAATTTCATTTCTATATTGTTTCAACAATGCTTTATCATCTAAAATCTCATTAACTTTAGCATTATTTGATATTTTCTTTGCTCTACTTGCAAACTTTAATGTATTATGAGACTCATCAAAATTATTTGATGCCAATGTAATCGTACAAATGATGGCAACCCTTGAATTACCACTCAATGAATTCTGTAATACTCTAGTTAATTTAGAGTCACGATACGGTATATAACCTGTATCTTTATCTGATAACTTTGAAATTACAGTACCAAGTGTTAACAAGGATTTATTAATATATGAACCTTCTTTATTTCTCATTGCACTAACAGTTGATTCCGATGCTTTTTCAGAACCTGCTAAATCTATTAAATTCAATGTACTATATCTAACTGGTGATTCTCTACCACTCCCCTCTGGGAGTACCTCTTTACTCTCGATTATCATTTTAAAAATAGTATGGCTACGTGATGATTGTAAATTGTATGATGTGCTACCAACATGTCTATGTGCTTCACCCGCTGATATCAATGAAATTACATGATCGACCGATAGGACAATCTCCTCTTTTAAACCTGCTACATAAACACCAGTCACTGGATGTTCATGTATTTTCAAGTTGAAATTCTCTTGATTCACACCCAATAAATCGTTTACTGTCTCATTGTAAATCTCCAAATATGATACTCTGAGAAGAAATTCACGCTCTTTACATTCTTGAATGTAGGCGAAAACATCTTGAATTGATAATGGAATGATACCAGGATTCTTTTTACCACTACCTGTCATAGTGAATGTTTTACCACTACTCGTTATACCATAGGCCATAATAGATGCATTGTAACCTTCCATTGCACTCTTTACCAATTCTCTTGCCACCATATCATACACTTCATAATTATCAGAGGTTGGTGGAAAAAGATGATCATATGTATATGAATTTGATACAAATTTAGTTGTTAATGTTAATGGTGATGCTGGTACTAGTGGTCCATTGGTAGTAGTAGTAGTTTTACTTGGTGTCTTTAATGGTGTTTTTAATGGTGTTTTTAATGGAGTTTTTAATGATGATCCTCCAACTGATGACGATGATGATGATGATGATGATGATGACGAATTTGACAATGAAGATTTTATTGGTGTTGAAATTGGTGGTAAATTAGATGAAATTGCTTGTGCAATAGGTGGTGGCAATGATGTTATTGTATTATTATTACCAAATTGCCAGAGGCAATGTTCTTTATCTTTTACCTCCTTCTCATTAAATGGTCTAGCTCTTACGCTTACCGATATATTTTCATTCATTCTATCCTATATTTTTTTTTATTTTTTTATTTTCTATTGATATTATCACTCAATTGTATTGTTATTTTACTACAAATTTTTTTTTGTTTTTTTAAAAAAAAAAAATATAAAAAAAAAAAAAATTAAATTAAATTTGAGCGCCACAAAGTTTCAAAAAAAAAAAAAAAAAAAAAAATTAAATAAAATTAAATAATAATAAATATTATTAATAATAATAAACTATTCATTTAAAGTCTTATTACAATCAATCAAACCATTGAACAAAAAAAAAAAAAAAAAAAAAAAAAAAAATAAATAAAATAAAATAAAAAATAAAAATAAAAAAATGAAAAAAATAAAAAAATAAAAAAAATAAAATTTTATAAGAATGATGAAAAAAAAAAAAAAATAAATAAGAAAGAAAAAAAAAAAAAACAAAAAAAAAAAAAAAAAAAAAAAAAAAAAAAAAAAAAAAAAAAAAAGAAAAATGGTAATGTTAATAATAGTAATAATAATAATAATAATAATTAAACAGATTTGAATTGCGCTCGTTATTGTGGTGTCGATTTTCCATATAGTTTAGGAATCAAAATGGTTAAAAATCCAAAGTTAATATGGAGGATCTTTTAACATTGTGTACCAACCGAAAAAAAAAGGTACCCTCTCCCATACTACAGCCACAAAATTTTTTTTTTTTTTTTTTGATTTTTTTTTGGTTTTTTTTTTTTTTTTTTTTTTTTTTTCTTTATTCTTTTTTCTTTTTTCTTTTCACTGCTTTTCTTTTTTTTAAAGGTTTTACTTTTTTATTTCTTTATTTATTTATTTTTTTTTTTTCCTTTTATTTACATTTATCTATATACTTATTCTTTTTTTTATTTTTTTTTATTATTTAATTTTCCTTCTTTATTTTCAATTATTATTTTTTTGGATTTTTTCTTTATTTATTTTTATTTTTATTTTTTTTTTTTTTTTTTTTGTGACCAATCTTAAAAAAATTGATTTTTTTTCGTGTTGTATAAATATCTAGAAGGAAAAAAAAAAAAAAAAAAAAAAAAAAAAATCAATTTTTTCAAAAAATTTTCAAAATTTTTTTTTTTTTTTTTTTCACCATTCAAGTAATATCACAATCACAAAAAAAAAAAAAAAAAAAAAATAAAAATAAAAAAAAAAAAAAAATAAAGTAAAAAAATAATCAATATAAATAATAAGCACATAGATTTATAAAAGTGTCCCATTGCACTAAGATTTTAGTATAACAAATAAATTACAACAATGGATTCTGATGAAGAAAATTTAACAAAGGTAATACCACCAACCACATCTTTATTTTTTTAAGAGTCACTCCACAAATCGAAAAAAAAAAAAAACTCTTAAAAAAAAAAAAACTCTCAAAAAAAAAAAAAAATTTTTTTTTTAAAATAATAATAATAATAATAATAATAATAATAATAATAATAATAATAATAATAATTATAAAGTTTAAATTTTAAAGTTTATAAACAAATTCCAAATAATGAATATAGGTTACTAATAATTTTTTATTTATTATTTTTTTTACAATAAAATTTTTTTTTTTTTTTTTTTTTTTTTTTAATAGCTTTTACAAGCTTTTAGTAATTGCAATTATATTGAATTTGTAAAAGTATTTTCAGTAGTTCATGGTTTTGACGCCACATTGGAATTTTGTAAAAATTGTTTTGTATCTTTACCATTTATGGCTTTAAAAAGAAAGTTTGGAATGTATGATGATGAAAAAGATCAACCGCAACAACAATTAGAAAGTGCAACTAAAAAACAAGCTATAAGATCAACATGGGAGGATGAATCTAGACAAGAATATTGGAAACCAAAAATATTTTATGATAGTGATGTAGATTTCCAAAAATATAAAGAAAATAAAAATAATAATAACGATAGAAATAATTCTTTAACTCAAATTAATAATAATAATAATAATAATAATAATAATAATAATAATAATAATATCAATAATATAAATATAATAAATGATAATATAAATAATGTAAATGGCATGGGTAATATAAATATGAATGTTTTAAATAATAGTAATGGTAACAACATAAATAATGTAAATAGTAATAATAGTAATGGTATAATAAATAATTTTAATTTTAATCAACAACCACCTCAAAGAAGGTCAAGTAAAAAAAGATTAAAACCGGCTTCTTCTTATACAACTTGGTAAATATTTAAATTTAAATTCAACTTTTATTTTATTTATTAATATTAATTAAAATTTTTTTTTTTTTTTTTTTTTTTTTTTTTTTTTTTGAAATCATTTAGTATTGAAGATTTACCATTTGAAGTTTTAATTCATATATTTAGTTTTTTAAAATATTCAGATATTTTAATAGTATCATTAGTTTGTAAAGAATGGAATTCCCATAGTTTAGTTGCAACTACAGAATTAACCATAGAGAATAGAAAGGCATTAAGTATTGAGCTTGTAAATAGAAGAATTTATAAACATAGTAATTATCTTAAAAAGATTAGATGTTGTCAATGTAAATTATTTAATTCTCAATCGATTCGTATGATCATTGACAATTGTGTATCGTTGAGTGAGTTACAACTATTCAATTGTCAATTGATAAAGGATGCAGAGATTGAATTGGTTTGTAGTAAACTACCAAAATTAACAAAGATGGTAATTCACTCTGAAAATTTAACATTCAAATCGATTGAATCACTCTCTCGTTCAAAGTTACAAGAGATTGAATTGGGTGGATTCTCACGTGTATCCATCGAAGCCTTTGGTAAATTATCAGAGATATCAACATTACGTAAATTGGATGTTAGTGCTCTCTTGGGTAAGAATGCAAATCAATTGACTTTTGAACTTGGTAAATGTACAAATTTAACCTCACTTAGATTAGGTACTGCCACTGAATCATCGTTGGCCAATCTACCATTCTTGGGAAATATAACACTACTCTCTATAGGTGAATGGCGTTTAGAGGATGTAGAGCATACAACTACTAATCAAGAGACAATGTCAACTGTTACCACAATATCTTCAAGTTCAAGTGATGGTGGTTGTCTAAGATTCTTGGATCAATGTAAAAAGATTGAAAAACTCGAGATTACAGGCTCTGAAGATTTCATATTAAGAGATTTATCTTTTATTCATGGAATTGCCGATACTCTTAAAGTCTTGGATTTAGATTTCTCCTATTGTAATGAATTAGATGGTCAATCATTTAAAAAGGTTTTCTCCTCTTTAACTCGCTTAGAAAGTCTTTTCATTAGTAAATTTAATCTAAGTGGTGAATGTTGGGAAGCTTTCTCAAAGATGCCAAATCTTTATGCCCTAAGTATCTGTTGCGTTAAAATGAATACCAATTGGGTCAATCGTGGTCTCGAACATTTAGGACATTGTAAAAATCTTCAAAAACTTTCAATCATTAATTCAACTGAGCATTGGATTGATATTAGTGATAAATCATTCTCTAATCTCTTACAACCACGTAATGGAAATTCACTTAATCAACAACAACAACAACTACAATTACAACAAAAACATTACCAACAACATAGTGGTTCTTTCCAAAAGAATTTACTTGAACTTAGATTAGGTGGTTCAAGAGGTGGTGGTTGGGTACTTAATGAAGGTATTTTCCGTACAATTGGTCAATTAAAATCTTTACAATCTTTAGATCTTTCAAATTCACGTGGTATCAGTGAACAATGTTTCGTTCATTTATCAAATTGTCCAGATTTAGAAACTCTTGAAGGTTCAATTAGAGTTGATGAAAATATCATAAGAAGCACTATTGCTGAGTGGTGTGGCACTGGTACTCTAATCAATTGTCCTTCACTTAGAAAAGTTTCAATTGATGTAAAATTACCACATTTCATTAATTCTGAAATTAGATCACCAAATAATTTACAACAACCACAACCACAACAACAAACTATAACAAATAATGGTTTCAATTTAATGGCTAAAATTTCAAAAGATCACAATAATAATTATTTAAATTAAATTTTTTTCTTTTGAAAAAAAAAAAAAAACAAAAAAAAAAAAAAAGAAAAAAGAAAAATAGTAAAATAAAAAAAAAACATACAATAATTTATTGATAATCAAAAAAAAAAAAAAAAAAAAAAAAAAATTATCCATTTAATGGTTGTTTAAGTTATTTTTAAAATTTTTTTTTTTTATTTTTTTTTTTAATAATTAATAATTTATTTTTCTGTAGTTGTTGAATCAGTTTTAACATCCTCACTTGTTGTGGGGGTGGTGGTAGTTGTTGAAGCAGTAGAGGCAGCAGCAGCGGCGACTTCTTCATTAATTTTTATTTGTTGAGCCATTTGTTGATTTACAGTTAATGATTGACGATTATCTTGATTTTTTGGATCACGTTCAAACATTTTAGATTGAACTTTTAAGTCTCTTCTTTCTCTTTTACTCATACGATTTGGATTTGTTGATGGTGGTCTGTATTTCTTTCCTGGTGCTGGTGGTGGATTTTTAATGATTTCATCCATTAATTCATATGGTAATTGATATGGATCTAAATTCTTTTCAATCCAATTTTTAAATTCTTGTTTTGATGATTCAAGTTTTGCAATTTCTCTATAAATAGTTTTTTTGAAATCTTCAACATGTTCCTTTTTTTAATATAATAAATAATAATAATAATAAATTATTTATAAAAATTAATATTAAATTTTTTTAACAATATATGAAAAAAAATTCTTTAAAATACAAACATTTTCAATTTTTAATTCGCCGTGAATTGAAGAATTTTTTTTATTCCATTCATTAAAAATACAATAATCCAATAAAAGACCAGCACCAGGAGCCATTGGTAAATTTAAAGGTTTATGTTCAAATGTTGAGTTGATATAGGCTTTAATTTGATTGAAAGCTTGATCACGATTTTCACAATCTTCAAACATACCTTTTCTAATGAAAGAAATTAAACAACCAATCATTTTTCTAATTTGATGTAACATAAAACTTTCACCAACTACATTAATTGAAACCATTTCAACACCTTCTAAAATGAATGGTTCAGAACAAACGAATGAAATAATCTTTCTAAATACTGAAACATCATTTGATTCTTTACGACTTGTATAGTTATGAAATCTATGATTACCTAAATAAAATGATAAAACTTTATTCAAAATTGATAATGTATCAGATGTGAATTTCCAATTGCTACTACTATTATTATCATCAGATGATGAATTTTTCTTTGCAAATTTTGGTTCGAAAACATGTGTTGGTGTGACGTAGATATATGATCTTGCATCAACTGCATTCTTTGCATGATATGAATTATTAACTCTCATTATATGAAATACTCTTATATCGTTTGGTAACTCTTTATTTAATGCATCTTTCATACCATCAAAATCTGGTGGTCCCATCTCCATCTTCAATGATACAACATTTCTAATTGCTGATACACCTTTATCAGTTCTTGCACAACGCACCCAATCTACTTTTTGTTGGTAATACATATTATCAGGTGAAATACCACCAGTTCTAAATAATGCATGTTCTAATTCTTCTTCAATTGTTTTTAATCCTGGATTCCTATTATTTATTATTATTATTATTATTATTATTATTATTATTATTATTATTATTATTATTATTATTATTATTATTATTATTATTATTATTATTATTATTATTATTATTATTATTATTATTATTATTATTATTATCATTTTATTTTTTATAAAATCTAGATTTAATGTTTTTACTTACTTTTGCATACCAGCATAGTTTGTACCTGAATAACCTAAAATGATTGCAACTTTTTTCTTTCTTGATTCATCGGTTGTAACTTTAGTTTTATTTTGTAATTCGACTAATTCTTCTTTTGATAATTTTGGTGGTCTAACTGGTGGTGGTTTATTACCTCTTCTTTTATTTTCACCTGTTGTTGTAGTTGTTGTTGTTTCTTCTGTTGTTGTTGTTGTTGATATTGATTCTGATTCTTTTTCAATTTTATCTAATTCATCTTCGTCAGCTTCTTCATCATCTTCTTGATTATCTTCTTTGACTTCTGATGTAGTTGAGGTTTCTTCAACTTTGGTTTCAGTATCGACTTTTATTTTTTTATTTGTAGAATCCAAATCATTTGTTTCTAATGCTCTTTTATTTGTATTTTCAGTGTTATCTGAAATTTCAGTGGGAACTGTTTCTTTAACTTCTTCCATTTCCTCAATTGGGGTGTGTATCTGAAAAATGAATGAAAAAATTAAAACGAAAATAAAAAAAATTTCAAAAAAAAAAAACTAAAAAAAAAAAATAATAAAAATAAAAATAAAAATAAAAAAATAAAGTGCAAACCAAAAAAAAAAAAAACTTCCAAAAGAGAGTTTGAGTTTAATTATTATTATTTTCCTCAAAATCGCTAACGATTAATAGTTCCTAAAATGAACGTGAAATTATCAATTGATTTTTCTCATTCTACTAAATTAACATAACTTTTACTAAATTATAAATTACAAAAAACTCTTAAAACTTTTTGAGGTAACACGGAGCATTAATTAAATTAGTTGAGAAAAAGAGAGAAAAAAAACGAAAAAGAAATAAAAGATCTTAAAAGACACAAATTGATTACGTGAAAAAAAAAAAACGATGCTTTTCTTGGAAATTTGGTGGGTTATTTTTTATTTAATTTTATTTTTAATTTTTTTTTTTTTTTTTTTTTTTCATTGATTTTTGATTTAAAAATAAAATTTTTTTTAATTAATTTTTTTCAAATTTCGTGTAGCCCCTTTAAAAAAGATAAAAATAAAATAAAATGATTGAACATTTTGGTATTAACGTTAGTAATTTACAAAAGAGTAAAGAATTCTATAATACAGTTTTAGCAACTCTTGATTGTCAAGCTAAAGTTGATTATGGCGTAACAGTTGGTTATGGTAGTAAAAATGATAGTAAGGTTGTTTTTTGGTTAGTTGAAAAACCAGTTAGCCCAGTCCATATTGCATTCACTGCATCATCAAGAGAACAAGTTGAAAATTTCTATAATACTGCTTTAGCTGCCGGTGCAAAGGATAATGGTAAACCTGGTATTCGTAGTCACTATTCTGCCAACTATTACGCATGTTTTGTTTATGATCTCGATGGTTATAATATCGAAGCTTTATATCATGATGAAGTCTCAAATTAATATACTTTAAATATATATATATATCAAATTTATCATAATAAAACATATCAAACAAAAAAATATATTTTTTATTTGATCAAAAAAAAAAAAAAAAAAAAAATCAAAAACAACAAATACAACAACATAACATAATGATGAAATTAGAATTTGTTTATATTTGGTCTGAATATTGTCTATCAACAATAAAATTATTTTTATTTTTTATTTTTATTATTCCTCATGTATTTATTAAATATAAAAAAAAAAAAATAAAAAAAAAATGTTGCTAATTACAATCTTTTATAATTTTTTTTTTAACATTTTAGAAAATTCATCTGATCATGTTGGGAATTTTTGTATAAATTAAGACACACATACATTACAAAACAAAAAAAAAAAAAAAAAAAGTCTGAAATGCTTAAAAGTTTTTTTTTTTTTTTTAAATAACGTTCTTATGGAATGCTCGAATCATTTTTTATTTATGATAACGTTTCTAAATTTTTATTTTTACTCTCTGGTAGTAACAATAGGTGACGTTATGTTTTTGAAAAGGGTAATGTTCATTTTTTCTTTTATATAAACATTATTGCGATAATATAAACTTACCCAATTTGGTTTCCTAAAAAATTTTTCTTTTTTTTTTTTTTTAAAATAATCACGTTACTAATTGATGAAAATTCATACAGTGTATTCTGTATGTAGAACGTTATTTAAGTCAATAAAGAATTCCTTTCAAAAAAAAAAAAAAAAAAACAAAAAAAAAAAAGTATTTAAACGTTTTGTGAAAGTCATTTTTTTTTCAATAACGTAACAAACAATTCTCTCTTTTTATCAAAATTTTTTTTTTTTTTTTCCAAAACTTTCAAAAAAAAACAAAAAAAATTAAAAATGAAAAACAGTGACGATGGTGATGTACAACTTCAACCATTGAATGAAAACAATATTTTAAATGATAGTAGTTATAATATAAATGTTGATCAATCAACATCACTCGATATTGATATCAATTATGATCTCTCAACTTATATTAAACAACAAATGAAAAATAATAATAAAACTGGTATGTTTGTATCAGCAAATAATTTATCATACTACATACCAACTAAAGATAAAAAAAACAATAGATTATATTTATTAAATAATTTATCATTTACAATGAAAGTAAGTAATTTATTTAAAAAAAAAAAAAAAAAAAAAATTAATTTATTAATATAATTATTATTATTATTATTATTATTATTATTATTATTATTATTATTATTATTATTATTATTATTATTATTATTATTATTATTATTATTATTATTATTATTATTATTATTATTATTATTATTATTATTATTATTATTATTATTATTATTATTATTATTATTATTATTATTATTATTATTATTATTATTATTATTATTATTATTATTATTATTATTATTATTATTATTATTATTATTATTATTATTATTATTATTATTATTATTATTATTATTATTATTATTATTATTATTATTATTATTATTTATATAGCCAGGTAGAATGGTATTGTTAATGGGTTTACCAGGTAGTGGTAAATCAGTTTTATTAAAATGTCTTAGTAATAGATTAGGTAAAGGAAAGATTGAAGGTGATTTAAAATTTAATAATCATAATGTTGATTCATCAACACATCAAAATGATACAATATATGTATCACAGGATGATAGACATATTGCATTGTTAACAGTTAGAGAGACATTAGAATTTAGTGCAAAATGTAATATGGGTGAAAATGTTTCAAAACAAGAGCAACAGGAACGTATTAATTTAATATTGGATCAATTAGGTTTATCTCATACTTCAAATACAATTATTGGAAATCAATTCTTTAGAGGTATTTCGGGCGGTCAAAAAAGAAGAGTTACAATTGCTAATGAATTTACAAAGAAATGCCCAAATATGATACTAATGGATGAACCAACCTCCGGTCTAGATTCCCATACATCATATAAACTTATTTCAAAGGTTAAAACAATCGCAACCGATTCAAAACTTTCTGTTATGGTCTCTTTATTACAACCATCAATTGAGTTAACAAATTTATTTGATGATGTTTTAATAATTGGTAAAAATGGTACAATGGTTTATTTTGGCCCATTAAATTGTTTAATTGGTTATTTTGAATCAATTGGTTTGGCGCCATTACCTAACCAACCATTGGCCGAATTTATTCAAGAGGTTTCAATTGATCCATCAAGTTTTACCACTATACAACAACAACAACAACAACAAGAACAGCAACAACAACAACATGAATGTATGATTTATACAGGTGGTGAAAATCAACTACAAATTGGTTCTACAGATTCAAATAATGTGATTGATTTAGTTGAACTATTTAAAAAATCAGAATTTAATCAAAATACAATTTCATCATTAATCCCTCAGGATTTACAAGTTACAGATCACTCAATAGAAAAACAAAGAAAGGGTTACATAGGTAGCTGTAAATCATCATTGATTTATGAAATTAAAAATTTGTTAGATCGTCATTTTAAAGTTATGAAAATTATGAAACAAAGTTATATTATTAGATTCACATTGGCAACATTTATGGGTTTTGTAATTGGTTCTTTATTTGTACAAATGGGATTTTCACAAGCAGATGCTAGAAATAGATTTGGTTTAATTTATTATTCAATGGTATTGCATATATGGAGTACTATTGGTAGTATTGAAGAGTTCTTTACACTTCGTGGTATTTATGACGACCAAAAAGATGGGAAATATTACCGAACATTTCCATACTTTCTATCGTTGGTGGTTACAAAGATTCCAGTTTCATTAATTGAAGCATTGCTATTTAGTATTGGTTGTTATTGGATTGCAGGATTTCGTGAGAGAGCCGACAGCTTTATTGTATTCACACTTGGTATGGCATTAGCCAATTTAATTGCACAATCTATTTTTCAAGTTACATCAGTATTTACTTCAACTCAATTACTCGCAAGTTTAATATGCCCAGCATTTATAATTTTATTTATGGTAATGTGTGGGTATATGATACCACAACCACAAATACCAGGTTGGTGGATTTGGTTGAATGCACTATCCCCATTAAAGTACATTATTGATATGGTAGCATCAAACGAATTATATGGAGTTGATTATGGTTGCTCTGAAAAAGAATACATCCCACCATTAGATCATCCATTATTAAATGTTTCCTATGTTGATGGAGGATATCAAGGTTTTCAAATTTGTCCATTATCGAGTGGTACTGATTTTCTTGAATCTTTTGGTTTATCAACAAATTATTATATGCGTTGGGTTGATATTGTTATTGTATTGGGTTTTGCATGTACATTTTTCTTTATATTTTATTTGGGTTTAAAATATGTTAGATTCGAAATAAAGAAACCACCAAGACAAATAAAATTAAAGAAAAAGAAAGAGACAAAAGAAAAGAAAGAGAAAAAAGCTATTAAACATCATTGGGATGGTTGTTATATGACATTCCAAAATTTAAATTATAAAGTTTCTTCAACTAAAAAGAATATAGATACTGGCAAAGATGAAAAAGTTACATTGGAATTATTAAAAGATGTAAATGGTTTTATTATACCAGGTATGTGTGCTTTAATGGGTCCTTCAGGTGCAGGTAAATCAACATTAATGGATGTATTGGCAAAAAGAAAAAATATTGGTACAATTACAGGTGAAATAATGATTAATGGTAAACCAATTAAAGATATTAATATTACACGTTTCACAGGTTATGTTGAACAACAAGATATTCTATCAGCAAATTTAACAATTCGTGAGGCAATTGAGTTCTCTTCAAATTGTCGTCTCCCATCATCATTCCCTGAAAAAGATAGGGTTAAATTAATTGATGAGATTTTAACTGTACTTTCCTTATCAAAAATTCAAAATTCAACTATTGGTCCAAATCCAACAATGGGTATCTCTTTAGCAAACCGTAAAAAGGTTTCAATAGGTATTGAATTGGCTTCAGATCCTCATTTATTATTTTTAGATGAACCAACATCTGGTTTGACCTCAGAAGCAGCACTAAAGGTTATGAACTGTGTTAAAAAGATTGCAGAATCTGGTAGAACCGTTATTTGTACTATTCATCAACCATCACAAGAAATTTTTGAGAAATTTGATCAACTTTTACTTTTAGACAAAGGTAAAGTAATTTATTTTGGTGAAACTGGTAATAATTCATCAACGGTTATTCAACATTTTACAGGTGCAGGTTATCATTATGAACAATCTAGAAACCCAGCCGATTTTATATTGGAAATTGCAGAAAATAGCAATAAACTAGTTGATGGTAGTCTTACAAGTGTATCAACAAGTGAATATTTCAAACAGTCAATTCATTATTCAAATTCAATTGAAAAATTAAATTCATCAAGTATTATACCAAGTGGTGTAGGAGTGCCAAATTATAAAGGTAAATACTCTGCTCCTGCTGTCACACAGCTTTTATGCTTATTGAAAAGAAGTTGGTTAAACCATATTCGTAGACCACAAACTATACTTTTAAGATTTTTAAGAAGTTTTATACCAGCATTGGTTATTGGTACATTATTTTTAAGATTAGATAATGACCAAACTGGCTCGCGTAATAAAATTGCAATGATTTTCCTTGCTTTTTTGTTTGGTGGTATGGCTTCTATTGGTAAAGTTCCAATAGTGGTTGAAGATCGTTCAGTCTATTATAGAGAATCAAGTGCTGGTACATATCCACCACATCTTTATATCATTTCATCGGCAATAACAGACTTTCCATTTATTTTAATGACTGCATTTTCTTATTGGATACCAATGTTTTGGCTATCAGGTTTGGATCCTGGCCATAATGGTTGGAAATTCTTTTATTCTTTAACAGTCTATATTTTAGTGGTTATGTGTTACGATAGTTTAGCATCAGTATTTGCATTGGTATTACCTACAATTCCTATTGCAATTTTAATTTGTGGTATTGGTTCAAATTTTACTGGTTTATTTGGTGGTTTCTTTATTCCTGTCAATAATATACCTCGTGGTTGGATTTGGATGCACTATTTAGTTTTCTCAAAATATGGTTTAGAAACATTGTCAATAACAGAATTAAAAGGTCAAGAATTTTATTGTACTTCTGAACAAATAAGCTACATCCCAATTGATTTAGGTAATGGTACAACAGTTGAAAAAAAATTTTGTAATATTGAATTTGGTAATACAATGTTAGAACAATATGGTATGGATGCTGCATACGATAGAAGCTACTACAATTGTTTTATTTTACTAGGTTATTATTTCGCCTATACTTTTATAAGTTATCTTGCCCTTAGATTTATAAATCATATGAAAAGATAATATCCTTTTTTTCTATATTCTTAAATAAAAATAAATCAAATAAAAAAATAAAAAAAAACTTGTTTAATGATTTTTGATAAATAAAATATTTATTATTTTTTTTTAAGTGTATAAATTCTTTTAATTGAACCATAATAATATCTTCTAGTATTATAAATTTTTATTTGAGTCCTCTAAAAGACCATCACGGTTTGGTGGTTAATCTCATATCAATAATAAACTTTATGGTATTTTTTTAAAAAAAAACTATTTATTAAAATTTTCTTTTCTTTTCACTATAATTTCAAAGCCACCCTCTTGAATAACAGATGTGCATGAATAATCTGCCAATAAAATCGGTACTGATTTTTTTACATTTGTCCCACTTGGGCTTGTTATGCTGAATGAAAAATGCAAAACTTCATTGCTATTATTATTATTATTATTATTATTATTATTATTATTATTATTATTATTATTATTATTATTATTATTATTATTATTATTATTATTATTATTATTATTATTATTATTATTATTATTATTATAATTATTATTAATATTATTATTCTTTTTATCGTCAATGTTATTTTCATGGGATAGAGTAGTACTGTTTGTGATAGTGTTAGTTTTAGATTTCTCCTCAATTAATTGGTTACAAATACCTCCATTACTGTTTATACTACCATTGCTGTAGTTGTTATTAGAGGTGCCTTTAGTTAATTGTGTCTCGGTCTTTGTTTGAGTTTCGTCATTTTTTGTGTTACTTGAATAGTCTGTGTCGGTGGTTGTGTTGTGATTTTTAATATTAAAATTATTATTATTATTATTATTATTTTTATTGTTGTTGTTTACAGGTGCATTTTTATTTCCATTATTATTTACTGGCTTGGTTGGTAAAGTTGGTCTGAGAGAATAAGATGAAATACCTAACTTCAATGCCATTGGTTTTGGAGCTTCTGCTATTTTTGGTGTGACACTATTTGTTGGTGTTGATGTTGTTGGGTGTTTTGGAGGTATTGGGTTTTCAAATTTAATAAAAGAAAGACTATTTTTTTTTTCATCGTCATTATGATTGGTAATGTTTTCGCCATGTTCTTTTTGATTTTTATTAATAACATTGGTGATACTATCGTTTTGATCATTGTTACTACCACCACTAGCGATAATACTATAGTTTAAACCATCAAAAAAATCCTCATCTAATTGATTGTCGTCCTCTATATTACTATTGCTTTTTGGTGCTGTTGTCATTGTGGTTGTCGTTGTGGTTGTCGTTGTGGTTGTTAACATTTTCGTTTGTCCACTATCCGCTTTAAGCTTTTTATTCTGATCGGTCTCTTCAATATCTTCAATAAAGGTACCACTAATTAACAAATCATAAATATCATTAGGGTCGCTTTCGAACTCATTTAATCTTTTTCTTTTATTCACAGATAAATAACTATTATTTTTATTCTTTTGAATATCTTCCATTAAACTTTGAATATTTTCAATATCCGAAATATCCTCTTCTTCTTGTTGTTGTTTTTGGTGATGTTGTGACTGCTGTTGCTCTAATTGTTGCTGTTTTTGCTGTGGTTGTAATTGTTGCTGATGTTGTTGTTGTTGTTGTTGTTGTTGTTGTTGTTGTTGTTGTTGTTGTTGTTGTTGTTGTTGTTGTTGTTGTTGTTGTTGTTGTTGTTGTTGTTGTTGTTGTTGTTGTTGTTGTTGTTGTTGCTCTTGTTTTAATTGTTGTTGCTGTTTTAATTGTAGAACTATTTGTTGTTTCTTTGCTTGAGATTGATGCTCTTGTCTATATTTTTCATATAATTGTCTCATTTGAACATTTTCTTCTTCTTCTTTCTTTTCTTGTTTTTCTTCTTCCTCTTCTTCCTCTTCATAATAATCACTACCATCGTTTGTCGAATCCAACATTGATAAAGAGCCTTCTGTGAAATCTTGTAAAGAAATTTGTTTTGTCATTTGTGATGGTAAATTCCATAATTCCAATGAATCCAAAATCTCCAATTGATCGCTAGATATTATAGACTCTGAATATATTATATTATTTCCTTTGTTTCCTAATGAATTTTTATGCATATCTTTTTTTCTACAAATTTTAAAAATAAATAAATAATTAATAAAAAATTATTAAAATTTAATTAGCTGTGGATATGTTTTTTTTTCATACATTTTTAATAATGATATAACCCTTGGATGTTTTGAAATTGGAGTTGGAGATGTAGGTGAAGGTTTATTTTTATTTAAAATGACAAATTTATTTATATTCAATAGGAATTTCGAAAAATCTTGGTCTGGTTTTAATGTATAATCTAAAATTTCGATAACGCATCCAAATAAAAAACCAAAATTAAAAATATTTTTTTTATTTCTAATTTAATATTTGCTATGTTAGTATGTATCTGTATAAAAACTATGTTTGTTGTGTTAAATATGTGCTTGTATGAACCTACTCCATTGCCTCTCTGACTGTATTCTCTGAAACTATAATTTGAATATAACAAATATTATCGGATAGATACAAAGATATATTTTTCTTTTTATGTGAATCTTCTGGTAATGAAACAATTTGACCACAAGGGTTAAGTGGAATAGAATTTGATAATATTGCTTTTTCTAACCATCCTGGTACAATCTCTTTTTTAGTTTTATGACTATAATTATGATTGCTATTATTGTTATTGTTATTGTTATTGTTATTGTTATTGTTATTGCTATTGTTATTGTTATTTAATGGAAAGTTATTGACTACCTTTTTTTGTGGTTGTACTTGTTGTATTTGTGGTGATTTTTGTTGGGTTTGTGTTTGTGGTGGTTTTTGAATCTGAATAGATAGTGTTTGTAAAGTTTGCTGCTCTTGTTGTTTCGTTTGTTGTAGCTGTAATTTATGATCCTGTATCTTTTGTTGCTCGAGTAATTCTTGTTCAAACGCATCAAAGGGCTTTTGTTTTTGTGGTGGTTGCTTCAATGATTGTAATTTATGATCCTGTAGCATTTGTTGGTCCAGTATTTCTTGTTGAAATGCATCAAAATTTTGTTGTTGTTTTTTGGATAATTGAGGTTTTTGTATTGATGGAGGTACGTGTGTGAATAAATGAATTTGATCCTCTTCCTCTTCGCTTTGCTCTTCTATATCATCATGATTTTCTATCTTTTCATCAATGTCGCTATTAGTTTTGATTATATCATCATAACTATCATCAACCTCATCTATTATTGGATCCAGTTGTGTTGGTTCAAATTCTTCGATTTCATCAATCTCTTCAACCTCTTTTTTCTTTTTTCTTTCTTTTTCATCTTTTTCTTTTTGAGTTTGGATCGATATTTTCTTTTTGCCTTTTTTGCGGCTTTGTTGTTGTTGGGAACTTGACATTTTTTTATTCCCTTTTATTTATTTACTTTATTTTTTTTTTTTTTATTAAAAAAAACAATAAAATAAAAAAATAAAAAAAATAAAAAATAAAAAAAAAAAATGAAAAAATTAACACGAAATTGGATATTTAGGGGAATTCTCAAAATTTTATTTTTTTATTTTTTTTTTTTACCAAATATACACCAACGATTTGAAAGAATTGTGCATATGTTTGTGTGTTCATGGTTGTATACCTTTTTTTTTTTCCTATTTTTTTTTTTTTTTATTATGTACAAAGTTAAAATAAAAGGTGCTTCACGTCATTTTCTCTTATGAAAAAGAGTGGACTATTTTTTTAAAATTAACTTGTTTTAAATATTGATAACTATTAAAACATTCATTATAATAATGTTTATAATTATTGTACTATATTTTGTAATTGATGAACTACTCAAAAAATTTTCAGGATTTCCATCTAAATTCTCTGTAGTTGTTGTTGTTGATAATGTTGATGTTGATAATGTTGATGTTGATGTTGATGTTGTTGATGTTGTTGTATCATAATTGATGTCTTTTTCGCTACAAAATGGTAAAACCTGAATTAAAAATATTGTTTTATCACCATTAACTTTATTTAAAAGATTACCATTTAAACTATTATTGATAATGGTCTCTTTCATATAACCTCCATTTCCAGTTTTAATATAATAACAATTTTTACTACAACTTGAATTATTTAGAACTGGTTCTAAACTAAATTTTTGATTTTTTAAAATTGTTGAGAAAACTCCTATATATGTATCATTCCAACTCCAAAAACTTTTATATTTATCTGATTATTAATTATATTGAGAGAAAAAAATGAATTAGTTAGCTAATGAATCAATAATAATAATAATAATAATAATAATAATAAAACATTAATATCTACCTAAAAAACCGATTTTATTACTTTCTAAAGATATAACTCTAAAATAATTTGAATCTTTTAAATTCAATAAAGGCTTTGTTTTAATAAATTTATTACCAAAATCCCATGCATTCATTGAACCTTCTGCGCTTATATAATTACCAGACTCAATTGATTTTATTGAAACAAGTTGATTACCATATTGAATTGATGAACAATAATTAGGGTTTGCGATGTTATTATTATTGTTATTATCATCATTATTATTATTAACAAATGGATATAATAATTCCATATTGATATTATTTTTATTATCACATGGTTTATTAAAAAAAGTAAATATAAAATAAAATGGGTTCTTTCTAAAAAATAAAAATAATAATAATAATAATAATAATAAATAGATTTCATATATTAGTAAAACTATTGTTACTATATTGTAAGAAATGTTAATATTTAAAATTATATTATAAAAATTACCTATCAATAAAAGTTAATAAATTTGAATTTTCAATCAAATAAGAGTTATTAGTTGTTGATTGTATTGAATATAGGTTTGTACCATTTAAATGAACGATATTGAATCTATGTGGATTTAAAAATGGATCTGAAAGGGTTGCAATAGTTGGTTTATTTGTACCCCATCTTAAAAAAAAGTATTCATAACCAATATCACTCGGTATGAATTGATCTTTGTTTAATGAAAATTCTTTTTTACCATCAAGACTACCAAATGCTGTAGTTGATCCATTACTACTTATTATACCATAATTAGTTGTAATTGCTATATATTCTTCTTTTAATTGTTCAATTTGACATATTGACCCACCTTTACCTATTATCACTCCATCAATTTCATCGCACTCTATTTGATTATTCATTATAATCAATAAAAAAATTATTAAAAGTGATAATAAAAATTGTAATTGTCTTTTTGACATTTATAAAATTTTTATTATCAATTTTAAGTAATTTATTTTTATTTTATTTTTATTTTTATTTTTATTTTTATTTTTATTTTTATTTTTATTTTTATTTATAGTTATATGATTTAATTTTTTTTTTTTTTTTTTTTTTTTTTTTTACTTTTTAAAATTTTTTGATCTAATTGTTTATTTGATTAATCTATTTTTATTATCTATTTATTTATTTTATTTTATTTATTCATTTATTTGATCTATATTATTTTTTTGATAACAAAAAAAAAATAAAAAATAATAATGAAGAGAAAATAGTTGGTGTGTGTATGTGGTTGGAAAAAAAATTATTGTGAAAAATTGATGGCCATTTAAAAAAATTTTATTTTTTTTTTTTTTTGAATTTTTTAAATTCGTCAAAAAAAAAAAAAAAAAAGACTAAAATTGAAGCCAGATTGATCCTTTTTTTTTAGGCCTTGGATTGGAGGGTCAAAAAAAAAAATAAAAAAAATGAAAAAAAATAAAAATAAAAAAAAAAAAAATCAATCATTGCAGCCATTGATTTTATAACGGCATTAAAATACAAAAAAAAAAAAAAAAAACAAAAACAAAAAGGAGCAAATAAAATCTCGAGGATGTTGTGATAATAAAAAAAAAAAAAAAAAAAAAGAAAAATTAAAAAATACTAATGTTGTAAAAAATTAAAATTATTTTGTTAATGAAAATCTAAATACTATAATATAATATAATATCAATCATTTATACATTACCAAAACCCTATATTCATTTTATTATCTTTAACTTTATTGAATCATTTTAATTTTAATTTTTTTTTTTTTTTTTTTTTTTTTTTTTAATAAAAATTTTTTTTTTTTTTATTCTTTTTTTATAAAATTTAATTATTACAAATTGTTATTGAATTTGAGAACCAACCACATTTAGATTCTAATGGGAAGGTATGTTGCATTGATGGAGTACCATTACAACCTGGAGCATTAAAGATTTGTTGAGTTAATGAAGTTGAGTTACAAATAACATTGAATGATAATTGGTTGTTTGGATCTTGAGAGTCTGTGCAGAGATCAACAGCATTGTAAAATACATTTGAAATATTATTTTTCCAGGTAGTTGAGTTACATTGACCAGTGTAGTCAAATCTTACTAATGAATTAGTTGGGATATCATAAGTGGCAACACATGAAGCAGTCATGGAGATGTTATGTCTATCAGTAGCACAAGTATTTGCAGTGAAATTCCAAACATTTTGAATTCTGCCTGTTTAATATTAATAATTAAATAATATTAGTGGAAATTATATAATAATAATATAAATAGTTTAAAATTAAAGTTGGGGAAAAAAAAAAAAAAAAAAAAAAAAAATTTTACCTTTACAATCACCTCTGTGATCATATTCAGTTACAAAGATGGTATTACCATCTGGTGAACATGAGAAAGTGGTATCGTAATCACAAAAGTTTTCTTCAATAAATTGACCATCAGTAACTACGTTTGAACCACAATCACCATCGTATCTTTGAACATTAACGAAAGAACTGTATACAAAGTTAATAATAGTTAATAATAAAATAACTGATAATAATAATTTCATTCTTTCTTTTCTTTTTATTTTTATTTTTATAAAAATTTAATTTTTTAATAAAAAAAAAAAACTACTTTCTTTTTATACTAAATTTTTTTTAATAAAATTTTTATTTTAATTAGATTTTTAATAATAAATTTTGTTAAACAAAATAATAAAATTAAAAAATTATAAAGAAATTTCAAAGATGTACAAAATTAAAAAAAAATCTAAATATTAAGCATGGTATGAAAGTTTTGGTAATATGTACAATGTATAGGAGTATCAAATCAACACCAATTATCCAAACAAGAAAAAAAAAGATCAAATTTTTTTTTATTATTAAAAAAAAAAAAAAAAAAAAAAAGTTTTATTTAAAATATCTGTCAATTATTATTTGGGTTTAACAAAATAAAAAAAAAAATTGGAAAAAAAAAAAAAAAGATCTTTTCTGACCATTACTATGTACAATTTCCTCTTTATTTATATACTGTTTTATTTTTTTTTTTATTTGTTATTTATTTTATTTTATTTTTTCTTACTTATTTTCATTATTTTCATTATTTTCAATGTTTTTATTTTCACTATTATTATTATTATTATTATTATTACTACTACTATTATTGATATTATTTTTTTCTATCATCGATCTTGAAAATGAATCAAAAATTGAAGTTGGTACAAAAATAAATGATTTTGATGGATCTTTTGAAATTGATTCTATTGCCTCTAATTCACGAAGTCTCATTGCGTATGGTGATTTTTCTAATAAACTAGCTGCTTCCATTAACTGTTATGAAAATAATTTTTTTTCCAATTTATAAAAAAGGGTTAGAAAATTGAGTAAAATATTTGGGGGAATAAAAATAAAATATATATAAATTATAATTTTACTCTTTGTGAAGAAATTAATTCAGACTCTGCAATAATTAATCTTGCACCTTTTAAAAATTCAGCTTCAGTTTTTTTTGACATTGCATTTGAAATTTCTTGAGTAAAAATTAAATCCTTCAAAGTGAATGATTCTACAATGATACCCCATTTTTCTGTTGTCTCTTGAATTGATAATAATAATTCATCATTAAAACCATCACGTTCATGTAATAATTGATTCAATGATTTCTTTGGAATCATTTCAATTAATTTAATTTGAACCAAATCTTTAATTGATATATCATGATCTTTTACTTCAGTTACTAATTTTAATGGATCAATTATTTTATATGATATAATTGAATCAAGTGATAAAACGACATCATCCAATGTTACTAATGTTTGTTTTGGTAAATTTTGAGTATATGATCTTGTATCAAATACTTCAATATCATGAATTAATGGTATCATAATTGCTAAACCTGGTCCAATAGTTTTTTTACCACGTTTACCAAATGAATATCTAATACCTAATTCAGTTTGTTCAATCTTTGTAAAAAATTCTCTTTTTTGTTGTTGTTGTTGTTGTTGTTGTTGAATATTTGAATTTATTGTAATAATATTTATTTGTCGAAAAATACTATCATATTTGTTTTTATTAATTATATTTTTTCCAATTGAAACTTTATTTATACATCTATTTAAAATCATTTTATATATATATATTTTATCTTTTTTTTTTTAAATTAATAAATGAATTGAAAATCAATTTAAAAAAAAAAAAAAAAAATTGAAAAAAAAAAAATAACTCAACACGAACAAATTTGTCAAAGAATTTAAAAAAAAAAAAATTTTAAAAAAAAAAATAAAAAAAATTAAAAAATTTCAATATTTAAATGAAACAACCATCATTAGCAGAAGGAAATACAATAAAACTATCATTTAAAGAAATGCAAGAAATTAAAGATTTAACTTTACCACCATTCTTCCCAGCAGTAACTTCTCAATGTAAAGAAAAAGCTGCAACATTTTTCATTTGTATCGAAGAAAAGATGGTTAATATTAATGCTGATGTAAGTGTTTTTTTTTTTTTTTTGTAGACCAAGCGTGGTATGCAAAAATTTAAAAAAACCAATATAAAACAAAAAAAATAAAACAAAAAAAAAAAAACTAACCCAATTTTTGTCATAAATTTTACAGGACACCCAAGGTGCTAAAAGAGGTTTATCTCAATGTGAAAATCAATTAAAAGAATATTCAGAATGTATGAGTAAATCATTACAAAAAGGTGACAGCATCGGATTTTTGTAAAAAAAAAAAAAAAAAAAAAATCTAATAAATATATTTGTAAATATCGCTTTTTTTTTAAAATTTTTTTTTTATATTTTTATATTATATTGGTTTTTTTTTTTATAAAATTAATAAAATGAATTATATTTGTATTGTTATTTGTTTTTTTTGTTTTTTTTTTTTAAAAGCTTTTTTAGATATTATTATTATTATTATTTTTTTTTTTAGTTTTTTTTTTTTACAATTTAAGTTGTGATTGAACTGATTCGATGGTTGGGGCATCAGAGACATCACCAACAACGACGAGGGTTGGTTTTTTGGAGGTCATTTTCTTGGCAACTCTTTTAATATCTTCAGAGGTAACTTTGGAGATTTCTTCAGCAAACTCGCTTGGAGTTAAAACAGTGTCGGCGTGCAAAGCTTGTTTACCAATGAATTCGAGGGCACAGCTTCTGTGTTCAGCTTGTTCTAAAATGTTTGATTTAGCGATGGCTTTGGCACGTTCTAATTCTTGACCAGCAGTCTTTGAGGCAGCAACGATTTCAGAGGTAATCAATGAAACGGTCTTACCAACGGTGGCACCTTCAACTTCAGCAACAACACCGAATAAACCAGAATCACCATAAGTTAAATTGAATGCTTCAGATTTAACAATATTTGAGTTACTAATAATTAGGAAAAAAAAAAAGGTATTAGTATAATAGTTATGTGTATGTATTTAATCATTTGCAATACTAACTTTTTGGTTAAACTGAATAATCTTGAGGTTCTACCATGACCTGGTGCAACCTTTGGAGAACCATTACCTAAGATTGATTGTAAAACTGAAAAGGCAGCAACATCCTTAACGTTTGATTGAGCAGTACCTTCAAAAGCAACAACAACTTGAGTGTTACCAGTTGAATATTTAAGTGATTCACCACCAATATATTGTGCAGTTTCCTATAGTTATGATTATTGTTATTTATATTAGATTTTATTGTTGTTTTTTGTTTTTGTTTTTATTTTTGGTATATAATTATCCTAACCTAAATCTACCTGCGATTGATAAATGGTTATAAAAGATGATAATGATAATAAATATTTTAAAAACTTACAGTTGAATTTGAAACAGATGAAGAATCATTACCAAATGAAACTTTTTCAGCTTCTTCAATTAATTCATTATGTGAAAGACCAACACCAACTAAGATCATATTTGATGGTTTGTAGGTGGCATTAACCCAGTTGATAACGGATTCATGGGTGATGTTACCTAAATTGCAAATTGGGGCAACTAATGGACGACCAAGGGTTTTACCACGAAAAGCGGTTTGATGAACGGATTCAAAGATTGAAGAGTATAAATCATGATTGTAGGCATCAGATTCTTGATTGACTAATTCGGTGACATCACGAACTTCATGGAATGGAAGGGTTGGTTTGGTGATGTTTGCTAAATTTTTCAACATTTGAAGTGAATAGTTTGGTAAGGTTTGAGTTGAAATCAATAAATTATCACGTGATGCTTGAACGAATGCAGTTGAACCTGATGATTCAATTTCTCTTTGAACTTCCAATCCTAATTTGTTGGTGTTTGATTCAAATGCTAATCCTTTGAGAACTTGATTTAAACCTGCAGTCTCTTGTGTTTCATTTCTGCTACCAGTCTTAATGTAAAGACCTAATGATACTGCTGGACCTGTATATCCACCAACTAAACTAACTACTTTTAATCCACTTGGAAGGATAGTTGATTCAACTACTCTTTTAGTTTCTTGAAATACTGATGTAGTATACTATAAAAAAATACAGATAATATAAAATAATAAATAAAATAATTTTAAAAATTATTGTTTATTAGTGAATGCTGATTATATTTTTATTTATTTTTTTATTTTATTTTTATTTTTTTTTTAAGAAAAAAAAAAAAATTTCATTGTGAATGTGTGTTATCTTTATTTTTTTTTTATTTTTTTTCATTATGTTTTATTTTTTTTTTATTTTTTTTTTATTTTTTTATTTTTTTTTTTCTTTCATAATTTAGATTTTTAAAATAATAATAGTAATATGAAAATTATGATTGATCATACATTTCTAGCAATGAATCTTCCGATCATTTTGTATTGTATTCTCTTAAATTGTTTATTATTGACAATAAATAATATTAAAAAAAATTTGAAGTGAAAAAAAACTGTGATGGAAAAAAAAAAAAAAAAAAAAAAAAAATTAAAAAAAAATTAAAAAAAATAAAAAAAAAAATAAAAAAATAAAAAAAAAAAAAAAATAAAAAAAAAAACAAAAAAAAAAAGACGCTCATTCGAATTTTTTCATTGAAGTTCCCCAAACTTTTTTTTTTTTTTTATTTTTTAGGTAATTGCTATTAAAATAAAAATGAAAAAATAGTCAAAAGTAAATAATAATAATAATAGAATTTATTTATTTAATTTTATTAAAATTTAATTTATTTATTTTATGTTATTTTATTATTATTATTATTATAGTTATTATTACAATTATTATTTTTTTTTTTATAGTTTATGTGGCAGTTGTTTAAATTTTAGGAGCAATAGTAATAATATTTTTTTCAATTTTGTCTTGAATTAAATCCTTAAATTGATAATAATAATTAATTTTCTTATCAAGAGTTAAATGATTTTTGTGTGTAATAATTAGTATATATTTTGATTTCATAATTGGATCAATACAATTTTCAAAGTCTTCTAAAAATGTTTTTATAGAAATCAAATTACAACCCCTATCAATTAGAAAATTTAAATCAAATAAATTTCTATCAATTAGTTTGTAATCAATTAATATATTGTTTTCTATTAATTTTTTATGAAAGAATTTTAAAATTTTATAATCGAAATAAATCAATTTATCTGTTGCTAATAATTCTGGATTCTTTATATCTACATTATTTAAGAAATAAAAGAACAAATAATTTGATTTCCATAGATTTAATGATGAATAATTGTAAATACATGTTGAGGGGAATTTTAGCGAGAAATTTTTAATCATGTATTCAGCTACTGATTTACGAGAACAACATCCTAATGAATTATCTCCAATGTTTCCAATACCATTATCATATAAGAATTGTAACATTTCAAAGTCTTTACAATCATAATCAGCACTATATAAACCACCATTATCGTTAGGTTGCGTTGTACCGCAACAATTTTGAATGATACTTCTAGAAATTTCATGTGAACTCCAATCAAATAGTGAATTAAAATTTTTAAAGTAATATTTAAATAATTGAGGATTGATTAATAGGAAATTTGCTCCGATTCTTTTTTGTATCATACTAATAATATTGGCCAATTTATCAGCATGTTTTTCAACTATAAACTCTTTATTCTTTAAATCTATAATATGACCTAGTAAATAGCTATCGGTTAAATCAGATCTGTCTACAGCAATTTCTAAGAATTCAAGTTGTGTATTAATGTTTGCTTTTTCATAGTCAAATAGATCTTGACTATAAATTTTAAGCCCATTAGCTTTTGAAATTTTTAATAATTTACAATCTGCATAATTAAAAGCTACCTTTGCTAAAATATGTGAATCATTTTGATTTGATACTAAATCATATTCTTTATATTGTGAGGCGAACATACAAAATAAAGTTTCTAAATCAGCATTATGAAATCCACCTCTTTTTTCACTTTTTGCAAACCAATCAAAAAAAAATACTCTTTTAATTTCTCTAACTAAATCAAAATCTTTATAAACTATTGGCGTAAAATCTTTTTCATTAAAATAAATTTCTTCATCATTTTCTCTTTCATTTTCATTATTTTTTTTTTTTTTATTAATATTATTATTATTATTATTATTAAACCATGAATAAATAAATGATAATGTATTATTAACCCATTGATTATTATTATTATTATTATTATTATTATTATTATTATTATTATTATTATTATTATTATTATTATTATTATTATTATTATTATTATTATTATTATTATTATTATTATTATTATTATTATTATTATTATTATTATTATTATTATTATTATTATTATTATTATTATTATTATTATTATTATTATTATTATTATTATTATTATTATTATTATTATTATTATTATTATTATTATTATTATTATTATTATTATTATTATTATTATTATTAGTATTACTTATATTATTATTATAATTATAATTAACTTTTATAGCAGAATCATAAATTGAATTAACTTTGGAAGAAGTTTGATTTTCTTTAATTATTTCACTTTTTTTTAAAATGTATTTAAATGGTTGAATTTTAATGTTATCATTATATTCAATTAAATGTTGAACTTTTTTTAACAATAGTGATGCTTTTAATTTTTCTTGATTGTTTGTTCTATGAGAAACTGATAAAACAAATAATGCACTCATTATATAATCTATTTGAATTTTTGGTAAAGTTTTATAAGCCTTATGATCGTAATGAAAGTAAGATCTATTTAAAGCATCAAATGAATTGAAACCATTGAATTGTAATAATGGAATGTTGTAGTCATTGTATAGACGTTTAAATAATTGGAAATCTAATCTCATTAAATTTTCAAAGTAATATTCAAAACTACCAGTGAAACTAATTGGTGGTATAAATTCAATTTCATCTAATAGAAATCTAATGGTATCACATCTATTTGCAGATTTTAATGAATTATAAAATGCTTTCATTCTATCTTTAACTCTAATACCAATTACATAATAAATATATTTAATAAATTCTAAATTGCCTCTGGATAATGATCTATCAAATAAATCATCACTAATTCCAATTGATTTTATTTGTAATTCTGAAAATGTTGTTGTTGTTGTTGTTGTTGAAGATTCTAAAATTGTTTCTAACGTTGATTTTTCATAATTTTCAAATACAAATTTTAATAAATCTAAATTATTAACTTCTACTGAAAGTTCAATTAAATCAAATGCCATTTTATTATTAATTAATAATATATGTTGATTTGAAGTTAAAAATTGATTTAAAATAATTGATGATTCTTGTTTTGGTAAGTTGTTGAATATAGTATATGTTATAAATATTTTAAATGATTGTAATGGAATTGAATCAAATTTTTCATTTCTTTTAATTTTATAAAATAATAATTTTTTTGAATTATTTACGCACCATTCAAAATTTGCTTGATCATATTTTGCAAATTTTATACAATCTTCTATATACGTTTTACCATTGTAATGAATCTGTATATTAAATTCGTGAACATAATTATAAATTAAATTTGATAAATATTTATTATTAAATACAAATTTATATAATATATATATATCTTTATTATTATTATTAATTTCCATTTTATATATTTATTTTTTTTGTTTTAAATAGAAAAAATGAATTCATTTATCTTCTTTTTTTTTTATATTTTTTTTGTTTTTTATTTTTTTAAAAAAAAAAAAAAATTAAAAAAAAATCTTTTTTTTTTTTTTTTCAAGTAATAATTGGAAATAAATTATAAAAAAATCAAAACAGGATATTTTTTTTTTTTTTTTGTCATGAATCTTTGAATTTTTTTTTAATGTGGCAAGTCTTTGAAAAAAATAATATTAATAAAATAATAATTTTTTTTAATTATTTATTATAAATTAAAAAAAAACAAATTAAATTAATAAAGTGTTTTACTATGATCAAGAGTAATGGTGAAAAAAAAAAAAAAAAAAAAAAAAAAATAATAAAAAAAAATAAAATAAATAAATTTTGAGAATACACTATTTTTTTTTTTTTTTTAATTTAAATATATCTTTTAATTTTCACATTTTCACTAAATAAATGAATTATAGATTTGTCTAGATTTTCTTTAAAAATTTGAGAAACTTTTAAAGATTCATCAATCATTAAAATTCTACGCATACTATCTGATGACATGACTAAATTATATTTCTTTTTTTCTTGTGGATCAATACAATTTTCATAGTTTTTGAAAAATGATTCAACTATTGAATAATGGTGACTTTCTAAAATCTTATTTAAATCATAAATTCTATTTCTACATGGCAAATAATCATTAATTGTTTGAGGATCAATACCACTTTCAAATAGTTTTGAATATATTTTGAATATGATGAAATAATGATAGTAGGTCTTTGGAACTCTAATATTATATTTAAAATTAAATTTCTTAATATCAATATTATCTAAATAATAAAAAATTAAATAATTTGAATTCCATAAATCTAATTGACAGTAATAACTAAAACAATTAACTTTAAATTCTAAAGAAAGATTGTTAATCATGAATTCTGCAACAGATCTTGTTGTGCAATGAGATAATGATAAATTATCAATTTTACCAATTTTATTTTCATATATATATTGAATTAAATTAGTATCACTCATTTTAATAATGAGTTCACTAATATCTTTACTTTCCCAATCGAATAATAACCTATAATTATCATTTTCATAATAATGTTTAAATAATTTTAAATTTCCTAATAAAATTTTTGCATTAAATTTTCTTGTTACTATTTTCTCTTTATAATAAAAAATTATAATATCTACTAATTGTTTTGCATGAACTTCTATTTTAAATTGATCAATATCTTGAATAATATTTGAAATGATTGAACAATTTTTTAAATCAAAATGATTTGAAATCGTTTTAAAATATAGAAGTTTTGTTTCAATATCAATTGAACCAACTCTAAAGAAATCATTGAATCCTTTAAAACTAGGTTTCTTTATTTTAATTTCATTGGTTTTTGTTGTTGTTGTTGTTGTTGTTGTTGTTGTTGTTTTTTGTTTCTTTTTAAAATAATTATTTATTAAATAACTATCAGCAAAATAATTTGAAACTAAAATGATATTATCAAGATTATAAAACCTACTATCAATAGATTTAAAATGATGATATTCTTTAAATTTAATTGAGAATTTTGCAACCATCTTTGCTATTAATAAAAATGGAATTCTTTTTTTATTATTTTTTTCATATATCCATTGAAATATAAAAATTCTAAATATTTCTCTTTCTAAAATAAAATCATTATAAACAATAGTTGAAAGTTCTTCTTTTGATAAAAAACTATTATCAATATCATCATCATTATCATTATTATCATTATTTTTACCTTTAATCAATGAAGAAATATGTGATAATGACTTATTAAGCCATTTATTCTTATTCTTATTTTTATAGTTGTCTTTATTATTATTATTATTATTATTATTATTATTATTGTTGTTGTTGTTTTCATTATTTTTATTATAGATATTATTGATTTTACTATTTTTTATTTTATTGTTATAATTAATTAAATATTGAATTTTTTTTAATAGTGTTGAAGAATTTTCTTTTTGTTTTGTTGAGGAATGTTTGCATATGGAAGAAAAGAATAATATAGATTGGATATAGGTTAATTGCTCATTAAAAGGTTTTTCAGATTCTTCAAGATCAATATTAAAGATATTATTAATTGATATTCTATTTTTATAATTAATTTCACATAATGGAAGTGAATATTCAATGTAAAGACGATTTAATAATAATTGATCTAATAAATAAAATGAAGATAATTTGGTTTTGCCATTAATTTGAGGAATAATTTTAATTTCGTCCAATAAGAAATAAATTATATCTATTCTATTATTTGATTGAAGGGAATTATTAAATGCTTCTAATTCATTATTTACTCTAATTCCAACATCTTTATATATAAATCGACATACTTCTAAATCTCCATTAATTAATGACAAATCAAATGAATCTCTTTTAATTAATAATTCATTATCACAATTATCATCTTCTTCATTAAAATCTGTATCTTTTAAATCAAGTCCATCATTTTTAATATTACAAAATGTAACTAATTCAATTTTGGTACATTTTATATTATAATTTTTATTTTTATTATTATTATTATTATTATTATTATTATTATTATTATTATTATTATTATTATTATTATTATTATTATTATTATTATTATTATTATTATTATTATTATTATTATTATTATTATTATTATTATTATTATTATTATTATTATTATTATTATTATTATTATTATTATTATTATTATTATTATTATTATTATTATTATTATTATTATTATTATTATTATTATTATTATTATTATTATTTGTTTCTTTTAAATAGTTTTTTATATGTTGATATGTTAATTTAAAAAATTCGATACTAGATTTATTTTTTAAAAGTGTACCAAAGAAATCAAATTTTTTTGGATTAAATAATAGATTTTTATTTGTAATAATAAATCTATCCAATAATAATAGAGATTCTTCTTGATTTGATAACGAATTTAAAGACTCAATTAACCATTCTAACTCAGTTTTAGAAAATCTATTAAATTGATAATTGCATTTTATCTTATAAAAAATTAATTCTTTTTGGTTATATTTCATACACCAACCAATTGTAGCTTGTTCATAATTTGAGCATTGTATAAATCTATCAGATTGGTTATTATATCCAAATGTAATTTGACTATTAAATTTATAAACATGATCATATATTATTCTTGACAAGTAATTATTATTAAATATTAATTTATAAAGTGAATATATATCTTTATTACTTTTATTATTATTATTATTATTGTTGTTATTATTATCACTATTATCACTATTATCACTATTATCACTTTCTTTAGATTCCATTTTATTTTTTAATATATTTTTTTTTTTTTTTTTTTTTTTTTTTTTTTTTTTTTTTTGAAAAAAAAAAAAAAAAAAAAAAAAAAAAAAAAATAGAAAAAAAAAAAAAAGAAAAAAAAAAAAATAAAAATAAAAAGAAAAACAAAAATATAACAATATTATAGTGCGACTGAGCTCAAACACAAGATCGCAAGAAAAAAATTTGTTGTGAGAGTGGCGAAATTTAAAAAAAATAAAAATAAAAATAAAAACGAAAAAAAAGAAAAACAAAAAAATTTAAAATTCAATTAACAAAATTTTCATTTAATAAAAGTTTCATTTTATTATTTTTTATTTTTTATTTTTTTGACATATTAACACACATAGTTTATTTAATATAATGAAATTAATTATTATTTAAGAAAAAAAAAAAAAAAAAAAAAAAAATTCTTTTGGGGTAATAATATTTTTATTTTATTTGATACTATTAATTTTGTTACATTAGTTAATGATAGTATAAAAACAAACTGATTTTTTTAGTTTTTCTTTTTTAAACTTTTACATTTGCTCCGGTTGTGGTTTTGGCATTTACACTAGAAAGACCAGCAGCATTAAGAGTAGTGTTGGTGTTAGCATTTACACTTGTGTTTGAAAGGACTGAAATTTCATTTGAACCAAACATACTACCATTCATTGATGCATTGAATACTTGGTTTGATTTTGATGATTTGATTGAACCGATTTTTGAGATGGAGTCTAATATAAAAAAAAAATAGTTTTTAAAAAAATAATAATATTAATATATTGATTTTTTAATTTTGGTAAAAATATATTTTTAAATCCAATATATTTACTAATTAAAGTCATTTTTAGTTGATAATTAAATTTATTGTATTAATTGTTTTTGATTTGATACTTTTTTTGAAACAAAATTTGATTCTATTTATACTTTTTTATTTTTTATTTTTAGGGTTCTTAAAAAAAATATAAAATTTTTAAATTTCTTTTTAATTAATTAAAATTAAACACTGGGTGTATATATTACTATATTTATAAATTGTCAAGTGGGAGTGGGGGGGGTGGTGGTAGTGGTGAAAAAAAAAAAATAATAAAAAATAAGGAAAAACCCCATATTTTTTAAAATAGTAATATTTATTCTTTGAAATTATTATTAAAACATTACAATTAAAAATAAGAAATATTTATCAAAGTTTCTATAGAGCTGAGCTGTTCTTTCCTAATTTAAATACATATCCTACCAACTTAATATAAAAAAAAAAAAAAAAAAGAAAAAAAATGCTGACCATGGACACTATACAACCTAACAAATAAACTTATTTTTTCCAAAACAATAACTATCAAAATTATAAAAAGAAACACTTATTTATTGCCTTTCTCAATTTTTTTAGAATTAGTGGTTATAAAGTTATAATTAATGTAAAATATTCTATTTTTTTTTTTTTTGCCTTTTTTTTATTTTCAAAATAAACTTGATTTCTTGGTGTGTTTACAAAAATTAATAACTTTTTACTATTTATTAAATGAATTTTACCTTTGTAATTTTTATTTTAAAAAATTAAAAGTTTTTTATTTTTTTTATTTTATAATAATTTTGATAAGAGTTGGACAGAGTCAGTAAACTTATCACTAAAGGTGACTTTGGAAATTGAGTTTTTAATGGCTGTACAGACTGAGCTTGATGGCTTAAAATCTTTATAGGTCATTAAAATTGTTCCTAAACCACAAACACATCTCATTATTAAATCTGGATCTGTTTCAGTTGTAATTACCACTGACATACATTCTACATACTTATTAACTATTTCTGTATTAATTTGATTATATTGAGAATAGACCGAAATACTTTTTTTTAAAAAAAAAAGAGAAATTAATATATTAGTTTATAAAATATAAATAGTAATTAAAACTTACTTTAATAAAAATGTAGATAAAGCAGTTGAATAGGATTTGTTTGAATTTGGTGTAATTTTTTGGTATGTTGATTTAATTGATTCTAAAATTTGAGGAGTTGAGAATAACCTTTGAGTTAATAAAGTACGAAGTGGTTCGTGACGGAACATGTTTGCAAAGATTTTTAAAGTCAACATTTGATTGTTCATAATAGTTGATTCTTGTACCAATTTAAAGAGAATAACCATTAGATTATATTTAGAGGATGCTCTATTCTCAATGATCATTGATTCAAATGTCTTTGAGGCACCTGGGTGTAAAACCATAACACGAATAACATCTAAAATGGTGTAAACCTTATCGGATGGCCATGTTAACATTTTGAAAATCACTTTGTATTGATTGTCACTAAATGAAGATGAATGATAACGTGATGTCTCTTTGAGTGTTGCTAAAATTCCCTTTAACAATGAAATCTCTTGCTCGTCCTCATCCAATGAAGCTGATTTTGTATCTGGATTTGATGCAAGTTGTTCATTAAATTCTAATGCCTTTACTAATAATGATTCACTATTTGCCTGTTCAAATAATGTATAAGTTGCTTGTGGAATTAATGATGTTGGTTTGACATTTACATTTAAATTATTATTGTTATTATTGTTATTATTATTATTATTTGAACTACCTGGAATGTATCTACTTGGAACTGTAAATGAATCACTTGGTGAAGTATTAATGTTATTGTTATTATTATTTGAACTTCCTGGAATATATCTACTTGAGCCAGTTAATGGATCTCCTTGATTTGGAGTTGCTTCAAATGTCATTGTATCTTGACCTGAATTTTTAATGATGAATTGAGCAACTTGATCAAGGAATTCTTGTCCCAAATCATTTTTTAAGATGAAATCTTGAGCAACAGAATATGGATTTTCAGTAAGATCATAACCAATCTTGTACATTACACCTTCACCAACATCAACATCAAAAATATAATCATACTCTCTACCATTGAGTACACCCTTTGAACTATTTCTGCTGGCCGCATTTGCATCTACAACCTCACCAATCTTTATCCATTTACTTTCGGATGAACTCCATTGATGAGCTTCAGCAATTTTTCCATTCTTTACAACCTTTAATTCACCATCTTTAGTTCCATCAACAAGTAATCCCTCGGTTGCATCTTGCAATTCATTCATTTTAATGTCACCAACATTGTCAGACATAATGGTTTGAGCGGCCAAATTGTCTTGATATTGTTGAATCTCCTCTTGAGTTGCAAATCTCTTTTCATTTCTAGTCCAAACGTAACCAACACCATCTGCACAACCAGTTACAATATCTCCATTTGGTGAGTATGCTAAATCCCAAACACCAGATGGATGAGTCAATGTTTGGACATTCTCACCATCTCTCCAAATACGTAAGGTTCTATCTTCACCAACTGATGCAAAACCAAAGTTTGGTATATTGATAACGGCATAAACAAAAGAACTATGGCCCGACAACTCTTGTACCAACTCGCCATCAACGGTCCAAATGAAAACGGTACCATCATTACTACAACTAGCGAACCCTAAATCTGGAATCACTGTCAAACCTCTAACACAATCCTTATGTTTTTTCAATGTCTTTATCACTGAATAATGTCCTTTACCATTTTGTTCCCAAATCTTAATTGTTTTATCTGCACTTGCTGATACTATATTACCATTTTGTAATCCAATAACTGACCAAACTGAGGCTTCATGTCCTGATAATGTTGCTAAACATTCTCCATTTTCCCAAACTTTAATAGTTCTATTTTTATTTTTATTTTTATTTTATTTAAAAAAAAAAAGTATTTTATAAAATAAAAATAAAATATGTTATTATTGATTATAAATAATGGGATATACATAATTTATATATATAAACTTACTTATCCCAACTACCAGAAATAATTAAACCATCATTTGTTACACCAAGTGTTGAGATTGAATCATTATGTCCTAATAACATTAATGATGGTCTACCTCCTTCACTATCTTTATTATTGTTACTATTGTTATTATTATTGTTGTTGTTATTTGAAGATGATGATGCTTTTGGAAAAGCAGATTTCTCCCAAACACAAATAACCTTATCATTTCCACCCGATGCCAAAGCACGTTCAGCTAATAATAATGATGGTGGTAATGAGGTAACTGTGCCAACGAAATGAGAGTGACCTTGTAATTCAACATTTGAATAATTATTGATTGGATCCCAAACCCTAATTGAATGATCTCTTGATCCTGTTACTATTCTACCATCTGAAAGTACACAAACACTTCTAACATCTTTTGAATGTCCATGTAATGTTTTTGAAAGTTTGTATGTTGTATTATTTGTTGTCATTTTGATCTATAGAGTAACCTCCTTTATAAAAAAATAATAAAAACCACACAAATAAAATATAAAAAAAAAGATTGTGTGTGGGTTGGAAAAATATTAAAAAGAAAATAAAAAAAAAAGAAAAAAAAATTGAGAAAAAAATTAAAAAAAAATAATTCAGTTTTTCAGCATAATATAATTTGTTGTGACTTCACAATAATTTTGTAAATTAAAAAAAAAAAAAAAAAAAAAAAAAAAAATTAAAACTCAAAATTCAATGGTAAAAAAAAAATTCCAATAATAATAAAATAAAAAAACAAGTAATATTTAAACTTCTTTGAATTTAATTAAATATTATAAATTTCCTATCCAATTTAGCCCAAAATGGAAACATTCATGTGATTTTATTTTTTCATATCATTCCCAAAATTTAATGTTTTAATAAAATTGTTAGTTTATTTTTTTTTTTTTTTTTTTTTTTATGCATGCATAAAAACACATAAAATTAAATGAATAAAATTTTAAACTTCAAAAAAAAATTACAAAATAATAATATTAATAATAATAATAATAATAATAATAATAATAATAATAATAAAAACTCTAATTATAAAATTAATGATCAAAGTTCAATATTGAAAAATAATAAAAATTTTAATGAAGATAAAGAAAAAGAGAATAGAAAAAAAGTAATAAAATCCACACCAACACTGAAACCATCTTCAATTCCAACAATACCAAAATCAGATAATGTTATCACAAGTAGTGAGAGGGGAAACAAAAATGATGGAAAACCAATTTTATTACAAAGTATGTTTAACAAAGGTAAAAGGTCAAATGAAATAGCAAATAGAAAAATACCACCACCTTTCTCTGAAGAATTATTTTATAAATCTGCAACTTCAAAAAATTCTGAAACAAACACATCAACATCAAAACCAATCAAAACTGTGGTACAAAATTCAACTAAACCAAATGTAACGATGCCTATAGATTCAATTAAAAAACCCACCCCAAAAAACATTACAATACCACAACCCCTATTCTCAAATTCAAATAGAGTTAGAGATAATTTTTTATTATTAAAAGAAGTTAGCAAGCATGAATATAATACTAGGGTTAATGAGATTGAGAAAAGGGTACTAAGTAATAATCTTGACTACAATAATCCATATACTCAAATAATTCAAAAGATTTTAATTGTTGAAAAAGAAATGATTGACACTTTTTCAACAATGATTGAATTTCAACAATCTCAAGTTATAGTACAAGATCAAATTCTTAAATCATCATCGAGATTATCAAATAATAACAATTTAATATTTTTTTTTAACGACAAATAATTGAAATAAAAAAAAAAAAATATATATTAAAAAGAAAAGAAAAAGTTAAAATAATAATTATAATAAAACAATAGGTCTTGTACAAAAAAAAAAAAAAAATAATAATAATAAATAAAAATAAAATACTAATTAGGTGTCATGTCATAAAAAGAAAAAGGGTGTCAAAACTTTAAATTTAAAAAAAAAAAAAAAAAAAAAAAACGTAGATGATCTTATGTGCCTCGTTTGCAATTGCCCAAAAAGAATAAAAATAGTAAATTGTAATCCAAGCTACACAAAATTAAAAAGTAAAAAGAAGTTTCTAACATTTACCAATAAAAAAAAAAAATTAAAAAAATTAAAAAAAAAAAAAAATAGATATTTTTCAAAAAAAAAAAAAAAAAAAAAAAAAAATAATCCCTGGTGGTTATTTTTATTTTTATTTTTATTTTATTTTATTTTATTTTATTTTATTTTATTTTATTTTATTTTATTTTTTTACCATTAACTAAGATTGAAAGCATTCCTTGAGTGCAATGTGTAAAAAAAAAAAAAATTGAATTCATTCTTATTTTATTTATTTTGTTCTTTTGATTATTTTATCTTTAAATTATTTATATTGATAAAGATTGGGGAAAATAAAAAAAAAAAAAAAAACATTTTTTATTGAAAAAAAAATATCTAACATTTTTTTTTTATTTTCAAAAAATCTTTTTTTTTCTTTTTTCTTTTTTTTTTTTTCCTTTTGTTTTAAGTTTTTTTAAACCCATTTTTTTATATTTTTTTTATTATATTTTTTTTTTTTTTATCATTTTTCACTTTTCCTCAAAAACCAAAAACCAAAAACCACTTCGTCATCATTATTTCCCAATTTCATATATCACAAAAAAAAAGAAATAACAAAAAAAAAAAAATAAATGGACAATGGAAACACTTGATAATGTCATTAAAACAGCAACAGATCTTAAACCAATTGGTTATTATGGTCAAGTAATAGATAATAATAATAATGATAATCAAGTTGAAAGAACAGAAGAAACAGTATCACAAATATTATCTTCTGTGCCATCCATTTCAGCATCAAGTTTTTTTACCCCACCTCAACAAGAACAAGAACAAGAACAACAACAACAACAAAAACAAAAACAACCAATGGAATTAAAATGGAGACAAACTAAAATATTGTCATCAGATTCAATTCCCACTGGGAATAATAATTATTTTAGCCCAGATTGTAATATAGAATCAAACATATCAAATAATGTATCAACGCCAAAATCTTCACCAATTCATTTGAATAGCAATAATAAAAATAATAATACTATTAATGGTAAAAGTGAAAATAATAATAATAGTAATAATAATTCTGAAACAAAGAACAAAAATTTATCATATCATAGATTAAGGAAAGGCAGTTATCAATCGCATATTGAAAAAGCTAAAGCATCAAGAGATAAGAGAGGAAATATTTTACGTGAGATTCAATCCACAGAACAAGCATATATTTCATTTTTAAGGATTCTAGTTGAAGTTTATCTAATGAAAATTAAAGATATTGGTATGTCTGATCAAGATATTAATGGAATATTCTCCAATATTGAAGCTATTAAATTAGCAAATGAGGATATTTTAGCGAAATTAAGAGATAGAATCGAATTTCATTCATCAAACTCCTTCCCTGACAATGTTGAAGTTGCTGATGTTTTTTTGGAATTTGGTCCATTCCTAAAAATTTATTCAATCTTTGTAAATAATTATTATAACAAAGCAATTTCAATCATTAAAATAAATACTACAAAAAATAATAAGTTTAAACTTTATTTAGCTGTAAGTCATTCTTTTTTTTTATATATTTATTTCTAATAGTACTCATTTATTAATTATTTATTTATTTAAATAAACTTAATAGGAATGTAAAAGCTTACCAGCATCAAAAAAGTTAGACTTAAATGATTTAATGATTATGCCAATTCAAAGATTAGTTAGATATGTATTATTATTAGAGGAGTTAATACAACACACACCAGAATCAACAGAACCAATTGAACATAAAAAATTGATTGAGGCAAAGAATGTTATGAAAGATGTAGCATCATTTGTAAATCAGTCAACTGTAGATAAACAAGGTCCATTAGAAACATTAGCTAGAGTTCAACAAATTTTAGGTCCAAAAACTGGTAATTTAATTCAACCACATAGAAGATTTATTAAATCTGGTGATTTAGTTAGAGTAGTACAAGTTCAAGACGATGAACATAATAATAATAATAATAATAATAATAATAATAATAATAATAATAATAATAATAATAATAATAATAATAATAATAATAATAATAATAATAATAATAATAATAATAATAATAATAATAATAATAATAATAATAATAATAATAATAATAATAATAATAATAATAATAATAATAATAATAATAATAATAATAATAATAATAATAATAATAATAATAATAATAATAATAATAATAATGAAACGAATATTGATAATAGCAAAAATATAAATAATGAAATAATTGAAAAAAGAATTATAAATATTTATTTGTTTAATGATTTAATAATTTATGCAATTAATAATAAGTTTTGGAGAAAGATTTATTTAGTTGAGATTTGGGTTAGAAGTAAAGAAATTAAAGGATTAGAAAATGTTTTTGAAGTTTATAGTAAATCATTATCATGTATATTCCAAAATCAATTCTCTAGTGATAGTAGTAGTAGTTTTCAAGAATGGTCATCTTTAATTCAAACAACCATCAATAGATTATTAATTGATGACCCAGATGCAAGAGAGAAAAGATTTAATCTCTTAGAACAAGATGATCAAATTCAAAAAGATTTTACATTTGAAGAGAGACAATTCTATTTCGAATCAATGAATAATCCACAAAATGCTGTTACTGATATAAAATTATTTAAAGATTCATTAATAGAAGATGGTATCGTTGAAGATAGGAAAAAGAAAATTGAAAATTTAATTATATTTCGACCAAATAGTCCTGATAATCAACAATCCTATATTGGAACTAGCAATCATAATAATAATAATATAGAAGTTTGCGGAAGTATTGGTAGTAGTGGTGGTGAAGTTATCTCTAATATGCTAACTGAACAAAATGGATTTTTAGATGGTTCGGATACAGGTGGTAGTTGTGGTGGAGGAGGATTTTCAGATAATTCAGACACTGAAGAAGCAAAAAAGAAAAGGAATACATTAAAGAAAAGAATGCAAAATCAAAATAGTGGCAATAATAAAACTAGTGTAACATTATTAACTCAACAATTAACCGGCAAAAACAAATCATCTTCCTTGTTATCACATATCGCATTAACCAGACATAACATTGTTATGCAAGGCTACCTAACGAAAATTGGTGAGGTAGTTAAGAATTGGAAGAGACGTTGGTTCATCTTTGAAAGTAACTATCTTTTCTATCTCAAGAATGAAACATCCTCGAAAATATTGGGTATCATTCCATTGATTGGCTCAAAGATTGAGAATATAGATCAAACTTCTTTCAACATTACAACTACCTCTAGAACCTATTTAATTATTGCTGATTCTCAATTGGAACTTTCAAAATGGACAAAATCAATTTTAGATTTTTATAGTTCAAGAGATAATTTCATTAATAATATTAAACAACAATATTCAACATCTCCAAACAGAAGTTCATTAAAATTAAATCAATCACCACAACCACAACAACAACAACAACAACAACAAATTCAAAAAAGATTATCATGGTTATCTGCAGCTTTACCAAATATTAATTCTAATTTTAAAAAACCACAAAATGATAGATCCAAAACAATTGCAAACTTTAGATTTTCGCAAATCATAAATGAAATTAATATCTCACCAGATTCTTTATCAAAGAGTGTTGATGCACTAAGTTTAAATTTAAATAATATTGACAGTAATAATAAAAATAATTATGAAGAAGATTGTGATAGTTTATCTTCAGAAGAGGAGTTCGGAGATGATGACGAAGAATTTGATGGATAAATATTATTGATTATAGTAGTCGATTATAAACATTATGGAAAAAAATAACAAAACAAATCATCAAAATTACAGTAACATTACAAAAACTGATTAAAATTTTAAATAAAATGACAATTTCTTTTTATTGATATAGCTTATATAATTTTATTTCTTTGTAGTAACTTTATTAAAATTGTTTTTTCCTTTTTTATTTGTAATAATAAACAATGGTTTTTAACAATACCAAAATATAATTTTTTTTTTTTTTTTTTTTTTTTTATAACCACAAACAATTATTAATTTTTTTGAAATCTTATATCTGTTATTATTTTAATTTATTTGTAAAAAACAAATGTGTTATTACTTGATTTATTTTAGATTTTTTTAATATAAATTACTATATTGGATTATAGACCAATTGTTTTTTTTTTTTTTATTTTTTTTATTTTTTTTTATCTCGATTTTGAAAAATATATAAATAAAATATAAAAAAGAAAAAATTTAAAGAAAAATGTATATCTATATATTATTAATTTTATTTAAAATCTTTTTTTCTTCAAATTCTCTAGAATTGGAGTCATATTCTTTGGTAGATGATTCTATAGTTTTACGTTTTAATGATACTGTAACCGATGAGTTATCTCTTCAATATTATTATTCATCAGAAAATGTTAAAAATGTATTTGATGATCTATTATCAGTTTTTCCTTCAGATAATGGATATTATTTTGACATTTCTCAACTAGTATTGTTTGTATTTAATTTTTCTTCGAAAAAATAATCATTATTATTATTATTATTGTTGTTTTTTTTTTTTAAAAATTAACTTTTACTTATTAATTATAGACCTAGAGAAACTCAAAATCCATATTCAATTAAATACTCAACAAGTGGTGTAAATAGAGTTTTTTATTTTAATTTTGGGCCATTGGATTATTGTCAAAATTTAAGGAAAAGAGAGAAAGAATATCAATCTTGTATTTTAATAAATCAAACAAATACTGTTTTGCATTCTGGTGGGACTGAAAGAATATATTATTCAACTAGTGTCCCAACAAAATTAACCTTACTTTATTTTAGATCTATTGATAATACCTCTTGCCAATATATTCCCTTCAATCTAAAATGTAATCAAAATGAAAATTTTAGAATCATGAACTTAACCCATAATAATGATTGTGATTTAGAAGTTTACATTGAAAGTAGATATTTTTGTTCAATCAATTCAAATATAAATTATACATTTTTATCACCAAATCAAGTTTTTTTCAAAACAAAAAACAATACCCAGGATTTTGTAACAATTTTTGTAAATGGTAAAAAAAAAATTTTGGATTTTTCCCAAATACCTAAACCCGCTTCAATAGAAAATATGAATCAAATAAAATCTCCACCAGAAACTCCAATAAAAACATCACCAATCATCCATTCGAAAAATACATCATTAAACCCACAAAACCTAGACTTTAACAAAATTGCAACCCCTTCAGAAATTCAGAGTCTATCTCAAAAACCAAATCAATGTTTTAAAATTAATTTTTAAATAAATTAAAATGTTTATACTAATATTTTTTTAATATTGTGGAACCTTTAAAAAACCTAATTTAAAAAAAAAAAAATTTCCCATCTCTATTTGAAAAATATTTTTTTTTGAAATTTAGTATTTATCTTCGATTCACCCAAATTACGACGAAAATTATGAAAAAGATGATTATGAAATGTTAGAAGATAACAAAAATGATAAAACTTTAATTGATTTTGTTTATTTGAAATAATTTTTTTATTTTTTATATTTTTATTTTATTATTTTTTCTTTTAAAATTTTCTTTTCATAAATAATTGTATAGATTTCCATTTGAGTTGGTGGTTGTTTAACGATTGCCAAATTATTCATTTAAAAACAAACAAAAAATAATTTATTTCCATTCATCATCATCCTCCTCTTCCTCTTGTTGTTGTTGATTATTTGATTCAATTTGATCATATCTTTTCATAATATTGTTTGCAAAAGAATCACCAAGATTTGAATCACCAGCAAAATTTGCAATATTATTACTATCCATCTTTACAACACTATCTACAAAAATTGAATCGCCCATAGTTTTGATTCTAACTTCATCACCAGATTTAAAAATTTTATGACTAAACTTTTCGATATCTGCCCAAAATTCAAAATAGTTCTTTTTGTTTGGATGTAAATTTTTAATTGCTATTTAAATAATAAAAAAAAAAAAAAAATTTTAGAAGTGTGAAAATAAAAAAAATAGTTAAAATGGATGTATCAATTCTATTACTTACCATCATCATGAAAATTAAGAGGTAATGAGGAATTTTTATTTCCATCTGAAATTGCAGTAGATAGTTGATCAGCATTTACTTTATCAACAAGAGTAGCTTGAACTCTATCAAATTTATTTAAATAACCTTTTGTGATTGCAGTTCCTCTTGTCATTTTAGGTGGGATTTCAACACCATCCTTCCAATTACGTTTTACTGCATTATCAAATTCAATTGTAATTGCAACATATCTAGTTGGTAATACTGTATCATTCAATGATTGTTTTGCTTGTAAAAATACTGTGTGAATATTATGTTTTTGTAAGATACCCTCCACAATGAATCCATCACCACCACAAAAACGTTCTTTGGTGAATGCTTGATTATAATTTGTACTTGAACTCATTTACTACTTAATCTGTATCCCTATAATTTTGAAAATTTCTTTTTTTTTTTTTTTTTTTAATTATTATTAATTAACAACAAAAAAAAAGAAAATTAAAAAAAAAAAAAAAAAAAAAAAAAAAAAAAAAAGTTTTTGAACATTTTCACAGATATTTTTTTATTATTGTAACACAAATTATGGGAATTAATGGTGGTCTACCAAAAATCTTTTCCTTTATTTTTTTTCAAGATTTGATCATGAATTAAATCCTCTTCATTATCACCATCTTCATCATAGTCATCATCATTGTAGACTTCATCATAATTGTCATCATCATAGTAATCATCATAATCACTAAGGGTGATTGGCTTATTCTTGACACTATTATCATTTTTATCATTATTATTTTCTTCTTCACCTTCTTTATCACTATTATATTTTTCAAAATCTTCATTGTCATTGTCATCATCATCATCATCATCACTAATTAAAGAATTTCTATAATTGAAAAGATTTGTAATGGTTTGATCATTTTTCAAATCTTCTTGTAATTTTAATTGTTTTTCCATAGCTTCTTTTAATTTTGAGACATGAGTTGAAGTTTTCTCTTTCTTTGGTTTTAAGGTTGTGAAAGTATTTTTTCCAACTTTTACTTGTTGTTGTTCTTCTGTTTCGATTTGTAATCTAACCTGTTCAATTTCTTCTTCTGATAAAGTTGGGAATTGTGGTTCAATCCAAGGTTCATGAATAGAGGAGGTGACAAAAATTGGTTCATTATCGATGATTTCATTGGTTGCTTTAATTTGACCACCATAGAGGTTATAGATTCTAATTTTCTTTGGATCATATTCAACCAAATCTGAATCCACAGGAATTAAAATTTTATTTAATTGATTGGCAATCTCTTCTTTAAATTCATTAAATTTACTATTAACAAATAATTTAAATAATTGTTTCTTTGAACCATTTTTACAAACTGTAACTGATAATGAACGAGTTGGTGGTATGTTTCTGACAGCATCATTATTATTACCACCAAACATTAATGGTTTTTGTTGATGGTTATAAAAGCTTTGAGTTAATAATTTCTTTAAGGATTTTTGACAAGATTCTAATGCATTGGCTTTTTCAATTACACCTAATTTACCAGAGTTATATGCATGTAAAAAGAATACAGCATTTTGTAAAAGATTGTAATGTCTTTTATTTGTATAGGTTCTTTCGGTGATAATTGAAATCAATGATTTGAAGATATGTGAAATTATTGGATCACTACTTTGGAATTTACCTTCGAAAAACTCTTTAATAAATGATGAATCTATAGTATTTTTATTGTTTGCAAGTATTTCGAAAAAGATATTTGATTTGTTTTTTCTATTCTCATCAATCATTGAACCTTGACAAGTACCATGAGCAGTGTAATCTTTACCACAACTATAACAAAATTGATAACGACATCTTGAACAAGTCATATGGTTACAACCATATGTTTTTTCAACTGGGAATTTACATCTACCACAGATTGTAGTATTCTCTACGATCCAACGGTAACTGAATAGATCCGATTCATTATGAACTGGTTTATTACATGGAACTGGCCAATGAAGAGCATTCTTTTTACAGAATAAACAAATAGTGTGACCATTACAACTAATGTATGGAGAGTATTTAAAAGCTAATGACTTTCTCGTTAAATGAGAGATAACTACACGAGTACAACCATCATGTTGACAAATATTTATAGTATTATTTGAATTGTATGATATATCTCTAATTAAATTTTGTGAAATTCCAGTTGATTTTAATAAATCAATTGATAAAGTTTCAATGGTAACTTCATCAATTGATTTATTTAAACAATCATTTGTTGGACAACCAATTGAAACTGAACCACCACTACCATCATTAATTGAAGTATTAAAATAATGAGTCATACAATCAATACAATAGGAATGACCACAAATCAATTCAATCATTTCTTTATTACTATATTCACAATAGCAAATTGGACATTCTTTCTCTTGTTGTTCACTAGAAGATTGGTCGGGTGGAATTATTTGTGAATTTTTAAATTTATATAATTGAATATCAATTGATTTATGTGGATAACTATTTGTTCTAACACTATATTTTTCTAATGAAGTTACAGATTTAACGTCCCAAGAATTTTTAAATAATAATTTTCTTGAAATTGAATATGGAACATTGAAATGATCTGAAACATTTTCACAACGTTGATAAATTTCACCTAAAAGCTTATTTGATGTATCGGATCTTAATAATTGGTGATCAATAAATAAATTAACTGAACTATCTAAAACTGAAGAGCCACATCTACCTATCATACTTGTTTCATAATATTCTTCAACCAATGTAACAATTGCAACAATATCAATTTTATCTTTTTCATATTGAGTTTTAATAATTTCTAAAAGATCAATTTGTCTCTTTTTAACTCCAATATTTTCATAGTTATTTTGATTTAATTCAATAATAATATCAAATGAATAATCGAGTTCATCATTGTTAGTTGATGGTTTTTCAATTAAATAAAGCCAAATTCTTGAATCCTTATTGTCATCAGAAATTAAAATTTTACAACGGTATGGATATGATTCACCAATTAAAACTCTCTTTTTCAATGATAAGAGTTTATTGATTACACAGTTATAAAATTTATTTTTATTATCCGATGCATTTTTGAATAATTGAAGATATTGATCATTTGACTCAAGTTTCTTTAATTTCTCTTGATATTCTTGCGAAGTCGTTAATTGCTTCTTCTCCTCAACATCATCTGGATCGATATCAGAGATTGGACTAATAGTTACAATTAAAATTTGATTATTGTATGTATTATCTAAACTCTTAATTCTACGATTACCATTATCATTGGTTGTTCTAACTCTAATATGTGATCTATCTGATGTTGTTAATTTAAATTTATTTATTAACAATCCTAAAAATCCTGAAAATGTAAGTGTAATTGGTACAATTAAAACAATACTTTCTTTTTCATTTTCATTCTTAAAAAAAAAAATTTAAAAAACAATTAAAAAAAATTAATAAAAAAAGAAAATTAGGAAACTATATATATTAAAAACTATATATATTTACTTTTTCATAAAAGATAGTGAATCTTTTTCTTGTGTCTGGTGTGTTTACTAAAACATATAATGATTCTTCATTGTTTTTATTTGACATTATTATTTATTTTTTTTTTTTTTTTTTAATATATGACAAAAACTTTAAATTATAACTATTATATTTTTATTTATTGCCACCAACAACAATTTTTATTATTTAAATTAAAAAATTTTAATTTATAAATAAAAAAAAACTATAAAAAAAAAATAAAAAAATAAAAATATTCAAAAAAAAAGAATTTTCAACCGATCAACAAAATTTCTCAACACCAAAGTTGGGAAAAAAATTTTAAATTAAAAAAAACATAATAAATTTTTTAAGAATATTACAAACTTTTTTTTCAAAGATTAATTTTAATGTTTAATTTAAATCAAAGTTATTTCCATTTCAGTCCCTAAGTGAAGAATTTTTATTTTATTTTAATTTTTTTTTTTATTTTTTTTTTTTTTATTTTTTTTTTTATTTTTTATTCTATTTTTTAATTTTTTTTATTTTTTTTTTAATTGTTAGTAAAATAAATTAAATAAAATATGAAAAATATATACAAATAAATTTAAGAAAAATTCAACAGAGTCTTTTTGTGTGAATTTTTTATTTTTTTTTTTTTTCTTTTTTTTTTTTATTTTTTTATTTTTTTTATTAAAAAAAACGAACGAATTTTTACTTTTTTTTTTTTTTTTTTCAATCTTTGATTCCAACACATTTATTGATATTTTTTATTTGATTTTTTAATTTTTTTTTTTTTTTGTATAATATTATCTATAAGTGTTTTTAATTTAAAAAAATCATATAATTAAAATGTCAAAACCAAATAAAGCTAAATTACAACAACAACAAAAGAAAGGTAAAAAATCAGGAAACACAACAACAACAACAACAACAACAAACGCAAAGAAAGAGTTAACATCAGAGGAATATATACAACAAGGTGAAAAGTATGCAAGCCAATATCATTTTGATAAAGCATTAATTAGTTTTGAGAATGCATTAAAATTGGACGAAACCAATACATTAGTAATGGATATAATCGGTGAGATATTAGTAGAGAATGGTGATTTAGAGAAAGCTAAAACCTATTTCTTTAAATCGATTCAAACCGATCCAGAAGATTCTGCATCTAAATATATGAATTTAGGTCAATTGGTTGGTGGTGATGATGCATTGAAATGTTATAGAAAAGGTATTGAACTTATGGAACGTGATTTAAATAAAATCATCAAAGAATTTGGATCAAAATATAACGATTTAGAGCATATTCCAAGACCATTGAAATCAACAGGTGATGATGATGAAATCTATGAATCAGATGAAGATGATCCAATTATTATATTAAAACAACAATTATGTTCAGCATTATGTTCAATCTCAGAGCTATATTTAACAGATCAATGCTTTGATGATGATGCTGAGGAACAATGTGAAATTAGTCTTAAGAAAGCAATAGCCTATTCACCAAATTCACCAGAGCCATATAGTTTAATGGCATCAATGAAGATTAGTCAAGTAAAGAATCAAGAAGCTGTTGAATATTTGAATAAATCCTATCAACTTTGGGAGAATTCAGATGTTGATGATCGTCCAGAATTTGACTATCGTTTCAACATATCATTATTATTCATAGAGTTAAAAGAGGATAGAACTGCCGTTGACATCTTGGAACAATTAGTTAATGAACAAGATAATATAGCAGAGTTATGGTATACTTTAGGTGTAGTTTACAATAATCTACAAGAACCTTTATCAGCTCAAGAATGTTTAATCACTGCTAAAGAATTATTAAAAATTGCCGCTCCACAAGGTAGAGATGAAGAATTGGAACAATTAACAAATACTTTATTGAAAAAAGTTAAAATCGATGTTTCAAAATTATCTCCTGAAGAAATTGAAGCTTTTAATAATGAAAATGATGACGATAATAATAATAATAATGGTGAAACAGTTGAAGAAGAGGATTTGGAAGAAATTGAAGGTGAAGAAATGGATGAATAAATAAAAAAAAAAAAATTAAAAAGAAAATAAAAAAAAATTTGAAAAAAAAAAAAAAGAAATAAAACAAAAAAAAATATTCTATAATATTAAAAGAACAATAATTTTCTTTTCTATTTTTTTATTTTGTTGAAGGTGCTTTTCTCATTGTTCTTTCATATTTCTTTTTACTTTGTGATAATTGTTTACTATAAAGATATAGTAAACTATTTAAATCGATCTTATCAGGTATTTGAATGAACCTAATGTTTCTACTTTGAATTAATATCTCTTGAACATTTTCCTTTTTATTGAATCTATTTGTTAAAGTTGCATTTGAAAGTTCAATACTAAATAAAAATGTTTGTGTGTATGAGGGTAAAATATTAATACATATTTTATATTTTGTTTAATATATGACCAACTAACTTTAAAAATGCGTCGACATTAACAATTGTGCCATAGATTTCACAATTTGATCTTAGTTGTATTGTAATTTGTGTTCCTCTTAATGCTGTGAATACACATAAAAGTGATTGAAATTCTTTAGCAACAAACTTTTTTTTTTTTTTAGTATGTTCTAATTTGGTAGTAGAAATATTTGTTGTTGTTGTTGTTGTTGTTTCACTTGTTTTTTTATTTACAATATTAGTATTGCTATTACTTGCTATATCTCTATCATTTCTTTTTGATACTATTGACATTGATTTATTTTCATAGACCGGAGTAAAAAAAAAACTAAAAGAATTTTTTTTAATTAAATTAAACTTCCAAAAAACTCGAATTGGTGCTTTTTTAATTTTTTTTTTTTTTTAAATCAAAAAAAGTAAAAAAAAAATTTTGTTGGATTCACAGGTAGTGCAAAAAAATTTCAAAAAAATTGAATGAAAAAATTAAAAAAAAATTAAGTCTTTTTTTTCCAATAGCTGAAAAACAGTCATCCTTATAAAATTTTTTTGCTGGTTTCACAAACAGCACAAAAAAAATTGAACGCAAATAATTCAAAAAAAAACAAATCTTTATTTCAAATAGCAAAAAAAAATCAGCCATAATTTTTTTTTTGTTTTTTTAAATTAATGTTAGCCTTTGTCTCATATTTACCCTTTTATTGTTGTGAAGATGGTTGTTTTAAAAAAAATTTAATTAAACTTTTAGTTGAAAGACTTTCAAAAATTTTTAAAAAAAAAACTATCACAATATCCTGGGTTATTTTTATAGTTTTAAAGTTAAATAATAACTATTGTATTTGTTTGTTTATTAATTTTTTCAGTATAAAAAAAAAAAAACATAAAAAGTAAATAAAACTATTGAACTAAGTTTTATTTTTATTTATTTCGGAATTTGAGAAATAATGTAATCACTTAAATTTGAGTCACCGGATTGTTTCCAAGATTCATAATAAATTTCAATTGAATCGATGAATGATGGTTGTAATGGTTGATAACCTAAAAGAGTTTGAGCTTTCTTAAAAGATAATCTTTGATTAAATTGCATACCTGTTAAGAATAAATCAGATTGAGGAGCATTTACATATTCTATTGAAATTGGTTTATTATCTTTAGAGGTTCCCATTGATTTACAATGATAATTATAAATTGATTTCAATAAATCATCAACTCTTTCTGTAAAAGCATTTGCAATGAAAATTTCACCTTTAATCTTTGATGCATTTTTAATTACAAGTAAATAAAATCTACACAAATCAAAAATATGAATAAAACCTTGATAAAATCCATTTGGGTAATTTTCAATATTACCATAAGTTTTAATAATATGTTTATTATTATTATTATTATTATTATTATTATTATTATTATTATTATTATTATTATTATTATTATTATTATTATTATTATTATTATTATTATTATTATTATTATTATTATTATTATTATTATTATTATTATTTCCATTAATAAATGATTGATTAATACATTCAAAATAATAACTACAATATGAACAATTTAAACCATAAATCATTGTGGGTATTATAATTATTGCACCCATTTCTATATATGTATCTTCAATTTCTTTAACTAATTTCCAATCATTGAAATTTAATCTTGAATTTGATTTTTCATCGATTAGTTTTTCATTATCACCGAATGTGAAAGAAGCATTTGTGAAGATTACTGTTAAACCGTCACCTTTTAATTGTTTTAATTTCCTCAAATAATTTTGAACAATTTTTGGTGTTTCTGGATTTCTTGATGAAATTGATTCAATAACAATATCAATCTCCGATTCAACTAATCCAAACCATTTACTCTCATCACTAACATCACAAATAATTGGTATGATTTCATTTCTTAACATTTTTAATCTATCATTTTCATCAATTGACATACCATAAACTTTATATCCCTCCCTTCTTAATGTGCAACCAACATTAAATCCTATAAATCCAACTCCCAATATTAAAACTGATACCATAATTTATTTATATGTGTATTATTTATTTATTTGTTTATAAAAAAAAAAAAATTATTAAAAAAACAAAAAAAAATAAAAAAAATTAAAAAAAAAATACCACAACGAAATTGTTAAAAAATTGAAAATGAGTTGCAATTTACAAACACACAAATTTTAACTTTTCCTTTTTTTTTAAAATTATTATATATTTTTTTTTTTATTTATTTTTTTATATTTTTTTTAAAAGTTTTTTTTTTTTTTTTTTTGGATTGCTTTTTTTTTTTTTATAAATGTTTATTTTGAGTTGATATTGTTTGAGCGATCCAATTTGGCCATTGATCTTGATCTAAAATATGTTCAACTACAGATTGTTCATATAATTCATAAGCATCAACATTACAAATATTACCCATCATAGCATTTTGAAGTTTTGCTGCTACAACCAAACTAACGAAATATTTCTTTTTCAAAATCTCCATCGAGGCAGTGACATCTTCCATCTTTTTAACGACCTCATCACCTACTTGATGTTTCATAAAAGCAATATTTTGTTGATTTCTTTGTTGAAGATCTTTTTTAATTCTTTGAATGGTGTCACTGTAGACTTTTTCTTGAGTTCTCATTTCAGTTTCTAAACGTTGGATTTGTGAATTCAAAAAGGCATTATGAGATTGATGAGCAATTGAACTTTCTCTCATATTTTCCATTTGTTCCTCAGCAGAGATTTGTTTTGATCTTCTGTTGAATTTACTACTAATACTACCACTGTCAGTATGATGTTGAGAGAACTCTCTTGAGAAAGCCATACCATTGGCATATTCAGCTCTCACTTCTTTGACATTGTTTTCCAACAAACTTAACTTAGCATCTTTAATCTTTATTTCTTCTTCCCAAAGTTTTAGTTTATCAGAGAGGATGGTATTTTCACATTCACGATCAATCAATTGATTCTCTGATTGAATGAGACGATCTTTCATCATTGATAATTGTTTTTCAACAGCCGGTAATTGTTCGTTGGTTTTCTTTGTATCCTCCAATTGTTTCTTTAAAACGGTGACTTGAGCACTTTGGTCGGTGATGGTTTGACTTGCTCTGGTTAAGCCTTGTTCCATATCGTGCAATAAGAGTAACAAAGTCTTTTGATCAGAGGCAGAGGTTTCCTTTTGTTGTTGATGAGTTTGCTCCAATGATTTCATTTGATGTCTAAGGTTGGCGGTTAATGCTCCCAATTGTGATGTTTGATCCTTTAGTTTATCAGATTCATCTTTGTAGGCACTATTGATCGAAGTGATTTGTTCGTCTTTACTATCATTTGCCTTGGTGGTTGAATCTAATTGTGATGAAATATTTTGAATGGTTGCTGTCGATTGTTGTACTGTTTTCGAGAGGATATCGATTTGACCTTGTTTCATTGATTGATCGGATTGAAGGTTCTTTAAGTTCAATGAAGTGATACCACTTGCTTCTTCTTGTTGAGTCAATTGTGTTTTCAATTGAGAGATCTCTAAAACTTTATCGGCTAATAAAGATTCTGCTGATTGAATACTTGTACGACATTCTTTTAATCTATTGGTAAGTAGTTGACTAGTCTCTCTTAATTGAGTGGTTTCATCACGTAATGATTCAATCTCCATCTCGGCTACATTTTTGTATGATTTCGATTGTTCATTAATTAATTCTATGATTTGATTGGTATTATTTAATGTTGAAGAGAGTGAGCCGATTGTTAATTCTTTCTCTTGAGAAACATTCTCCAATTTATTAACTTGACCCGATAGGATATTAAGTTTTTGAGATTGTTGGTGTTTGTATTGCTCCAATTCTTCATCACGATTTTGAATTTCATCACGAAGTCCATCGAATTGTTGAGTATTGATTTCTTTCTCCAATTGAAGTTGTGAGATTGTATTGGTAAGTTCCTCGATTTCTTTTTGTTTTGCTAATACGATTTGTTGTCCAGTTTGTAATTGTGATTTAATTTGATCCAATTGTGATGAGGATTTCTCAATTTGTTGTTTGGCAGATCTTAACTCCTCATCCTTCAATTCAGTCACCTTTCTCAATGGATCTAAAGTTTGCACCCATTTATCTCTATCTTCGAGTGAGTTTGCTTGTAATAACCAAACTCTACGTAACTGAATGATTGCAAATCCAAATGGTACTTCATCTTGAGTGATTGCAACAGAGCTATTGGTTAAATCGATTTTCTTTAATTTATGAGTATCCTTTTGGTTGTGTGAATAGTAAAGATATGGTTTCTTAAAAACAAACCATCTTGGTTTCCATTCCTCTTTAAATGCCGATTTCTTTTTCAAATAACCACTGGTTTCATCTTCTTTTAATAATGCACTCGATGGTACTTCTTTGACTTTAACCTCAACGATTGTTGATGATCTCTTACGACCGCTAGTGGTAATAGTAGTAGTATTCGATGATCTACTACCCTTTGGCGATGATTCACCAGTCGCTAATGTTGGTGAGGTTGAAGATGGTGAAGTGAAATGTTGTTGTTGTTGTTGATGAGTTGAATTCATTAAAAGCATTTTCTTTACAATCTCTTCAACATCAATAGTTGAGGAATTTGATGATTCGGCAACACCATTTGCAGCATTAACATCATCAGCATCCAAAGTCTTTTCCTTCAAATTTGTTAATTTCTCACGAAGATCCAATTCTTGTCTAAGTTTTTCCATTTTCATTGCATAACCAAGCTTCAAGATATTCTCTTGATGAGCATCAATCATTTCACCGATACGATTTTGGTGCTCTTGTTGTCTAGATTTAGTTAAATTAATGCTAAATACAGAGCCAGCATGAATTGATGGCTCTGATAAAATGGATTCACCTTTGAAATGAGTTTTAAATTTATCTAAAAGGTTACTCATTGATGAAGATGATGTACCATCGGGAAGGGTTGCACTTGGCATTGAGTCTGACGATAAGATCTTTATGGCTATATCTTTTGAAATTGAAACAACATCAGGAAAACCTTGAATCGAAAGATCAAAAGTTAATTTGAAAAGAATTTTATCACCTTTTCTTGTTTTTTGATTGAAAATAAATGATGGGTCAATGGTTTTCCATAATAATAAAACTGAATCACCTGTACATGATAACACAGGAATTTCAAATACATTCCCACTAGTAGTTTGATTATTTGCTGTTGCTAACAATGATAATGATGAATTAGAGGCAGAGTTTGTAATTGAATTTGAGGTACTTGATGTTTCAGATGATTGTTGTGATTGTTGTTGTGGTTGTTGTTGTTGTTGTTGTTGTGGCGGTAGTTGTTGATTATTTAATAATACATTTGAAGTAGATGATGAAGTTTGTACATTTGCGGCTAATGATAAATCTTTTAATAGATTTGAATTTGGAGTTGGTGGTGCATTTGATATTACATTTGGATTGTTTGATTGTGGATTATATGGTGTACCTTGTTGTTGTGATGATGATTGGGTAGTTTGATTTGAATATGGTGTCATTGGAGTGCCTGGTGTTTGAATACCAGCTATTCTAGAATTATTTGGAGTATTTGGAGTATTTGGAGTTGCAGCTGATGATAATAATGGATTATCTCTTTTACCAAATATTTTAATATCAGAGATTCTAGCTGATTTACACTCTTTGATTATTGAATTTGATTCATTTTTTATAACTTTAAATAGAATTTGACGATTTGTTTTATCTTTTTTCAAACGGAATGTAACTGATGGTAAATGAGTACTATAAACATCTGGATCCTCTAAAATATGAACTGGTTTATATTGATCGTCGGTACCTGTATTCTTTTCAGATTCTAAAATGTTTAATGTTGCCAAAAATTCGAAATTCTCCAACATTGGTTGGTTCTTTATTTGTGATGATGATGACAAGGAAGGTTGTTGTTTACTCTTTTTATGACCTCTTATCTCCAATGAAACATATTGAGTTTGTAATTGATTAATTAAAGATTCAGATAACGAAGTGATTGTAATTCTCTTTTGATCGATAAATGTGGAGATTGGTTGTGGTTCAGTTATGAAGCTATCGATGGTTGTTCCATTTTGATTTGGGAATGAGAATTTAATAAAGACATCATTGTATTTATTTTCATCTATAAACTCTGAGAAACCTTCGAAACCAACTGTAATCTCTAAATTCTTACCTACCAATAATGATTTATTATTGGTTGGATTCTCCAAATATAAGCCACGTTCAGACTCTGTAATATCGGTTGATGACGATGAAACCAATAGATTTAAATAACCTTTTTGATTACCATTTTCATCTAAAATTGGTACAGGTCTATTACTCTCCACCAAATATAATGTATTTTTAAGATAGACATGTGATACACCAATCAATGAATCCTTTGTAAAAGTGAATTGGAATGGATCCTCTGGAAGTTCGGAATCAAGTCTACCATCATTTTGATAGAGTTCTCTCATTGAGTAAATTCTATCAACGAAATCTTGATCGGTTACTAATGTATTTTCACCAGTCGATGTATTGGTTGCCTTTATTAGAATTTGAGTCTTTCTCCAATCGATCTCTGGCTCAATGTTATCAGAGATTTGATCTGGCTCTGGGAAAACTGAATATAGCTTTAGAGAGAGGTTAATCTTTTTGTTTAAAGTTGAAGAGATTGCATTTGCCTCGTTCAAGGATAGGATGATAAATGATATCTTATTCAATAGTTTAGATCTGTGTACTTTTGATCTCCAACGTCTAAATGCAAGTAATGCCAATTTTTCACGTTGTTCTTTTACCTCTGGATCGAAATCATTCTCCAACTGTAATCTAATTTGATCGTATAATGCTCTCATTTGTTTCTTGTATTCTTGTTTATCGTTGATATGTTTTGACATTGCCAAAGTACCTTGAATCGATGCCAATTCATTCAAAGCAAAATCATAATCCATAATTTGATCGACTGGTTGTGTACTCTTTGTACTAACAATACCACCAGTTTGATTTCTTTCTCTTGCGATCTTTATTGCTTCCTCTGGATTATTAAATCTGAAAATATGATTATTGCCTAAAATTACTCTATTACCTGTTGTTAAAATGGTTGGTTTATTAATTTCAACACCATTTACATAGATATATGATCTATCTGATTTCTTTTCTTCATCACTCTCTTGTTTTTTCTCATCGTTTAATGATTTTTCTTGAATTTCTTTTGAACCATTAAAACAAATTGAAGGGGAAATTATAACCTTTCCATTTATATTTTCCAAGATACAATGTTCTTTATGAATATTCAAACCATTTAAAATGACATCTTGAGGTATTTCAGAATCTGAACGACCAATTCTAGTTTTACCTTCTTTTACATAGTAGATTAAAGATTCTGACATTAAAGGATCTTCATTTAAGTTGATAAGATGTGGAATTGAAGATACCACCTTAATGGCAACACCCATATCCTTCAAAGCTGCCATTCTATCCTCACGAATTGCCTCAGCTTCTGATAATTTTTCCTCCCAAGATTTATTTAATTCTTTCATGAGTTTTTCATATTGTTCAATCTTTTCATTCAATGTTGAAACGGTCTCATCGTAATCAGAATTCATAAGTTTGGAATCGTTTGCATGATATTGGCCACCTTGCTCCATCATTGCTCTCAATCTTTCAACCTCACCTTGTAACTCTCTAATCAATTTCGATTGTGCATCTTCATTGACCACAGCGACAGTTTTAATCTTTTTAGCCGAATCTGCATAACGTAATGTCGACAATGACTCCTCGTAGTTTATATCTGCTGGTGAAATTGCTGCAATCATAATTGTTTTAGAATTACCACCCAATGTTTCCTTTAGGAGATAGGTTAAAACTGAATCACGATATGGTACAAACACTGCCTTCTTTGAAGTGGAATTTTCTGCTAATGCAGAGATAACCTTACCCAAGGTCGATAATGATTTATTGATATTTGCACCCTCCTTTAAACGTACACCGGTTGCACCAGTACTATTTGCTCTCTCTGAACCTGCCAAATCTACTAAACTAATCTTACTAACCCTATCGATTGCTGTACCTCTTGTCTTATCGATTTTACTTTGTGTAAATACAATTGTGAATACTGCATGACTACGACTTGATGTTGCATTCATATTTGTTGATGCTACTGTTCTTGCTTTACTACCTTCATCCATAAGCATATCAATTTCAGGAAAACTTTTAACTGCTAATCTAAAAAAAAAAAAAAAATTAAAAATTATTATTCTTTTCTCTATTTATTCTCTTTATTATGTTGATATAATTATTTGACTTACTTTGATAAATCTTCTACATATGGGCCAGTTGATGGGTTATTTCTAACTTTTAAACCACCTGCTTTATTATTATTTGGATTCAATAAATCTTTAACTTTTTCATTATAAATTTCCATATAACTAACTGTTGTTTTATAAATTGTTTGTTCATTTGCATTTGATGGTGTTGATTGAATTCTTTCGAATAATTCTTCACAAATTAATGGAATAATACCTTTTTCTTCACCATAACCCATCATAGAATAACTGTATTATTTTTTATTATTATTATTATTAGTTTTTTTTTAATACAAAGATTAATTTTTTTTTTTATAAAAAAAATTACTAACCTTTTACCTGAACCAGTTTGACCATATGCAAAGATTGAACAATTGAAACCATCCCATGCATTTTTTAAAACCTCTTTACCTAAATCATTATATACTGTAGATTGTGATGCAAAATGTGAATCATTTGCATCATATGACCAATAACTGTAATCGAATGAAAATGATTTCTCATCATCTGCAGTTGGTGCAGCCAAAGGATTGGCACGAAGTGCAGATGGTCTGGTTAAAACTGTAGATTTACCATTCATTTGAACAATTAATTCTGCATTTCTTTCCTTTTCACGTGAATTAAAGGGACGTACCCTTACTGCTACTTGTACATTCATCTCTTTATTTTATAATTAATATATATATTTTTTTTATCTCTTTTTCTCACTCCTTATATTTCAGTTATTATTATTATAAATTATTATTATTATTATTATAAATTATTATTATTATTATTATTAATATTACTATTATTGTTTTGTTAATTTATATCCTCTTTATTAATCTATTTTAAAAATTTAAAAATTTTTTTAATAGAAAAAAAAAAAAAAAAAAAGAATCAATAATTTTTATTATCAAATAATTGAACTATGATTAAATTATTAGAGGATGAATAACTTAAAAAAAATATAAAAAAAAAATTTCAAAAAAAATCTTTTTTTTTTTAATTTTTTTTTTTTTTTTTTTTTTTTTTTTTCAAATAATTGTACTAATAGTAAAAAAATAAAACGAATTGTGAAAAAATAAATGAATAAAAAAAATAAAATTAAAAAAAATAAATAAAAAAATTAATAAAGGGGGGGGGTGGGTGAAAATAAATTTTATATTATTTGATTGTAATTTATTTACTGTTACTTTTTTTATTATTGTTATTGTTTTTTTTATTATTTTTTTTTTTTAAAAAAATTTTCAGATATTTCCCGCCGTCATGATGTGTGTGCGGCACCCAGGGTATTTGTGTCAAACTTTTTGTGGTGTGAAAAAAGAAATCTTGAGGTTATTATTAAAAGAAAAAAATGGATGGTATTTTGAAAAAAAAAAAAAAAAAAAAACAATGAATTATTTCATTTTAAATATTATTATTTTATTTTTTTTATTATTTTTTTTTTTTTTTTTTTTTTTTATTTCAAAAAAAAATAAATGTACATTTTAATTTTCATCGAGTGTTAAAATATATTCTAACAAAGAGATAATACCATCAATTTGCATATCTCTAAGGAAAGATTTGAAACGATCACCATCAGTTTGGAATAATGTTGTCATTCTTTGAATGATAACTGATTTTTGAGAAGCGCCTAAACTATCATCAGTGAGTAAATTAATGAATTCATCATAAAGAGCATTATCATTTGTGGCATTAGTTTGATTAGTTTGAATATCGGTATCACTACCGCTGTTAT
>CM069767.1:4590000-4782500 GCA_036169595.1 Dictyostelium firmibasis
TTTTTTTTTGGTTGAAAATCGAAAATATTTTAATGTTTTTTTTTTTTTTAATTTTATTTTTCTCATATAATATAAATATATAAAAAACAAAAAAAAAAAAAATGAATAATTCTATCATTTTTTTATTATTATCTTTAGTAGCATGTAGTAGTGTTGTATATGGTGTTCAATATCTTCATATGGAACCATATGCAAATTCAGATTGTAAAGGTGAAATATATGGAGCAGGTTATGCATTACAAATTGATTTATGCTTTGGAATTAATTATCAAGGTGGTGCTTTTGTAAATAATTTTAAAGTTTCATTAGATGATTCAGGTCAAAATGCAACAGTATCACAATTCAAAGATACAGATACATCATGTTCAACACCAAATACAAATTTTGATAAAGTTTATAATGTAGGTGAATGTTATGAAGCACCAGGTTATGGAAATTCTGATGATTATGAACCAACAAACTTTGTTTTAATTTCAATTCAAAATAATCCACATTCAATTCCAACTTATGGTTATAGATCAACTACCTATGGTGATTCTCAATGTATGAGTAATCCACAATTTTATATTTTTTATACCAATAATACAGAATTTAATATTCATTCAGATGATTATTCAAAATGGTATTGTGTTGATAATCAAGCATATGAAACATTTTGTGAACAAGGTGAAGGTACTGAATCTTGTTTCACTAACCCATCTAGTTCAGAGTGTACTCGTAACTTTTTACAATGGCATGAAGATAATTACATTCAAGAATCTTGTTAAAAAAAATAAATAAAAATGAATAATTAATTATTAATCTAAGATGTCTTTTTTATTGATATTTTTTTGAACTTTAAATGCATAGGGACCATTTTATTCTGATGATATTATATTTTTGAAAATTTGAGTATATTCTTTTTTAGCTGCAATACAAAGACATTTATACAAATGATTGATTGTATTATCATTTTAATTATTTAAAAAATATTTATAATTTATAAATAAATTGAGATAATAACTTGATGATACTTTGTATAAATATTTTCCTGTTGTAAAGATTTGAAAGGTATCAGGATTTAATAATATATGAGGTACTGTATCAAAAAGATAAATGGTATCATCTACTCTATCTAAATAATAAAGAGATGGTAATAACATTCTAATTGAAATTAAAAAATTAAATGATTCTGTTTTATCAATAATAAAATGACCAACATCATTATAGTTGTTTGTTGATGATGATGATAATGTTGTTGTTAATTCAATGATAGTATTTCCATCATTAATTTCTTTAGATAAAATTATTTCTTTCAACTTGTTTTCAATTGATTCTTTTGAAATACAATTAAATAAAAAATTGAAATTTTTTGATATATTCGCTAATATGTATAAACTTTCACTCAAGTCAAATGGTGTTTTTAATTGTGCATTTGAGAAAAAGTAAATAATTGAATCTTCTTTTTTTTTGAACACATAGAGCGCCATAAATTATTTTCCTTAAGATATTATCATCATCATCAAGTTCAAAAAAATAGACTAATGGTTTAGTAACTAATCTAAATAACAAATCAATGAAATTATTATTAAAATAAAACCAATTACCAATTTCACCTTTACATTAAATAATTTCATCACTTTGAACATTCATTATAATTGATGTCATCGAATAAACTAGATTCATTTCTATAGTTTTCAAAAATAAAGTCTATAATTTCTTTTTTTTCAATATATTTGCAATATAGTTAATATTCTACAAGTACTTGGGTAAATACTTTTTGTTTGCTTTTTTTGTAATTGATCGGTTATCTTTAAAAAATGATCTATTAATTCAATATCATTACTTGAACATCATTTGTAATTCTTTTTGTGACGTTGTTGAATCATAATCAATATCTTTTTTAAACATTTTATATTTTAAAACTTTATCAACCTCTTCATTTTTTTTTATTACAATCGCTGTTCATGGTTTCATTGAAAAAAATTAATAAAACAAAAAAAAAAAAAAAAACTAATTTCAAAATATTTTTTTAAAAAAATGTGTGGGTTTAATAAAAAAAATTTGAAAAAAAAACAAAGAAAAAAAAAAGATACATAAAAAAAGAAATAAAAAAAAAAAAAAAATAGACACAGAAAAAAAAGAAAATTTTTAAATTTTTTTTTTAATCTTTTTTTTTTATTTAAATTAGATATTTCCAAGACTTTTAAAATAAAAAATTAAAAAGAATTTTCCAAACATTTTTTTTTTATTTCTTTTTTTTAATATTTCCTTTTATAAAATTTTTGTGTTCGATTTCTTGAATTTCTTTTTTTAAAGATTTCTTTTGGCTTGCACAGAAATTAATAAAATCAATTAATAAAATTGATATATCTAAATTTAAAGACTTTATAGATTTGACAACTAAATTATATAATTGTTTAGAATCAAACAATGATGATGGATTTGAATTGTTTTTAACTTTTAATGCACAGGGACCATTTTGTTCTGATGATATTATATTTTTGAAAACTAGAGTATATCCATTTCTAGCTGCAATACAAAGACATTCATACAAATGATTGATTGTATTACCATTTAAATTATTTAAAAAATAATTTATAAATAAATTGAGATAATAAATTGATGATGCTTTGTATAAATATTTTCCTGTTGTAAAGATTTGAAAAGTATCAGGATCTAATAAAATATGAGGTACTGTATCAAATAGATATATGATATCATCTACTCTATCTAAATAATAAAGAGATACTAACAATATTCTCATTGAAATTAAAAAATTAAAGGATTCTCTTTTACCAATAATAAAATGACCAACATCATTATATATGTTTGACGATGATGATGATGATGATGATGATGATGGCAGTGTTGTTGTTAATTCAATGATTGTATTTTCATCTTTAATCTTTTTAGTAACTTGAATTTCTTTTAATTTGTTTTCAATTGATTCTTTTGAAATATTATTGAATAAAAATTTGATAATTTTTAGTCTGCTGATTGATTTCTTTAAACTGTAATTTATGTATGTTGGTTTTTTTAAAAATCTTATTTTTGGTGTATTTATTGTTCCATCTAAACCGTTACTTAAGTTAAAAGGTGTTTTAAATTGTGTATTTGATAAAAAGTAAATAACTAAATCTTCATTGTCATTGCATTTTATGATTCTATTTAATATATATTCAATCTCGCCAAAGTGATCAAAATCACCAGAATAAAACAATGGTCTTGTAATTGGCCTAGTTAGCAAATCAAGGGAATATTTCATACCATTATCATTCCATCTAAGACTATTTGTTAAAAATCTTTTCCCTATACTATTCATTAAATTTTCATAATGTTCAAGAATTTCCATATTACCTATTGACATCCAATTATCATTTAAATCATCGAATAGACCAGATTCATTTCTATATTTTTGAAAATAAAAGTCTAAAATTTCTTTTTTTTGAATATATTTACAATTTTGAATAATTATTTTACTAATGTCTGGATATTTTATTTTTGGTTGTTCTTGTTGTATTTGTTTTATTTTCTTTAAAGAATAATCTATTAATTCTATATCATTACTTGAAAACAAAGCTGTACAAAATGAATAAAAACAAAGACCCATATTTTCATAATTGATTTCTTTAAAAGGAAGTCCTTTAACTTCTAAAACGTTTGATATTAATTCTAATCTATCCTTTTTATCAAGGTATATATCATTTAATATTATTTGAAAAAAAATAAAATAATCTTTATAACGATTTGGATTATTACAATCTGAAGCAAAAATTTAATACATTTTATCAATATTCACTTGTTCAAAAAAAGAATAGTAGTGGATTGGCTTTTTTTTATAAAATTCTTCGGTTGTGCATCTATAAAATAAATGTATTGATTTATATAATTTTTTAATTGTATCTTTTAAATTATTATTAATATCATTTTCGGTAGTGGTGGGAGTTGTTGTTTTTGTTGATTGGGTGATGTTATATAGTAAATCTTTAATTGTTGAATTTAATTGATAGTTTGAAAATTGTGAAAGATGTATTTCATTTAATTCTAAAACTAGTTGATTTAGTTTTTCATAATATTTTATATTATTGGGGTTGGTTTTCATTTTTTGTTCTAGTTGTTCTTGTAAGTTTGTAGATTCTATTAATCTTTTATATGATTTGAGAAGTTTTTTAAACTTATTATCAAATGATAGAAACTCTGAAAAACTGGAATAGGAGAATGATAGGGTGTGTGTTGATGGGAGTGCATTATTTGATTTTAAAAAATTATAATTTTTTAATTTTTTATAGGTGCAGTTATGAAAGAATGTAATGTCAATATGCATATATACACATACTCTGACTTCGTGAAATCCCATGGCTTCAATAGTTTTGATATACTCATACAATGCTACATAGTTGCCTTCATTAATGAGTGTAGGGACCCATTTTTCAATAAAGTTAAAACTAGGTGCAATAGTATTGGGTGATTGGATTGAAGTTGAGGTATAAGTTGAAAATAGTAAATTATAAAATGATCTTACTTTTTCATTATTTTTTTTTACAATACTTATAATATTAGTGATGTCCGATATACTCCTAATTATTTTGTGATTATTATTACTTTTAATATTATCTGTTATTATTTCTAATGCATTACTAAAACCATTAAGAAAATTACAACTAACACCAATTAAATCATAATAATTAAATTGATTTCTTTTTTTAAAGTTTGAAAAAATATGTTTGAAAATAATAAAATTTCTAAATACTTTCCAAAATAGAATTTCAGTTGACATATCTTTAGTTAATAGTTCATATTGTTGTTGTTTTTGTTGTTGTTGTTGTTGTTGTTGTTGTTGTTGTTGTTGTTGTTGTTGTTGTTGTTGTTGTTGTTGTTGTTGTTGTTGTTGTTGTTGTTGTTGTTGTTGTTGTTGTTGTTGTTGTTGTTGTTGTTGTTGTTGTTGTATTTCCTCAATATCACATTTAAATTTTTTATTTGTTAAAACTTCGTAAATCTCCTCTTGTTTATTATTGTTATTGACATTAATTTCTTCTATTTTCTTTTTTCTATTATTATCCATTTTGCTATTTTTGATTTAAAATAAAAAAAACAATGTTTGGTAAAAAAAAAAAAATGATAATAATGAATGAAAAAAAAAAAAAATTCAGGCGATCGAAAATAAAAAAAATCAAAAAAAATTAAAAAGAAAAAAGAAAATTTTTATTTTTATTTATGAGAGAGAGAAAAAAATGGGTTTTAATTTTTTTTTGCAGGTAAAAATCAAGTAACAAACTTTTATTTTTTTATATGCCAATATAAACAAAAATTTGATTTTCCTTTTTGAAAACCTGCAAATAAAAAATAAAAAAAAAAAGAATGGACTAAACAGGTATAAATAATTAATGATAATACATCAATAGTATTACAAAGAGGTATATTATAAAAATTTATTATTATGATGATGATTCGTGTAGTGAGAATTCTTATGAGTGAATTAGTGGTACGTTAGCAATATTTCTCAAATAAATGGAAGAATTCCATCTTTTTTTTAAAATTGAGCATATAAAAACACTTTTTAGAAATTTCTAAAAATCTAAAAATTATAAGTTTGTTGTTTTAATACACTTTGTGGTTAAAAATTTATAGTGGTTTTTTTTTTTCGGGAAAAAAATGGGCTTATAAAATTTATTGTGATTGTCTCCCACAAATCGCAAACTTCATATTTTTTTTTTTTTTTGACACCAAAAAATTTAAATGATATTTATTATTTTATTCAATTTTTTTTTTTTTTTTTATTTTTTTATTGTTTCTTTGTGACCACTTTTGCTTCTTGAAGAGGTTGATGAGCTTCAATAGTTTTTAATTCAATCCCCCATTCCAATATTTCACCAGTTCCTAATTGGATATCGGATTTTAAAGTGTTTCCAACTAATTCTTTTTCTTCAAGAGATTTAAAAACTTCTGGAAATTTTTTTTTTTTTTATGATTATTAATACTTTTAAAAAAAACGGAAATTCAAATTTTAAAAAAAAAAAAAAAAATTTAAATGAGGAAATAGTACTTACGAGATTCACCCTCATATTTAACTTTTTCATTGTTTGGATTTAATACTTTGATTGAATAAGCTAATCTCAATTGAGTACGAGCAAGGTTAATTGGAGAAATGTAAAATAACAAATATGAATATTCAGCTTCTGGTATTTCATCGATTGATAATGAGAATTTATAAGGTCCTATTTCAAAAATTTGTGATCTATAATGATTCTTTTGTAAATTTCTATACTTTGAACAGACAATACCTCTATAACTTGGAATTTTCCAATTGTTATTATATTCATAAACTGGTTGATGATTAAAACTACTATTATTATGATGACTAATATATTGTTGTTGTTGGTGTGGTTGAAGTTGTTGTTGTTGTTGTTGTTGTTGTTGTTGTTGTTCTTGTAATTGTTGTTGTAACTCTAAATTTTGATCAGACAAAGAATTAATTCTTATTAATAATAAATTATTATTTTTATTGATCTCTGATAATTGTGAATCATATTGTTTACTAATGAATTGAGTATGATTAATTGATTTTAAATGATATGGGAGGTGAAGACGTTTTAAACGTTCTTTACAACCACCATCTTTGAATGTACATGCTATGTAACGTTGTTTACATTGATTATATTCGTGTAGTGACCAATCACATCTTTCAAACTCTTCATTACAATTCAAACAATTGATTAGCTTTTTTGGACATGATAATAGGTGTGATTGATAGAATCTTTTTTCAATATCATTTCTTTTACAATCTTTACAAAACATTGAATTGAATCTACAACCAAATAATTCATTATTTGTATCATAATGAAATTCATTTAAATCATTCATTCTCTGAATCTCTTCACAACCTTGATTCTTACATTTTTGAAATCTAAATTTACATTCCTTTAAATGTAATGATAATCCACCAACTGTTGTTATTATTGGACAACCTCTTTTTAAATCCTTTTCTAATTTTTCAAAGTAAAAATCACCTTCATCTTCATCTTCATCTTTATTTTCACCAATACCATCACCTTCACCTTCACCTTCATAAAAATTATTATCACCATCTTTATTATTATTATTATGGTTATTATTATTATTATAATTATTATTATTTTTATTTTTATTATTATTATTATTATTATTATTATTATTATTATTATTATTTTTATTATTATTATCATTATAATTATTATTATCATAATTATCATAATTATCATTATTATTTTTATTATTTGTATTGTTATTATTGTTATTATATTTTTTATTAATTGGATTTAAATGATCACCATTATACGTATTTGGACAACATGCTGGTAGTTGAGAAAATTCTTTTTCAATAAATAAATTTCTTGATAGATCATCAATTGATTCAATTGTTAGGTTGCATTCAAAACATTTTGAACCATTTAGTTTTTCTTCCCAACATGATATACATCTCCAATGACTAATTTTTTTAAGGATAATTAGTATAATTTTATTGAAAGGTATTTTAATTTTTGAAAAACTTACCCAGACTTACATTGATAAGTTGGTGAGTTAAAAATAAATTTCATACATTTTTGACATTTGAATTTATTTAATGATGGATTATCGCTATCTATTAAAATTTGTTCAATTAAACATTTAACACTATCCATTATGATTTAATTTTACTAATATTTTAATGGTTTTTTTTTTTAATAGTTTTTAATGAAAAAAAAATTAGATCAATAGTGGAAAATAAATTATCTAAAAAATATATAATAATAAAATTTTTTTTTTTTTTTTTTAAATAGGATTTGAATTTACATTTTTTTAATATTTTTTTATTTTTTATCCAAATCTCCATTTCCTTTTTAATACCAATTTTTTAAACTATTTAAAATCAAATTTATTAAAGGGTTTTCTAGAATAATAACATGGAAAAAAAAAAATAAAATAAAATAAAAAAAATATTCGTTAGGGGGGGGTGATTTCATTATTATTTTTTTGAAAAATATTTTCAAAAGGTTATATAAATAATAATTTAATGATTTGTTTTTTTATTTTAATTATTATTTTTTTTTTTTTTTTTTTTTTTTTTTTGTTCCATCTTGGAAACTTTTGAAATATGTGTCAAAGTTAGAGAGAGAATAAAATGTGTTTATCCAAAAATATTGTATTATGTTTATAACACAGTAATTCTTTTTAGAAATTGGTCATGTTTTATCTTCTACTCTTTGATACAAATCATTATTGTCAATTTTAAATCAAAGTTGTGATAATAGTGTTTTAAATTCTAATTGGATGAAACCAACTTCTGTATTTATATCAGTTGTTTGCAATTATTGCTTTCATATTATTATATAATTATACAAAAAAATTTCAAACAATTCACACAATTTAAAAAAATATAAACAAAAAACTAATTAATAATGCAAATAAATTGATTCTCAATTAATTCTTTTTTTTTTTTTTTTTTTTATTTTTTTTTTTTTTTTAAAATCTGGGAATCTCAAAAAATAAAATTTTAAAATAATAAAAAAAAAAAAAAAAAATAAAATAGTTGATTTTACAAAAAATATCTTTTTTTCTTTTTTTTTTTTTTTTTTTTATTCTTTTTTTTTATTTTTTTATTTTTATTTTTTCTTTATTTTTATTTTTTTATTTTTTTTTTTTTATTTTATTTTGTCAATTTAAAATAAGTGTTTGTGTATAAATCAAAAAAAGAAAAAAAAAAAAAAAAAAATTGAAATTGAAAAAAAAAAACAAAAAGTGGTTTCATATGATAAAAAAAACATTTTTTGATTTTTTTTTTCGAATCTCACTATTGTGTCGTAATTATTTCAGAATTGGTATGACACACTCATATCTACAATGATAGAATTAGTTCATAAAGAGTCTCAATGGGAAATTCTTTCACAATTGGGTAAATTTCTTTTTATTAATTTTCTTTTCAAAAAAAAAAAATATATGTATTAATACAAAAAAAAAAAAAAAAAAAAAAAAAAATTTTTTAAAAAAAAAAAAAAAAAAAAAAAAAGGTACTGGTTCATTTGGAAGAGTAGTAAAAGCTAAAAAGATAAATTGTGATGGTACAGGTATTATAATTGACATTTGCGCAATTAAAATTATAAAGAAATCAGTATTTGTAAGTTTATTTGGTGGTAGTAATGATTCTGTTTTTTTTTTTTTTTTTTTAAAAAAAATTATACAATGTTTTTAACACTGTTAATAACAACTTTATAGACAAAAAATGAAATTGAAATTTTAAAACAATTGGACCATCCTTTAATAGTTAAATATTATGGCTATGGAGTTGGAGAAAATGATGATAATATATATATTTATATGGAATATATAGATGGATATCCAATATCTTCAATTTTAAAAAAGCAACCTAAAAACCATTTTCCCGAAGATATTATTAGTAAAATTGTAATAGATTTGGCATTTATTCTTTCTTATATTCACGGCGATGAAAGAAAAATCATTCATAGGGATTTAAAATGTGATAATATAATGTTGGTAAATGATAATAGTCATAGTTGTGAAGCCAATTGTAGTATAAATGGTGGGAGTGCAAAACCACTGAACAATCAGTTAATCGAGAGTTGTGTATGTAATTTAAATGGTAGTGGTACAGATGAAAATTGTAAATCTTGTAAACTAAACTCAAGACCTATAAGAGAGATTCAAAGTAGTTGTGAAAGTTGTGGAAGTGATTTAGATGAAGCTTCAACGTCGTCATTACCAAATACAACCAAAAGCACAACATGTCGTTTAATTAATTGTATATATAGTGTAAGTAAAAAGATTAAACTCATTGATTTTGGACTTTCAAAAGGATGTGATGGAGATTCAAAATATTATTCATTGGTTGGCACATCAACACATATGCCACCAGAAGTAGCTCTTAGAAATAATACAGCATGTAGAAAATCAGATATATGGAGTTTAGGTTGCACAATAATTGAAATGGCTGGTGGTAACCTTTTTGAAAAAGATATTCATGGAAAACCAAAAATACCTGATCATTTATCATCTAGTTGTAAAAATTTTATTCAACGTTGTTTAACTATTGACCCAACTCACAGAGATGACATTATTAATTTAATTTCTCATAATTTTATTGTAAGTTTTTTTATATTTTTCTTTTTATTTACTCAATTGATCAAATACCTTTATATATTAAAATAAATCGAAAATTTAGGATAGGAATAGAGTTAATGAAGAAGTAAAGGTGGATAGTAAATCAAAAATTCAATTTGATGATGAATTTAATGAAGTAATATTATCAGGCGATTTAGATGGTGTAACTGAAGTTGTATTTGGGTTTGATTTTAATCAACCAATTATACCAGGAACAATGAGTTCTGTAAAAAAAATAGAATTTGGTGGTTCATTTAATAGGGAACTATTAGTAGATTCACTTCCTTCAGCAATATCAATTACTTTTGGTGCGCGTTTTAATAATGGAAATAAACCTTTGGTTGTTGGAGCAATACCTTCAACTTGTCAATATCTAACATTTGGTTGGACATTTAACCAAACAATACATCCGAGATGTTTACCAGATTCTTTGAAACAATTAATATTTCTAGAGGGCGGTAATTTCAATAGAATTTTAGAAGTTGGTTCTATACCACGATCCGTTACCACATTAATTTTGGGTGATTATGATCAAAAAATCGAAAAAGGTGTATTACCAAACTCCTTAACCACATTGGAGTTGGGTGGTGAATTTAATTATCCTTTGGAAGGATGTATTCCTGAATCAGTTACTTCACTTTCTTTAGGCTATAGGTTCAATCAACCTTTAACAAATAATTGTATTCCGCCATGTTGTAAAATTTTAAAATTTGGATTATATTTCAATCAAGATTTATCACCAGGAATATTACCACAATCTATTGAAACACTAATGTTGGGCTATTACTTTAATAAAGAACTGGTAGAAGGATCTTTACCATCATCAATAACTACCTTATTATATGAACATAGGGATTATCCGAAAAAAGTACATGCAGATTTCTACGAGCTTACCAATCTCTCTAAAGATTTGGATCAAAATGAAATTGTACCATTAACTCCTGAATCACTACCAGAATCAATCACCAAACTAACTATAGGCAAAAATCAAAACCATATAATAGCATTCAATTGTTTACCACCAGATCTTCAATCATTAAAGTATCATGGTGGATTTAGTCGTGCACTTATTCCGCGCGACCTACCTTCCTCCATTACATCTGTAAAATTATATAACTACAATTACGAAATCAAAAAAACTTCATTTCCTAAATCAGTAACCTCCTTACAGCTTGGATCTCGTTTCCAAAAATTTATACAAATTCAGTCTCTATCCAATCTTCATCAAAATATGCGTGATTTAAAAATATATATACACGATGATGAACTTGATATTTATAACTTGGAAGATATTATTCCACAAACGATAACTAGTTTAATCATTAATGGTGAAAATATAGATTTACCAATTGGAGTCGAAAAATAAATTAATTTAATAAATTTTTTAAAATCAGCCTTTTTGATTATTCCAATCTTGTCAAGATAATCCCCATCAACTCTAATTATTTAATTGAGATTATTTTTTAATTTTATATATTTTTATTTTATATATAATGATATTAGATTATTTAAATTGAATGAAAATTGGGGAAAAAGGAAAAGAAAAAAAATTATACAAAAAAATCTATAAAAAAAAAAATAAAATAATTGTATTAAAAATCTTTTAAATGATTCAAGATCACCAAAGCAGTGGTTGTTGATAAAAAAATTTTAAATTCAAATTTTTTTTTTTTTTTTTTTTAATTTTTTTCTTTTTTTTTTAATTTTTTTAATTTTTCATTTTTTTTTTTTTTATTATATTTTTTTTGATACCAATTCAACATTAATATCATACATAATAATATCAAATTATACAACCACGAGTGAACAAGAAAAACAATAACAACAAAAACAATACACTATCAAAACAACAAAAATATCAGCAACAAAAACAATAACAAAACAACTAATCCATATTAAAATAGCAAATGATAAAGAGATGGTAGATAAAGATAATTATGAAAACTCTGAAGAGTTTAAAGCAAAAATCAATCAATTCCTTTCATTGATAAACTCGAGTAAACAAAATAATTCCATAGAGATAAATGGAAAGATTAAAAAACTATTATATGATCAAGTTAATTCATATATAAATGGTTCAACAACTTTACAAATTTTATTCATTTTATTAAAATATAAAGATATAATAATTGTATGTTTTTTTTTTTTTTTCATAATATAATATAAATTTTTATTTTTTACTTATAATAAGACCTATTCATATAAATTATTATTATTATTTTAGTCATTAAAAGATTTTGAATCAGTTATTTCAGATATATTTTGGTTAATTAGTATAGAGGTCGAAGGAGTTTCATCTAAATCATCACAAAAAACAAATTTAATTTCATTAATTAAAGAAAGTATTTCTCAAAGTTTAGTTGGTTCAGTCATTCTAAAAGAGAAATTAGATATTGATTTACTTGAAGAGACTGGTTTAATTAAAAGTTCAAAGAAATTTACAAATAAAATTATTAGAATAAATACAAAAGAAGTGTATGTATATAAATAAATATAATATTATATAGTAATAAAAACTAATAATAATTATATATAGATATACACAAGTTAAATTCAATTTATTTAAAGAGGAATCTGAAGGTTTTTCAAAAGTTTTATCAGAATTAAATAAAGGATCAGAATTAAATTTGGATACTGTCGAATCGACCATACAAAATATTAAATCATTGATTGGTTACTTTAATTTAGATCCTAATCGTGTTTTAGATTTAGTATTGGATTCATATGAACAGAATTACCAAAACTCTGAATGCTTTCAAAAGATTATTAAATGTTTTAAAACATCTGCAATACCCCAATTATTGGGTTTTAAATATCAATTCTATCAACAACAACAACAAATACAAATTAAACAAATTAAACAACAATTAGAGCAACAAACCACAGCTTCTTCAACTGATTCAGCATCTTCAACAACATCATCAACATCAACATCAACATCAACAGCAGCAGCAGCAGCAGCAACATCTATATCCACACCAACTTCAACTTCAGCATCAGCAGCATCAACATCATCATCAACAGGAGCAACAGGAGCAACAGGATCTTCTTCAATTAATTTAGTCGATATAATAACACCAAAATCATTATATATGGTAACAGCCAATTTATTAAAGGAGAAACTATTTACACTGGAATCAATTTATCCACATTTAGCTCCAAATGATGAGGAGATAAAGAGTCAATTTTTAACAAGAAAAGAAGAGTTAATTGCATCATCAAAAAGTGGCAGTATGCTATCGAATGATGATGACTCCTCAGCAAATAAAAAAACATCAAGTGGTGGTGCGTCATCGACCAATCTTGATACATTGGTTCAAGAGAATCAGAAATTCAATTTATTGGTGTCATTATTGGATGTAAATGATATCGATTGTACTAATCAATTGCTATATCATTTAACATCAAATGGAATTGACGTTGCATCTAATTCACAAGTATCTGCCTCATTAATTTCAAGATTAACACAAATCATCGAACCAATCTATAAACCAATTTCATTTGCAACCTTGATATCATCATCATCTGGCAATTGTGGTATTGATTTACCATCATTTATGGCATCGTCAGAGATAATCTTCTTTTTACTCTCACACCTCGGTGTCTATTTATCTCAAGATATTAAATTGTTTACAAAGATGTGTAGAATTTTAGAAAAAGTTGTTCCAAGAGTAATATCCTTAGCAAACACATCAACTATACAAGCACAAGCTGCTGCTCAAGCACAGGCTGCTGCTCAAGTAACAATAAATTCAGATTCGATGGCAATAGATTCAAATAATACCATAACAACAGCAACAACAGCAACAACAGCAACAACAGCAACAACAACAACATCAATGGTTCAACCAAATCAATACTCAACATTTAAATTAGAGATTGAAAATTTAATATCAAATGTATTATTACCAACATTATCAATGATATCAAGTAATCCATGTGCATCCAATGAGATTTGGGAGGTAATTAAACATTTCCCATACCAAAAGAGATATCAAATCTATTATGAATGGAAAGAACAGTATTCAAAGATCTTATCATTGATCACCATTAAACAAGAGGTAACTGGTGATACTAAAAAGATTCTTAGACGTCTATCAAAGGATAACTATAAACAATATGGTCGAGCAATTGGTAAACTAAGTTATAGTCACCCAACTATTGTATTACAGGTTATTCTATCACAGGTTGAACAATATGATTCATTGGTAATACCATTGGTGGAGTCATTGAAATTCATATCCAATCTATCTGGTGATGTTCTATCATTTGGTCTATTGGAGAGATTAACGATTAAACGTGATAAACTTAAACCTGATGGTACAAACATCTCATCATGGTTTCAAGCGTTATCTCTTTTTATAGGTTCATTCTATAAGAAATATCCATCGACAGAGTTGGAAGGTTTACTTCAGTATACAGTGAATCAATTGAAAGAAAATAACTCTTTAGACCTAATCATTTTGAAGGAGTTGTTGTTGAAAATGGGTCAGACTGAAATTGTTGAAGAGCCTCCAGAAGCTCAAATGGAAGCACAAGCTGGTGGTGAAGCATTAAAACAAGAGACTAACACCATTGTTATTACCGTGGGTGGTGGTGCTCCTGGTGGTGCTGGTGGTGCTGGTGGTATCCTTGGCAATAGTAATATTGCAAATGCACCTAGAAACACAAAGAAATCAATCAATAGATTAAAAGATACCCTAATCAATAGTAAATTAGCATTCCCATTCTTTGTTTTAATCGCAAAACAACGTTATGACATCATTCATAACACAACAGAACAATCACAACATATTAAATTGATTAGTGATCTTTATGATAAATGTCAAGAAACATTGATTCAATATACAGAGTTTCTCACCAATCATGCCACCTCTGAAAAGTATTCAGAATTCTTTAAAGAGGATTTCAATACATTGATAACTATCTATTGTTTAGAGCCAGAGGCTGCTTTTCATATCTATAGACCAATATTTACAAACTCTGCGAGTAGTAGACAATTAATTGTAAACAATTGTAAACAAATTTATCCTGATGAAATTTGGAAATCAATGAATCCTGAATTGTATTCAGTATTTTGGTCTTATTCATTATATGATATCCATGTACCAAAAGCATTATATGAGAGTGAAATTGCAAAATTAAAGAATCAAATTACAACTATCGATTATGGTTTGGTTGGTAGTAGTAACAACTCTAAAGATATCAATAAAAAGAAAAAAGATAAAGAAAGAATCCAAGCAACCATTGAAAAACTTCAAAAGGAATTAGCAACTCAAACATCAAATCATCAAAAAGTTTTAGAACATATTCAATCATTAAAAGATAAATTCTTTGAATTTTCTTTGAGTTCACCTGTAAATCAAATAACTACAACTATAGCAACAGCAACATCACCAACATCAACGTCAACATCAACCCCCACACCAACAATATTAACATCAACTTCAGCAACTACAAAAGATATGTTACAAAATGGTAAAAAAGAAAGTATTATTAAATTTTTACAATATTGTATTTTCCCTAGAGCAACATTCACACCAGCAGATGCAATTTATTCAGCAAAATTCGTACAAATTTTACACAGTATAAGCACACCAAATTTCTCTACATTAAATTATTTATTGGATCTTTGTCAATCAATCACTTTTATGATTTATTCGAGTACAGAGAATGAGGCAAATAGATTCGGTAGATTTTTAAACGAATCATTGAGTATCCTAACCAAATGGAAATCATCTGAATCCCTCTATGACAAGGAATGTGCAAAACTTTTGAAAACATTGGCATTGAGTTATGATAATTTCGTTAGGTTCTTCCATCGTTGCCATAAAACAATCTCTGAATCATTCTCAAATTGTTTGGAGAATGGTGAATATATGGTGATTAGAAATGCTCTATTGGCATTGACAAAGTTGGTTCATGTTTTCCCTGCTCATAAATCATCCTATGAAAATATTGAAAATTTAGTACTCAAATTAAAGAAAAGAGATGAATTGAAAACATTGGCAATTCGTTATCATTCGTTATTGGAAAAAGAAAAACCAAGAATGATTGATGATATTATTAAACCAACAAAACCAAAAGTTAATCCAAAAGATACAAAATCACCAACCCCTAATACTACAACCACAACAGCAACAACCTCAACTTCAACTCCAACTACAACATCTTCATCAACCAAAGACACCGATATGATTGATATCAACGACGAAAATAATAGTAATAAAGCAAAGGAAAAAGAAAAAGAGAAAGAACGTGAACGTGAACGTGAGAGAGAAAAAGAAAAAGAAAAAGAAAAAGAAAGAGAAAAAGAAAAAGAAAAAGAAAAAGAAAAAGAAAAAGAAAAAGAAAAAGAAAAAGAAAAAGAAAAAGAAAAAGAAAGAGAACGAGAAAAAGAAAGAGAAAGAGAAAAAGAAAGAGAAAAAGAAAGAGAAAAAGAAAAGGAAAAAGAACGTGAGAGAGAAAGAGAAAGAGAAAGGGAAAGAGAAAGAGAAAGGGAAAGAGAGAGAGAAAGAGAGCGTGAACGTGAACGTGAAAAAGAAAGAGAAAAAGAAAGAGAAAAAGAAAAAGAAAAAGAAAAAGAAAAAGAAAGAGAAAGAGAACGTGAACGTGAAAGAGAACGTGAGCGCGAGAGAGAAAGAGAAAGAGAAAGAGAAAGAGAAAGAGAAAGAGAAAAAGAAAGAGAACAACGAGAAAAAGATAGGAACTCTGATAAAAATAATGACGGAGGTTCAAGAGGTGATAAATTAAAGGATAGCGGTGGTAAAAAAGATCAACAAAATCCACGTAAAGAAATTGAAAAATCAGAATCAAGAGAGAATATTCGTGGTGATAATCGTATTATTGATAGAGACAGTCAATCATCCCGTGAATCTAGAGAAAAAGAATTAAAAGAAAAAGAACAACGTGAAAAGGATCAACGTGAAAAAGATCGTGAAAATAGGGAAAGAGACATGAGGGATACAAGAGATTCACGTGATAACAATCAATCACGTGACTCTAGAGATAATATCAGAGGTAACCAAGATAATATTAGTATTAATAATAGAGAAAATAGCAATAATCTTAATTCTGATCCACAACAACGAAGACTAGAAAGAGATAGAGGAAATCAAGACGATTTTTCTCGAAATAGAAACCAAGATAATAATAGTAATAATAACAATAATAATAATAATAATAATAATAATAATAATAATAATAGTAATAATAATAATAATCATTATAATAATAATGATTCTCAACAACGTAGACAAGATAATGATATTCGTAGAGGAATTCAAGAAAATATTAACAACAACAATAGAAATGACAATAGAAATGATAGTAGAGAGAGACAAGATAACAGGGAAAATAGAAATGATAGCAGGGAGAGACAAGATATTAGAGAGAATAGAAATGATAGAGAAAGACAAGATAATACTGGTAGAGATAATCGTAGTGAAAAATTAAAAGATCAACAACAACAACAACAAAGAGATGACAAATCAACTCCACCACAAAAGAGTCGTGATTCTCAACCATCATCACGTAATTCATCACCACCACACAATCAACCATCATATCAAAATCAACATCAACAAACTTCTCCCCTAATTCCACAAACTGACGAAGAGAAATTTAAAAATGCAAAGAAAAAAAGGGAAGAGAAATTTGAAAATAAACCTAAAAACAATGAGATTGACCAAGAATCCCCTCCAAATATTATCAACCAATCAAATCCACCATCCAACCAAAGTAGCAGATCCAATAGTAAGGATAGAAGTGGTCAACAAACTCCTCGTGATAACCAAGAAAGACAAAGTGAAAATACTAACAACAATACAAGAGACGATCATGATAATAAAGATAAACTAAAAGAAATGAGAGAAAATATTCGTAAAAAACCAGAAATTAGCAATAATAATAATAATAGTAATAATATTAATTATAATAATAATAATAGTAATAATAATAATTATAATAATAATAATAATAATAATAATAATAATAATAATAATAATAATAATAATAATAATATTAATAATAATAATAATAGTAATACACTACCTTTACAAGAAATTAGAGAAGATAAAAAGAGGGACAGAGAAAAGGAAGATGATAAGGAGGACCAAAAGAAAAGAAAAACCCAAATTAATCGTAATAGAGTCGGACCACCACCTCCACAAAACCTACATCCATACCAACCTCCACCTCAACATCTTCATCATCCTCCTCCACATCACAATCAACATCATAACCAACAACACCACGGTGGAGGATTTAGAGGAAGAAATGATAGAAATGATAGAGATGTTAGAGATGTTAGAGATGTTAGAGATGTTAGAGATATTAGAGATGTTAGAGATGTTAGAGATGTTAGAGATATTAGAGATGTTAGAGATGAAAGAGACAATAGATATAATAATAGAAGAAATTAATTTGGTTAAATTTAAAATATAAAATAAACTTTCCAACTTTTTTCCATTTTCAATTTTTTTTTTTTTTTTTTTTTTTTTTTTTATTTTGGTTTGTTTAATTTTTTAGTTTTTTTTTTTTTATTTATTAATTTTTTTTTTTTTTTTTTCACAACAAAAAAAGATTGAAATGAAAACAAATAAAGTGGTTGAAAAAAAACCATATATTAAAGGAGAATTTAGAAACAAATGTTTTGCAAAAGATTTAATAATTACATTTTCGATGGTTGGATTACAAAAGATTAGAAAAATGGATTCAATTGAAAGATATGAAACAATTATGAAGAATAAAGACTATAACCAATTCAACTCATTCGAAGAGTTTCAAATGAAAGTTAGTACATTAATTGTAATGCCTTTAAACTATTCATTCATTTATGCAATTGGAGAGTTTTATTTCGATGATATTAAAGGTGAATATCAATTTATACCAATGAACTTTTTAAAAGCAATTGAATTGGTTAAAAGGGATAGAAGTGGTTTAATCTCTTCAACTTTTTTAAAATCAATTATTAAAAAAGGTCCAGACTTTGAATATTTAAAAACTCAACCATCAATCAATAAAAAACCTTCCCCCAACACTTATTATAATCAAACACCAAAAGAATGGGAAACAACTTGTGCAAAGTTTGATCAAGAAAATGGTTTAATCTATAAAATGATTTCAAAAAGTAGAATATCACCCTATTTAAGCTTAACAAATATAGTTAATAAAGAAATTAAATTTGGTTTATCAAGTAGTTGGTGTAGATCTAATAAATATCAAGCTAATAATAATCAATTATACTATAAAATTTTAGAATTCGAAACAGGTTTAAAAACTTTATCAATTTTAAATAATAATAATAATAATAATAATAATAATAATAATAATAATAATAATAATAATAATAATAATAATAATAATAATAATAATAATAATAATAATAATAATGATGATGATGATGATGATGATGATGATAATGATAATAATGAAAATAATAGTAGTGGTAATAATGATGGTAATAATAATAATGGTTGGGTTGTTAATAATGAATTACCATTTGGATCATTTTTATTACCAAACCTTAAAGAAATATGTTTTTCAGTTTTAAAAGAAATGTTTTTAATTAGTAATAAATCAGTGATTGATAAATTATTTTCACCAACTAAATCAATAGTACCGTTAACTTTATTACAAGAATTTGTGGAAGATTGCTTTAATGATGAGAAACCAGTTGGTAATGAAATTATTTTTAAAATCTATTCAAATTCTAATGATAACTCAATAATTTCAAATATTCAATTCCCATTAAATGATTTATTATCCAGTTGTATCAAAAGGGACTCGTGGTTTAGATATAACTATGATAATTATATAGCACAAGATTTATTTTACCCACCATATAAAGATAAATTTGCCATTAATGTTTATGATAATTTAAGTTTGTTTACATTCAAACAAGTACCAATTGAAAATAGAAAAAATATTTTGTTCACAAAAACTAGTGGTTTGAATGATTATAACTCTTTAGTTGTTGGAGATCAATCAATTGAGGATAAATCAACTTTTATTTCAAACTTTAATAGACTTACAAATAATAGATTCAATAAAATTTGTAGTGATGGTAAGAGTGGTTTTGAATTATTAAAGAAATTGGGCTGCGTTTTCATTGGCGGTATTATTACAAATTGTTTAATTCAGAGGGAAATCAATTACAATGTAGAAAATGATAATAATAATGTTTGTGAAGGATTTGAACTATCGGATATAGATATTTGTTTTTTCGATACAGGTGCTGGTTTTTATTCTCAAATTAATGGATTTATTAATGAATTCTTTAATGGGGTTGATCAATATGGTTCTGAAGGATCCAATAATTGTAGTATTGTATTTCAAGGGAGTCATGTTACCATTTGTCAACATTATCCTAATCGCCATATTCAACTTAATTTATTATCACATTTATCGGTTGAGGATATTTTAGTTGGTGTTGATATAGATGCTTCCTGTTTTGCATTTGATGGTGTTGATGTATGGTGTTTAGAAAGAGCAATGCATTCAATTAACTATCGTATTAATATTGCATCAGAACATTCATATTTAGTAAGAGGGAATAGGAGTTACCAATATAGATTACTTAAATATTTAAACCGTGGTTTCGATGTATATTACTTATCAACACCAGAAATCGATAGAATTGTTAATCTTACAAAACTAATTGACAACCAATTACAACCCACTAACGATTTCACTCCATCATTTGGTCATATTGGTTTTTCATTATTATTGTCATTAAGAATGGACAGCAAATTATTCGAAATATTTTTTTATACCATGAAAAAAAATGAAGCAAACTTACCCTATGGTCCTGATATTAATGATGAAGATTTTAAGATTTGGGTGAAAAATAATTATGAAAATTTGTATGATGGCTATAAAGATGATCATATCCTACAATTACTAGAAGGTCCTATATATGATTTGTATATGGGTCAAAGAGATTCAATAACTCATAATCAAGGAGAATGGACCAACCCACTAAATGACAGATCTCATAATAGTACTATCATAGAAGATGAATATTATTATGAAGATTAAAATTACCTAAAAATGGGTGAATAGGATAACAAGACTACAATCTCATAAATAATAATCAATAAAACAAACATTAATTTCAATTATTATTATATGTTTAAATTGTTATATATAGTTCGGATGAAAAAATAAAAATTAAAAAAAAATAACAACAATTTTTTCCAGTTTTGGGAAAGTGGCAAATTGTAAAATTATTCATTTATACCAAGAGAGTGGCGAAGGAGAATCTTCACAATAATTAAATCAAAATTTAAAAAATAAAAACAATAAAACAATCTCTTATATAATTCAATAGTAGTATTTTATATCCCCATCTATCAATAGTAGTATTTTATGTCCCCATGAACTTTTTTTTTAAATATGAAATCTTTTAATTTAATTGTTTTAATTTATTTTGAACAGATTTTTTGAATTTTTTAGTATTTCTTTTTTTGATCACCAAGTAAACCACAGAGATAACAATAATAGCAACAAATGCTACAGAACCAATTATAATACCTGCAATTTTAGTTTTTGACAATCCATCGGATTTATTGGAACAAATTGAATCCTCACCAGATGCCGATTTGCTTTCTAATAAAATAGAAAAGTCTGGATCTATTGTTACTTTATTTCTAAAATGTGGAATTTGAATACCAATAAAAGTTTGGGTTGAGTGCGACGATGATTCAATTGAATTTTGGTGTTCATCAAGTAATCTATTATTAACACTAACCACAAAATCATCGACGATAGCTCTTTTAATGAATCTACCATACATTGAACGATCTTGAACTTGAAGTTTAATGAAATTTGAGTTGTCACCATTAGAAGTATTACCAAACTGTTTTAATGAACAAATATCATCGCTGTTATCAGTTGAGAGTAATGATGCAAACATTACCAATTCGAGTTGATTTAAAGCTGAGGAGAATGGAAAGTTTTCAATGTCGATGGAGAACTTAACTGATGATGGGCTCATTTGAAGTTCTTGACCAGCAAAATTGATTTTTTTACTTGAATTAAACCACTGGATTATTGTGGTAATATTTGTGATTATAATTTGGTTGCCATTATTAATAGATATTGATGTTTTATATCTACCAATACCTGAACCAATTTCATCGAATATCCACCTATCAAAAGGAAATGTATTTTTGATCTCACCATTAAATCCTAATTCTCTAATTGAAACCAAAGTTACCAATGATTTAAATAAAGCCTCTGTTGAGTTAGTGACGTTGCCGCCCTCATTACCTGGAATTGGTATTATAACAGTTGGGTCTGATGTGTTTGTTTTTGGAGGCGGAATAATAATAATTTTAGAAGTACAATCAGTGCCATACCAAGGGGAATAGCAAATACACCCAATTCCATTTTGACAATAACCCTTGTCTTTTCCACCGCATTCTGGAATTCCTAAACATTTTTGTGGTGCATTTGTTGGTAATGGGGATTTGGTTGGTGGTGATGTTGTTGTCTCTGGTGGGTATAATGGACCAGAATAATTGAATTTATAATTAATGGGGTTGATTAAAAACTCGTTTGATCTAGAAGAGAGTGGTTGATTTGAATCATATAATGTTAACTTAAAGGAATCTTCTATTAATGGAACTTGATGAATTTGTATAAAGCTTGAAAAAGCTCTAGTGATTGTAGTTAAAGTTATAGAACTTCCATTTGTAAATGATATCGCTGCTGAATTTATTGTACTAAAGCTTTTTCCATAAATCGACAAGGTTGAATCTTGGTTTGTAAATTCTGAAATTGAAGTTATAATTGGTATGTTATGGGAAAAATCAGTTGAAACATACCAATTTTGTTGCAATGGATTCAAATCTTTGATATCTTTTGTTGAGAAGCCACTATAGGTCCCTAAATTATTAATAAAACCATAAACTGAAATTAAAAATCCATCAGGATAACCAAACCCCACTGGTACCTCTATTTTACAAGAATAGGTTATCGTTGTGAAATTTTTAATGATTGGTCTGGATACACATTGCTGCATGTGAATTTGCTTTGTTAATAAATAAACTATTGGATTTTGATTATCTTTAAAACCACTTTCTAAATCCTGTGCTTGAAAAATGAAAGTAATTGACCTATCGTGAGAACCAACATCAATTGATGTTCTTGAACTATTAAAATAAATTAAGTTTGGGGGTGAATTATCCACAATACCGCCACATAATATATGTAATTTTATAGCATTTGAGTCATTAATATAATGAATAAAAGGATTACCAGTTGAATCAAGTGTTGGTATACCTCTATTTAAATCTGCCGTAGTATATTGAAAGTATGTATTATTATTTCCAAATGTATCAAAAAAACTTGCAAATGTTATCAAAAAATCTTGGCTCACACAAAGACTACTTCCAGCACCAAACTCTAGTGGTATGGCTATATCATAATCTCCAATAAATTTATCACCACTACCTTGTATTAAATTGGACATGTTAATACTAATATTGTATGTGGAAGAATCTATAGACCCTCTAACAATTAAAAAACCATCTTTGAAACCATTTATTTCATCTTTTATTGTAAATACCCAACCATTTTGTTTCTTTATTATTGTTGAAACGATTGGGCCATAAATATCGATCTTACTTGAAGTTGCCCTTAATTGAAATTCTTTTGGTAATGAATTGCTATCAATTGAGTTTCTTCTGTTAAATACTAAAGAATAGCTAATTTTTCCTGGAAGAGTATTTGCTGGTACTTTAAATAAAACTTTAAATACAGCCTTTGTATTATCCCAAACCGCAAACCTATAATTAGGATTAAGATATAAAACTACTCCATTTTCAAATCCAATATCTTTTAAAGATTTTTGATCTGTTAGATAAAAACCAATTGATAAATCTCTATAGTCGTCAATATTTTTAAAAGAAAAAAACATTATATTGTCTATTGGTTGATCAGTCATGTCGATATCATTGTATAAAAATGATACATTTGTTATATCATTTAAATAATTGTTATCTATTTAATAAACAATTAGTAAAATTATTTCAAGAATCTATAGACTCATAATCACTGAAAAAAAAAACTTACTTTTTAATTTAATATTTGGGGCTGAAAGTGTTAAAAATGGATTTTCAATACTATAGGGCTCTTCATCTGATAATACGTATACATCATTCATATCAAAACTATTGGTAATTTTGATATTACTACTATCTATATCGTCAAAAGGTTGACTTGGAATGCTAATATCTGTTACATATTCCCAAACACCATTAGATGAAGTTCCGGAAACAAGTTTTTCATTTGTGAAAGAAAAAACTTGTGATTGTGTATTAATTGAAATATAAGAAACAGATGGAGGATATGACGAGTTTGATTGTTTCAATTCAAGCCTTGTTAAAAAATTAAAGTTACCAATATATACATGTGAGTATGATTTAATAACAATATTTCCCAATTCAGTCGATGGCAATGTAATTAATGGTTGGAATTCCCCGATCAATTTTGATAAACATACTGGAGCACATACAGAGATACGATTAATGAGCGCCACCGACTCATCATCAATAGGTATTGAAAACCCAAAATTAAGATTATCATTATTACCTTTAATGAAACCAAATGGAAATTCAAAAATTAGGGAAAGCGATATATATTGCAATTGAATCATTTTAAAACCATATTTAAAGTCAGTCCCTCTATACTCTGAGGTAACCATATGCATTCGAGTGGAATTATCTATGAATAAGGAAAATATGGAATTTGGCGTTTGTTGAGATATAGTTCCTATTTTAATATTAAATTTTGAAAAAAAATATTAATGTGATGTTCCACAAGTTGTAGTATAAAAATCTTGTGTTTTCTTACCTGTAAAATTAGAAAGAAAATTATAGTATTCATAAAATGAAGGCTGTGTGTTATTCTGTAAATATAATGTATAATTCAATCCATTTTCTTTAAATGGGATACATGAGGCAATATATGTTAAATTATTAGCCTTACCGTATACTGGTCTTGGAACAGTATAAAAAACTAGGGACCCTAAAGAAAACACAGGGTTCTCTAAATTTGATGTAGACTTAAATGATAAAAGTGTACCAAATATATCAGAATATAGAGTATATCGTTCGCTCCCAGAGTATGGGTATATTGTAATATTATGGATTTCATTCTTTCCTATATTTCCCTCTTTTTAATTAATAAAGATATTGTTAATTTTTTTTTTTTTTTTTTTTTTTTTTTTTTTTTTTTTTTACCTACTATTTTTATAAGGAACATTGATTATTAAAGTTTGGGAAATTTGAAAATCTAATGGAATTGACCATGTATCAAGAGTTTGGAATAAATAAAATTGTTCTTTATAAAGTAACCTGTATAAATTACCTCCCATTCTTTGAATATCAACCATTGAGTTATCATATGTATATAGGACATTATCTGGCAAATTATTAATTTTAACTATAGAAAAAAATTTAAAAGTACTACTCCAAACAACTTCTTGAATTATTTCTACTGACATAGATGAAACATTTACCTCTTTATGTAATAAAATATTTTTAGAAAAAAAACATTCAAAATATTTTAGAAAAAAAAAAACAAAACAAAAAAAAAATGTAAAATAAAAATGAAATATACCATTACAAACATAATTTAAATCCATATATCCTATTGATGGATCGACTACTTGAACATCATTTGGAACCATTTGATAAGAGATATTTCCGAGTGGAATGGTAACACTTAATTTAAAAATGGAAAAAGTGACGTTAGATAAAACTAAAGCCGCCACATTTTGATTAATTGACCTCAAACTAGTAACATTTTGACCTTGTAAACCTTCTACCAATAAATATTTAGTTGATTGACACATTTCACCATCTTTTAAGTAAAGAAAACTTTTAGAAGGTGAAAGATCTGTAAATTTGAATTGTTGAGCTTTTGAATAAAAAATAAAAAAAATAAAAAATGTAAAAAAATAAATTATGTTTTTATTCATTTTTTTTTTTTTTTTTTTTTTTTCTTTATTATAAAAAAAATGAAAAAAAATAAGCAAAAAAAAAAATGAACAAAAAAAAAAAATGAACAAAAAAAAAAAATAAACAAAAAAAAAAAAAGAAAATAAAAAAAATTATAATAATAATAAAATAATTTTTTTGGTCACTATTTTCGTCTATTAAGTGTGATATTTTTTTCAAAAAATATCAGTTGATTTTTTTTTTTTTTTTTTAGTTTCAATCACCGTTTCACATAATTTGGCAGCGAAAAAATTCCATAGATATTTTTTTGATGATTCTTTTTTTTTTTAAAATACCAAAATTCAATAAAAGATTTTTAAATTCGAAAAATGATGTCATTTTAAAATATGTTTTTTTTTTTTTTTTTTTTTTTTTGAAAAAAAATATTTTAAATTTATTTTATATATGTAAATTTTAATTTAATTAATTTATATAACCTTCAGTTCTTAAATGATTTAAAATTAAGGCAATTGCATCTTTTACAGAGGTATGAGTGGTATCAATATTTAATTCAGGATTTTCAGGAGCTTCATATGGATCATCAATACCAGTGAAACCTTTGAGTTGACCACTTCTAACCTTTGCATATAAACCTTTACGATCTCTTTTTTCACAAGTTTCAATTGGAGTTGAAACATGAATTTCAATGAAACCACCATTTGGAGTGATTAAATCACGAGCGAATTTACGAGCACCTGCATAAGGTGCGATTGGAGCACAAACTGCAATACCACCAGCCTTTGAAATTTCAGATGCAACGAAACCAATACGTTTAATGTTGAGATCACGATGTTCTTTACTGAAACCCAATTCACTTGAAAGGAAAGTACGAACGACATCACCATCTAAGAGAGTGATTGAACGACTACCATCCTCAAGGAGTGCTTCATTCAATGCGTTAGCAATTGTACTCTTACCACTACCACTGAAACCTGTAAAGAAAACTGTAAAACCTTGTTTTGAACGTGGTGGACATGAATCTCTTAAGATTTTAACCACTTTTTCATAGGTGAACCAATTTGGAATTTCACCACCAGTACGAAGGAGATGACGTAATTTTGTACCAGAGATATTGGCAGTTTCTAAACCTTCAGGAACTTCATCGATTGGGTAATATTTATCGTGTGCTGGTACATAAACCATCATTTGGAATGGAAGGATTTTAATTGATAAACGATTTGCTAATTCGAGTGCTAATTCTTGTGCTTCATATGGTTGATAGAAGAGATTACCTTGTTTATCTTCACCTGGACCAGCATGATCTCTGCCAACGATGAAATGATTACAACCGAAATTCTTTCTAATGATTGCATGCCAAACTGCTTCTCTTGGACCACCCATTCTCATTGCTAATGGTAAGAGTGAAAGTGTTGCTAAACCCTCTGGATATGAATCAATGATTTCTTTATAACATTTAACACGTGTATGATAATCAATATCACCTGGTTTAGTCATACCAACAACTGGTTGAATGAGAATATGACAACCTGGATTTAATTCAGCGGCTCTAACTGTAAGTTCTCTGTGTGCTCTATGCATTGGATTACGAGTTTGGAATGCTATAACATTCTCCCATCCATTTGATCTAAATAATTCTCTAACTTGTAATGGTGTACGACGAAGTCCATTATAGTCATAGTGTACTGGTAATTGAGCACCCTCTAATTTACCGCTTACATAGTATTCTTTGGTATTAAAAATTGTTGAAACACCTGGATGATATGGATCAATAGAACCCATAGTTTTTCTTGCTTCATTCTCTTTGTTTGGTGTATAGTAACTTGATATGGTGATAACTGCAATTAAATTACCTTCTTCATCACGTAATGCCAATTGTTTAGAGTCGGTTGATAAAACTGTATCTAAGATCTCTTTGGTTAAATCCAATACAATTGGCATTGGGAATAATAATCCATCATCTTTATCACCATCGATTGTCATTGTTTCAACAACATTGTTATAGATAATTTCATCCATAAATGTTGTCAATGGTGAGAAACCACCATTCATCAATAATTCGATATCACATAATTGTTTCTTTGTCAATAATAAACTTGGTAATGAAATTGATCTTTGTTTTAATTCATTCAATTCTTCTCCCTCCAATACCAAATTAATTAATTCACCGCCATGTGGAATTGATCCATATAATTTAGAATTCTTTGTGTTTGTTAAACTATCTGGTGATACCATTTTAAAAATATTGTTTTTTTTTTTTTAATTTTACAAAAAAAAAGTATTATTATAAATAAATAAAAATAAAAATAAAAATAAAAATAAAAATAAAAATAAAAATAAATAAATTGAGGAGAAGAAAATTAAACAGAAGGACTAATATAAAAAAAAAAAAAAAAAGAAAGAAAGTAAAAAAATAAAAAAAATAAAAAAGATTCGTTTGGGAAAAAAAAAAATTTTAAAAAAAAAAAATTAAAAAAATTAGTTTTTGAAAATATCTTTTTTTTTTTTTTTTTTAAAGTTAACGTTGTCAGTTTAAAAGTTCAAGCAAAAATAATTTCAATATTAAAATTATGTCATACCTTTGAAAAATAAAATGAATTTTCGTTTTTATGAAAAAAAAAAAAAAAAAAAAAAATCAATTGCAAATTTTTTAGATTCTTTTTTTTTTTTAGAATTGTTAAAGGAATCTTAAACCCGTTTTAACTTTAACTCCGACCAGTGTGATGGTGTGGTGAAAAAAAAAAAATAAAAAATAAAAAATAAAAAATAAAAAATAAATAAAAAAAATAAAGAAATATTATAAGGAAAAAAAATTAATAGTAGAAAATAAATAAATAAATTAATATATAATGTTTAGCGGTAATATATATATATATATTTATTTATAAAAAAATAATGAAAAAAAAAAAAAAAAATTGTAATAATAATAACAAATAAATTAAAATAAAATAATAAAAAATATAATAATAAAAATAATCAGGTGGTTATTTTTGTTCAATGGTGTGTTAAGATTATCATCTTAATTTTTTGTGATAAGTATGAAAGTGTAAATAATTATAATTAACCACATTGATAATATTTAAAACAATCGAAAAATCATATTGTCTTATTTTTATTTAAATTTTATTTTTTTTGAATTTTTTTTTTTTGAAATTTTTTTTTTGATGTCAGTTGACACTTATCCTTCTTTTTGTCATTTTAATTTATTTTACGTTTGATTTTTTTTTTTTTTTATCTCACATACAGTGTTTTTTTAATCTTGACTAAGATAACAACTAAAGATTAAAAAAAAAAAAAAAAAAAAAAAAAAATAAAGTTACATTTTATTATTTGATTTTTATTTATTTTTTTATCCTCTTATGTTTTATAGTTTAAATTGCAGTAGTTCCATCACAAGGACACACTTTTTTATGGTTCTGACCTACAGAGGCAGCTCTACTTATTATACCACAAGCTACACGCTCACCTAAAATCTTATCACTTTCATTATTTACAATATTATTATTTTTTACATCTTCAATTGGAGAGTATTTCGAATCTTGAGAATGTAATACAATTGAACGACCAATTAAATCCCAAAAATCATATTTATCTGATAAAACTCTAAACTCTGCTTTTCCATCTTGTTTAACATCAGATATCCCAATAATTTTATTAAGAATCTCTTTACATTTATTTATATTATTGTTATTGTTATTATTATTATTATTATTATTATTGTTATTATTTTCAGTATTTGATATGAAAGGTTCACCAACATCATCACAACCATTCATTAGATTACCAAATTCATGTACCACTAAAGAATGTTTACCAGGTTTCAAACCTGTTATTCTTCCTTCGAATAAAGTTTTAGTGGTGCTTGCTCTTAGTAGTCTAATGATACCATAAACACCTTTACTTCCAACTCCACCACTACCACCACATCCTCTCTCCCAACCCTCTATTATACCTAGTGAACATACAGCACTACCTGATAATGTCTCTTGTTTTTTATGACATGATAACGAAGATGTTGTTGTTGTTGTTGTTGTTGTTGTTGTTGTTGTTGTTGGTACTACACCACTTAGTCCACAAATTGATACATTTCTACCGGTGTTTTTAATTGTCTCTAATATGTCCTGTGTTAAATCTGTACCTTGAAGTACAATTCTTTGTTCAGAAATATCATGTTCTACTAGTTTGGTATTTTCAAGTTTTTCTTTTATTTCTTTATTAATAGAGTCAACACATGATTGGCAACTTATATCAACATTTAGTTCTACTTTAATCTCTATATTCTTATCATTCATTATGTATATATAGTATTTGTTTAAAATATTATTAACTATAATAATTAAAAAAAAAAAAAAAAAAAAAAAAAAAAAAAAAAAAAAAAAAAAATTAAAATTAAAATTTTAAAAAATTAAATAAAATAAATAAAATAAAAAAAAAAAAAAAAAAATAAAAAATAAAAAAAGATTTTATTCTAGAATAATTTTGGAAAATCATAATTTGCTATTTTTTTATTATTCCCAAAATCGATAAACTAATGACACATATATATGCCAATCAATCATTATTTTGTTATTATATATTCTCTTCTCAAATACTTTTTTAATTACATTAATATTTATCATCAAAAAAAAAAAAAAAGTAATTGAGAAGAGTATATATAATAACAAAATAATGATTGATTGGCTAATTAAAAAAAAAAAAAAAAAAAAAAAAAAAAAAAAAAATAATTAATCAATATTATTTTTGTTAAATAAAGTAAATAAAAATATAAAAAAAAAAAATTAATTTTTCAAATATCTATATTTTTTAATTCCAATTTTGAAAATACAAATTAAAAAAAAAATAATTTTTTTTTTTTTTTTTTTTTTTTTTTTTTTTGATGATAAATATTAATGGAATAAACAAATCATCAGATGTTTAAAAAAATAATAAAGTTTGAAAGTGTTTTTTTTTTTTTGAATAAAATTTTTTTAATTTTTATTTTTATTTTTTTTTTATTTTTTTTTTTTTTTACCTTTTTGGGTGTTTATTTTTTTGTTTCATCGATATTGTTTTTTCATAATTTTATTTGTTTTTTTTTTTTTTTTTTGGTTAGTGATTTTCGACTAAATCATTTAAAGAATTTGATTGCATTTCATCATTAACAACATCTGTTTCAGGTTCGTCTGATGGTTCGGCAACACATCGAGTGATGCTGTCTGGAATTTTTTGAGCTATTTTTTTCTATTTTAAAGAATAATGTTAGCAATAGGATATTTTTAAATATATTGTATGATTATAATAATAATAATAATAATAATAATAATAATAATAATAATAATAATAATAATAATAATAATAATAATAATAATAATAATAATAATAATAATAATAATAATAATAATAATAATAATAATAATAATAATAATAATAATAATAATAATAATAATAATAATAATAATAATAATAATAATAATAATAATAATAATAATAATAATAATAATAAAAAACCTACAAAAACTTCAGAAACATCATTATAAAAAGTGTTGTGATTAATTGTTCCATCTACAAATACATCCTTACTAGTTTTTTTTAGATCATTCATTTTGAAATGACGATACAAACAAAAAGTAAGTTGATCAATACAATTTGGATGAAACTCTAATAAAACATTACCATCTTTGTCTTCGGTTAAATCACATGGGGTTTTTATATGTGATGATGAGAAATCAAATGTAAAATCATTAACATTTTTATCAGTCTCTCTTAAATAAATTTTTTTAGCAGGTTGAGGATAATAAGAAAGTATTATATTTGCAAGTGAAGATGAAAAATAATAACTTTCAGTTAATTGTTCAACAACGATAGTGTTTTTAAATGAGGGATCATCTTGAAAATTCATTGTGAATTCGAGATTAGGGTCTACAACAACCTTTAGTTTTAAATTTGTACCAATTTTTGATTTGATTGTTGAGAAATAGTCACAAGTGGATTGCTCACAAATATGTACTTTATCTTTTATACTTGTGAAAACATCGATTGAAAATTCTTCTGTCGATTTAGAAATTGCATCGATAAGAAGTGGAGCTTTCATAGTTTTGAATTCTAAAGAGGCATCTTCAATCACTCTTTTAGGTAATGGATGTGGTGAATTTTGTGAAACTAAAATTTCGAATCCCATTGGTTCTAAGAGTTTCTTTCCTACTAGTTGATTTTTTACCCAAGAAAGATCGATTTCTGATCCTATTGTTGAATGTGGAACACCTTTTATTGCTGTGTCTTGAGTTATTCCCAATCTAGTCCACGATACATGTCTTTTCATGTAATCAACTAGATACCCAATATTTTTCATACAAAATGCACCTCCACCTCTAGAATCCTATATAATTTTAATTTAATTAAAATTTTATTAAAATCAAAAATAATCAAATAAAATTCTTACCTGAACATTTTGCCAATTTAAACCTCCCAAACAAAATATTTTTTGTTGACCATTATCACTAACACCGTACATTAATTTTGAATGATCTTTTGAAGCACTTCTTTGTTGAGACTTTGGTAAAAAAGGGTAGGTAAGTTTTAATGAAATAGAATAGTCAACTCCACGAACATTGATTTCTGGGAAACCTGAATTTTTTGTCATGGTTTGAGACATCCATTTAGAAAAACCTGTATAATATTCACCAATATATTGCCATAATATTTGAATTTTATTCATTGATTCTAGTGAAGGACGATCTTTATCGGTCTTTATAGATTTATTGATAACTGCAATTGAGGTTTGAACAAAATATTCACCAAATGTATGTTTCTTTGCACTATAATAATGCATAGAGGTGTATTGCGAATCGGAAGTAAATTTTATATTTCCTGCAATGTGATTAGCCTAATAAAATTAAAATGAACTATTTTAGTAAAAATTTTTGTTTATTTTAAAAAATATTAATAAATACCAATTTTGCCCACTTCAATATTTTAATTTTTCGGGGAAGTACTGATTTTTCAATGAAATTTTTTTCAATTATTTTATCCATTTCAATAAATGATTCGATTTTACTAAAATCATCCAAATCTTCATTTGTATCTATAAAATTAAAATTGTTAACCATATTTTTATCAATTAATCTTAAAGCTTTAAGATTAAGTTGCTCTGAATTTATAAAAGAGATTGTGGGGTTTATATAGATCAAAAACTTTGGAATAATATCTAATTCTTCTGGTTTTAAAGTAATACAAACAGAGTGTTGCAAATATAAATCTGTACTTGAATCTAAAAAGAAATGATCGTTTTTTTGAGGTGTATGTGGAATACTATGAATTACATGAATACCACCTTCTTCATTCCAAATGAAAAACCCTTTTTCATGAGCACTTCCAACTTTTTCACTAGTATGTCCACCATCATTGTAGGCAATGCTTGAAAAAGTTTTTGAATTAGACATTTGGGTATATGTTTTAGTGATTGGAGAATTTTTGTTTATTTCTCTCATATCAAAATAACCTAATTCTAATATTTTTTCATTTTGAGTTGATAATTTACTGTCTGTATAAAAAGATGATCCTAAATCTTTTTTATCTTGGGTAGGTTTATTAAAATGTTCAAAAATCCACCAATCAACATATGTATTAGGTGCAGTAGGATAAATATCACCACAAAAACATCGAGGTGGATCAGATTTAACTATCGAAATTAATTTAAATAAAATAAAAAATATTATCAAAAATTTCATTTTTTGATCTTACCTAATATTTTATATAAATAAAAAGAATGATTTTTTTATTTTTTTTTTATTTAAATAAAGAAAAAAAAATAATAAAAAAAAACAAAAAAAAATCGCTAAACGGTTTAAAGAAAAAATCATTTTGGGAGTATATTTTCGTTTTTTTTAAAAAAATGAAAATCTCAAAGGGCAGGTTTTTTGATAAAACGAAAAAAAAAAAAAAAAAAAAGTGATGTGCAAAAAATATAAAACGCAAATAAAAAAGATTGATGTATTGATTTTAAAAAAAAAGCTGCCAATAAAAAAAAGTTGTGTTTTCGTTTTTTATTTTTTTTATTTTTTTATTTTTTTTATTTATTTAACATTTTTTTTATATATTTTTTTTTAATTTATTTTTTTAACATTTTTTTTATATTTTTTTTTTCTTTTCACAGAACTATATATATTAACTAAATAAAATGAATAAATTAAATTAAATTAAATTTTAAAAAAAAAATAAAAAAATGGAATAATAAAATTCAATTTTTTTTTTTTTTATTTTTTTTTTATGTCTCTATATCCATCTTAGAGTTATCTTCCATCTTGCTATCAATAATATTTGGGAGAACAGGTATTTCTGGAATGCATCTGTTAATATTATTTGGAATGGTTGGGATAAGATTTTTCTATTATTTAAAAAAAAAAAAAAAAAAAAAAAAAAGTAAATAGTTAAAACCTAATAAAATTATAGCAAAATAATAATAAAAAACTTACTAATAGATTGGTTATTTTGTTATAAAGATTAGTTTGGGTTGGTAAAGTATCAAGATTCAAATCTTTATCGATATCCATTTGAAATTGACGATGTAAGCAAAATGCAAGCTGATCAATACAGAACGGGTGGAACTCAAATGAAATCTTTCCAGTATCTAGTGTTTTATTTGGACATAAAGTATTAGGTGTTAATGGGAATTTAAAGGTAAAATCTTTATCTGATTTAGTTGTCTCTTGTAAAAACACTTTTTCATATTTTAAATTCAAACCATATTTCTTTAGTGCTTGTTTTGCAATTTGGGAAGAAAAATAATAACTCTTTGTTATTGGTGTGACAGTAATTTTTAGATTAACATCTTTTTTAGGATCTTTTTCTAAATACATTTCAGTTTTTGCAATATCTGGGATAACAACACTAAGTTTTAGATTTGTTACAATGTTTGATTTAATAGTTGATTCGAAACTACAATTAGCATCTTTACAAAGATTAACAAATGTTTCAACACTTGGGAAAATATCAATTGAAATTTCTTCGGTTTTGTATGAAAGTGGAACACTTGAAGATTTTTCAATGAGAATTTGGGCAAGTGAAGTTTTAAATTGAAATACTGAAGGTATGACTGCTCTTTTTGAAAATGGATGTGGTGAATTTGGAACTAAAATTTCAAATGCCATTGGCTCTGTAAGTCCTTCCTTTGCTAATTGATCCTTTATCCAAGAGAAATCAACCAATGTACCTACAGTTGAATGAGGAACACCACGTTTTGCAGATAATGGTGATGTTGCTGGTAATTTAGATATTCCCATTCTTGTCCATGATACATGTCTTTTTAAGTAGTCAACAAGGTAACCAATTTCTTTGCTACAAAATGCACCACCACCTCTGGAATCCTATTAAATAAAAAAAAAAAAAAATAATTTTAGTTTTTATTTTATTTTAAAAAATTAAAATGTAAAGAAAAAAAAAAAAATTCTTACTTGAACAAGTTGCCAATTTAAACCACCTAAACACATTATTTTTAAAGATTTATCATCACTAATACCATACATTAATTTAGAATGATCTTTTGAAGCACTTCTTTCATTAGGTTTAGATATATGTGGATAATTTAATTTTAAAGTAATTGAATATGTATTACCAATTTGAGGAAAACCTTTTGAACTTGTCATTGTTTGAGATATCCAATTTGAAAAGGTACTAATTGAATTATATTGTTTACCAATATATTGCCAAAGTATTTCAATGCTATTCATGTTATTAGTCACGAATGATGTTTTTTCTCCATCTACCTTTGAATTAATTGAAGCAATTGAAGTTTGAACAAAATAATCACCAAGCCAATGAGATTTCATTTTATAATAATGCATACTATCATATAAAGAATCTGATGTAAAATTATAATTACCTGAAATATGACCAGCCTATACAATCATTATTTTAAAAGGTTTTAATAAAAATAATAGTAATAATTATAATAATAATAATTAAATATATACATACAAGTTGGGCCCATTGGAAAATTTTAATTACTTTTGGTAGTTTAGAGGTAGCAAAAATATTATCTTCAATAATTTTATCCATGTCAGTAAATTTTTTAATTGTTGCAATATTTGGAATTAAAGTTAACGTTTTATCTACGGTATTAATATTTTCAATTGAATCTTTTTTAATTTTACTTAAGGAAGTTGATTTTGATAACATTAAGGTGTTAATTAATGAAATTTTTGGATTTGTATAAATTAAGAATTTTGGGATGATATCTAGTTCTTCAGGTTTTAAAGTTAAACATATCGAATGTTGTAAATATAAATCTTTACTTGAATCTAAAAAGAAGTGATCATTTTTTTGTGGAGTTTCGGGAATACTATGAATTACATGAATACCACCTGCTTCATTCCAAATGAAAAATCCTTTTTCATGTGCACTTCCTTTTGGATCATTAGAAGCTGTGTTATGAACATACCCATCGTTGTATGCAAAACTTGAAAATTTATCATTAACAATTTGATTAAAAGTATCAATAATTGGTGAATTTTTTTTACTTTCTCTCATATTGTAAGAATCAAATTCCAATATTTTTTTCTCTTTTGTTTTTAAATTACTATCAGTATATACTGCACCACCACCATAAAAATGTTCATAAATCCACCAATCAACATTACCAACCATAGTAGGTTCTAATTTTAAATCAAAAAGTTTATAAATAGTACCATAAAGACATCTAGGAGGATCTAAAGTTTTAATTAAATTTATTAAATTAAATAATAAAAAAACTATAATAATTATTTTCATTGTTTTATTACATATATAAATATATATTTATTTAAAAATATAAAAGAAAATCAAAAAAAAAAAAAAAAAAAAAAAAAAATAAAAATAAAAAAAAAAAAAAATAAAAATAAAAAATTTTGGAGATTATTATAGATAATCTAGATTTGTTTGATCGCAAAGATATTAGTAAATTCCTTAAATTTAATGAAAATCTTTTTTTTTTTTTTTTTTTTTTTTTTTTTTGTGCATGTCCCTTCTAAATAAGTTTTTTTTTTTTTTTTTTTTTTTTTTTTCATTCTTTATAATAACCAAACAAATAAAATGAAAAGAATTATTTTATTACTTTTTATATTTTATTTTATTCAATCCATTTATGGTGAGATTGAAAATAAAAATATAATAATTCCACAAAATATTTTTTTATCAAAATCTTCAATTTTTAATAATTTCTATTTAGCAAATTTAAAAGTAATTTTAGAAAATAAAAATGATTTAATTCAAATTAATACAACTACTAATGAAAGTGGTATGATTAGTTTTGATAGTTCATTATTTAAACCAATAAAATTAGTTTTTGAAGATAACTTTAATCAAATTTCAATGGTTGATAATTATAATAGATTAATAAGTTTTGATTTAATATTAAATCAAACAACTCAACAATATTATATAAATAATAAAAATAAAAAAAATAATAATCTTATAATATTATTTAAAGAATTACAACAATTAAAATCATCATTTAATTCAATAATTGGAGAATATAAAATTTTAATTGACAAAAAATTAGCAATCATTAATAATTTCGATAAATTCCCACTCAAACTTCATGGAGACATTTTTGAAAACATTTACAAAACAACATCTCACCAAATAATTAAAAACTTAAAACCATCACTTTATAATCAAAATGAAAGAAATTTATATGGAATTAACGATTTTGATATCGAACCAAGTCAAACACTTTCATTTATAAAAGGTTTTTTAAATTTTTTAGAAATCGTAATCAGGATGGTAAGTTTTTTTTTTTTTTTTTTTTCAAAATCTAGATCTTTTTTTATTTTTTATTTTCTCGATCCCATAAATTTTTTTTTTTTTTTTTTTTTTTTTTTTTTTTTTTTTCAAAATCAAGATCTTTTTTTATTTTTTATTTTCTCGATCCCATCAATTTTTTTTTTTATTTTTTTTTTTTTTTTCTCTTGATCTGATGAATTTTTTTTTTTTATTTTTATTTTTTTTTTTTTTCAATCGATTATAGATTTCTCACAACAAACGACAACTTAACCCTTCTTCTCTTTTTAACGAAGGGGCAAATGTTTTTTTTGATTTGGAAAATCAACCGTAAGTTTTTAAGACATTTATACTTTTTTTATATAAAAATAAATAAAAAATTAAAAATTTTAAAAAATGAACTTCAAATTTTAAAATTAACTAAAAATTTCAAAAAAAAAAAAAAAAAAAAAATTTTATTTCAAAAAAAAAAAAAAAAAGAAAACATAAAAAAGATGCATCATACTTCAGTTCACCAATAACATCATTTTTTTATGATTTTTTTGAATCAGAAGGTTCTAAAGAATCAACAATATCATTTTTAATTGATATATTATGTACCAATGAAAATGTTCATGATTTTAACACATACTTTATCGAGTTATTAAATGCAGTTAATAATGATAAAAAACAAAAGATTTATCAATCATTTAATTCAAATTATTTATGTTTTTTCGACCACTATTGCGATTTTGTCCCACCTAAATCATCATCAACTGAATCAACATCAAATTCAACTACAATCCCAACGCCTCAATTAAAATTATTATCATCAGATTTGTCTTCAGCTACCTCTCTTGAAACAGTTAAAGAACAAGATTCAGTTAGTGTTCAATCTCTTTTGGTACTAAATGGTGACCCTACAACCATTCCATTTTTCAGTCTTTACAGTTCTATCTATACATATTCAGAAACAAACTATGATGATATTATTCAAAATATTAGAATGAATAATCCACATACAAAAGATTCTATTAACAGATGTGTTTTTCAAGATTCAAAAAATAGATTATTCGATTTATCACCATATTCTGGGTATGTTTTTTATTATTTATTATTTTACTTTTTTTTTTTTATTTCTTTTTTTCAAATTTTTAATAGTTATTGTTATTGTTATTATTATTATTATTATTATTATTATTATTATTATTATTATTATTATTATTATTATTATTATTATTATTATTATTATTATTATTATTATTATTATTATTATTATTATTATTATTATTATTATTATTATTATTATTATCATTCATTTTTAGTGAATTTGGAAGTTCATACACTGCAGTAAATGGTTTTACAACATTATACTTTAGTCTTTGTCAAGATACACCAAATTATTGTACCATCAGTGGAGAAGTTGGTCCAATTCAATCATGTATACTCGTTGGTGGTACAAAATATTCAACTGGTACAACTCTATTTAGTAATGTTCAATTCTTTGATAACGGTTTAACTATTCAATATCAATCAGCTAAAATCTATTCAGCAAATTGCACTGAAGCAACAGGTTATCACAGAATTAGTAACTATATTTTAAAATGTAATCCAACTCAAACTTTTACAATTTTATCATTTATTGAAAGTTCACCATGTGTTTACGATGTTACTATTTCAACAAAATTCGCATGTCCAATTGAAGGTAGATACCTTTTCGGTAGTAATCAATATGATATTAGACCTTTAAGATTGTATGTAAATTTATTTATTTATTTATTTATTTATTCATTTATTCATTTATTTATTTATTATTAATTATTTATTATTATTTCTTTTTTTAAAGACCATCATCATCAAACCCATATTCAACAACAGAGATCAACAATTTTCTTTTCAATTTAGGTGGCGGTACAGTTGATGCATGTAATAAATTTTCAGGATCAAATGAAATAGTTTATGGTTGTTTTGTATTTGGACTTGAGAAAACAGTTGTCTCATTCACAGAGAAGCCGACTGTATCCTATTTACCATATAGTTCAAATAGTTTGACATCAAATAATATATTGGTTTCATTCAACTCATCATCAGCATTAGTTCCTACTACATGTACAACTAAACCAGAAGTAAATGTTTATATTGGATGCTCCAATCTTGACTTCATAATCTTAAACTCTGTTAACAACTCTAAATGTAATTACAATATCTATGCATCATCTAAATATGCATGCCCACCAACACGTTATCAAATCTATGGAAGTAATCCATCAGACTTTAAAACAACTCAAATCCTTGATTTATCATTTTTACAAAATAGAACAAAGTAATTATAATTTTTATTTTCTAATAATACATTCATTATCATTTTTTTATTATTAACACAAAAATGTTAAAAATTTTAGAAATGGATTAATTGAATATCGTGGTATTACAGTTGGCAATGTAGATTCATTTTATTATCATAATTTCGGAATTCAACCACCAGCTTGCCCAATTGATAACTTTGCCTGTCAATTATTAAGTAATATGAATCTATACTCATTAGGAAAAACTCAATACTATGAACATTCAGTTGATAAAAATGTCAACGAATTACTCATTAAATCATATGGTATTGCAACTCAAAATGATTGTGCCGCTGTAGGTTATAAAAGAACATTTAGACTCTCATTAAGTTGTAATAAAAATGAAGACTATAAAGTTGTATCATTTAATGAAAATCCAATGTGTACATACAATTTAAATGTTCAATCAAAGTATGCATGTCAACTCACCGTTTCAGCACTTTACTATAATAGATTACTTGATAACTATATTGATTTAAGACCACTTAGAACGTAAGTAATTTTAAAAATTTTCAATTTTTCAAATAGTTATTAATATCTAAATTAAAAAAAAAACAAAATAAAAAAATATAGAATTTCATCTGGCAATTTTCAATATTCATTTGGTGTTTCTGATACTGTAAGTTTAGATCAGTACATAAAATAATAATAATAATAATAATAATAATAATAATATTAATAATAATAATAATAATAATAATAATAATAATAATAATAATAATAATAATAATAATAATAATAATAATAATAATAAAAATACTTATAATTTATTTTTAGATTTATTTTAATATGGGTGGAGATGCTCCACAATGTAACATTTTAGGTATTGCATATCAATCGTGTATAAATTTAACTACACCACTTGGTACATTTGAATCACAACAATATACAATTCAACCCAATGGAATAGATATAACACACAGATACAACAGTACTGAAATTAAGATGTTGGTATTACAATTGAGATGTTCACCATCAACTTCAACATTTGGTATTACCAGCGCAAGTTTTGATTATATTTATGAAAACTCTAATCTTTACAATAAATATACACTTGTTATCAATACAAAATATGCATGCCCTAAAACTATATCAGAAGTTTACAACAATTCAGCTATTCAAAACAATCCATGTGAATACATCTGTAGAACACCACCAAGAAGTTATACAATTAATTCTATCACTCAAGTTCTTCTTAGCAATGGTGTTTGTGGTGGTGAATTCCAAACAACCTATACTGATACTCAATTAGAGGCATTATTTTCACAATATTGGGTAGAAAATACAATTGCTGGTAATTGGAATTCAGGTCAATTCTATAAATATTTATTTAATAACACTTCTGCAAATAAACAAATCCTTTCAAAGTATGTCATATCAACTAACAATAATTATTGTACATACTCATTGTACACTTCCAACTTTAAAACATTTTCAAGTATTTTAGACCAATCAATAGATCTTAGAAGGCTATCAAACCAATCAATACAAAAACAAGTTATTGGAGGTTTATCAATCACATATACATTAAATCCAAACATTCCATCAGCATTAGGTCTTACTATTATCTCTTTTAATAATAAAACCTGCGCCTTTTTAGAAACTACTCTTTCAAATGCATTCATTCCAGATACTATTAAAATTTGTCCTATTAGAGATTATTGTCGTTATAATTGTTCTGGTATTACACAAAATGTAAGTTTAAAATAACTTTTAAAATTTATTATTATTTTTATTTTATTTTTTACTAATTTTATTTAATTTGAAAAAATAGGAATTAAATTTATTGGCTAATCAAAATGATTTAAATAGTACTCTTTTAACGATTGGTGTTTGTCCAAATGAATTATCTAGATTCAATGGCACTGAATTTAATAAAGTTATTAAATTCTTTGAAAAAAGATGGATTGATAATCCAACAACTGATAATTGGAGATCTGGTCAATTCTATGAATATTTCAAACTTTCAAATGTAGTTTCAAAAGTTAACACTCTTTCAAAATATGTAGATTCAACAACTCCACATTATATTTGTACCTATACTTCCAGCAGTGTTAAGCCAACGAGTTCATTTGATGATATTACAAAAATTACTATTGATTTGTTTAAATTAGCATTGAAAAACAATTTAACAAGAAAGAGTTATAGTAATTTCGATACATACTTTGTTCCATCAACATCTAATTCAAGTTATGGTTTATCTATGGTTTTTATAAACTACAAGATCTGTTCATTCGTAGAATCACCAATTCAAGATTTCCAAAGTGGTCAAATACTTAGTTCATGTCCAATTGGTCCAATTGTTGAAAATATTGAAATAACACCACCAGATATTAATGTATATGGTAGAAATTGTCCATCCAATACCACCACACTTTTTGCATATGTTGGTTCACGTCAAGCAACCTTTAGCTCCCTTCAAAACTTTGCTAATAATACATGCAAGGTTGTATTTAGAATTAATTCAATCACAATGGACCTTCAAAACCAAAGAATTAAAATCTATAATCAATTCTCTGAAAATATTTTTGATTCATTATTTGATATTAATCAATATTTTTATTTTGATTTCCCAAAACCCACTGTAACTCAAATCATTTACCCATCGGCAAATCCAAAATATAATTCATTGATTACAGTTATTGGTGAAAACTTTTTACAGGCATCAGATAGTAGTAGCGGATTGTTAGTAGCAATTGGTGATATTGATGTTACAAGTACAATTTCATCATTAACAAATACTAGATTTACTATTAATGCAATTGGGTCAGGTTCAAAGTATGTATAAAGATTTATTTTGGCTATTATTATTATTATTATTATTATTATTATTATTATTATTATTATTATTATTATTATTATTATTATTATTATTATTATTATTATTATTATTATTATTATTATTATTATTATTATTATTATTATTATTATTATTATTATTATTATTATTATTATTATTATTATTATTATTATTATTATTATTATTATTATTATTATTATTATTATTATTTTAAAAAAAAAATTATTAACAATACTTCTATTCATTAAATAATTAGCTTTATCTCTTTCTTTTATTTGAATGGCTTTAATATGAACATTAAAGAAAGTGTAACAACTTTCTTTACATTTGAAAAGCCAATTATCAACAGTTTATCAAAAACCACCGGTAAAATTGGAGATGAAATAACAGTTAATGGCGAGAACTTTTTTAATGGTAGTACAAGTATCTATTTTGCTGACCAAATTGCAGATATCAAACAATTCATTTCAGATAAAGCTATTGTAGTAATTGTTCCAGATGGTTATTATAGTGTTGATGTTTATGCAATCAACGATGGTGAAGAAATTTCAGTTTCAACTCAGTTCACATATCCTACAATGGTTATAGATAAAGTACTCTTTGATGATAAACATTTAAATACATCATTCATTAATCAATATTGGATAGTCGGTAGAGGTTTAGGTTCAATTATTGAGGAGGTACCAGATATACAAATCGATGGTGTTGATTCTGATTGTGAAATTGAACATTGTCCATCTGATGTAATTGCGGATAGTACAATTGATTATTCAGACGTTTGTCCATACTTGAAATCACAATATCAATATTATTCAAGTAATTTTGATCTTTATATTTGTAATTTCCCAATGAATGTAGGTGCTAATAGATCATTTGAAATTAAACTTGAAGATAATTCCATTTATAGATACACTTATTCGTATGCTAAACCATGGCTTTCAGAATTATCAATTACTTCTTCAAATACCTATGGTGGTAATTGTAGTAAATCAAATTGTGCAGAACCTATACCTAAAGTAGAATATTTAACTATTTCTGGTTTTAATTTCAACCCAATGGAGTTCATATCACCCTTTTATGATTCAAATCAAACAGTATCATACTGGAATGACCGTTCTAGTGTTTTCATTGGTGATTTTGAAAGTGGATCAATTCAATGGTTAAATTCAACCAATATCAGTTGTATTGTCCCACCAGGTATTGGTGCTGATCTTAAAGTAGTCGTTACTATAGGTGATCAAAAACAAGAAAATCAACTTTTATTCTCTTACAATAAACCAAACATTACAAATAAAATTACAGTATCAACAGATGGTTCAAGTAATATTAAATATATTGGTAATAATTTTGTACCAGCAGAGTTGGCAGAAAGTTATAATAAAGAAGAAAACAAAAATTCATCAATCAATTCAATCACAATTAATGGCAAAACTCAATATAAAGATATTAAATGGATTAATTCAACAAGTTTCTCATTCAATCCAGTTCCAGGTATTGGTAAAAACCATTCAGTAGTAATTAAAGTTGGTGGACAAGATTCAAATGAAACAAAATCATTCTCCTATAATCCACCATCAGTAGATAAAAAATATGCATATTCATCACCAAGTTCAGGTGGTAAAGTTATCACAATCAAAGGTGATGATTTTGTTCCAAAAGAACTAAAAGATAAAGTCACATCAAATAACGGCACAGTTTCTATTAATAATATATTTTGTCTCAGATGGGAGTGGATAGATTCTAAAAATGTAAAATGTACTGTACCACCAGGTAGAGGTAAAGGTTTACCAATTACTGTTGATGTCCAAAGTCAAGCAAATGACCAAAATACTGTCTTTTCATATTATGAACCACAACCTCCAAGTGAACTACCAAATAATATAGGTATAAAATTATCAATATTCGTATTTGTAGGATTATTAGCATCGACATTATTACCCATAACAGAAATAGCATTGGCAACATCGGCTCTGGCAACTAAAACAGGTTCACTATTAGCATCGACAGCATCTTTAGCAGGAGCATTAGAGAAATCTTTAGAAGTTGGATTTGCTGCAGTAACTAAAAGAATCATAATTCAAGTTGCAAAGGATGGAGTTAAACGTGTATCAACATTAGCTTTAGCGATGGTAATATCTACACAATCAATGGGACCACTATTCTCAGCACAAGCACCAATACCAATACCAACATCTAATCTTTTATCCATTTCATCAATACCATACTCTGGAGTATTTTTCTCAACCAACCACAATGATCGTATTTTTACAGTCACCAATCAATACAATGAGACAGTTACATGCATCGATAATAATAACTATAAAGTAAATTTCAATCAATCATTCATTTGTCAAATCAATTCTAATAACAACGGAATCAAATGTAATAACATTGATTTTTCAACTGAAATTAACTGTGGTGTTCGTTCAAGTTCTGCTTCATATAAATTCTCAGTCCCAACAGTTGCTAAAGATTCTAGCTCTCTCAAATGTGAATATGATGTTAACGAAAAGACAATGTTAATCACTGGTCAAAATAGTCCAATCTATTGTAAAGATGAAACCAGTCAATACACATACAACCAAAACTCCACAATTTTCTGTTCAAATAGTGAAACACAATCAAACATTGTTAATTGTTACGGTGATAGTGGAGAACCAGCCCATTCATTCGTCAACAAAGTTGAATGTTATAATTACAATAAATATTCATCATGTTCAAAGAGTTCATTAGTTAAAGCTTCAGATTACTCATCATGTTTCGAAGTACCATCATCAGAAGAAGAACCAATTGTAATTACTGATCCAACTATTATATCAGAGTTTAGTGATGCATCAAATCAACTCAATTGCTATCCAAATGAAGTAGAGTTCTTTTACGCATACAACAACTCTCTCATTTGTTATAACGTTATTACTGGTTCAATCGACTATTCAGATTCTATCCTACACCAAGTTCAATACAAAGTTAAAGTTTGCATCGAAAAAGAATAAATTATATCTTCATTTAAAAATCAACAAAATAAAAAAATTATAAAAAATGAATATTTTGTAATATACATTTTTGTATAGGAGATTTAAATTCAATCGTTCAGGTAGGATTGTATTTAAATTCAATTTGTTCAGGTAGGATTGAATTTAAATCTCCTATACAAAAAAAATTTTCCTCACCACTAACACCATACATCAATTTTGAATGATCTTTTGCAACAAATTTAAATAATATAAAAATGCAATTAATATTGACATTTTATACAATTATTAATAAACGAAAAAAGAAAGAAAGTAAAACTAAAAAATACGATAAAAAACAAAAAAAAAAAATTTTTTAAAAATACATCAACAAAATTAATAATTTTAAAATCATTAATTTTGGGGGTGTATTTTTGGCATCAAAAGATATTAATTTGAAAAACGAGCGAGTTCGGTTTTTTTTTTTACAGTTTTATTTAAAAAAAAAATAATGTTCATTTTTTTTTTTTTTTATGTTTTTTTTTATATTTCTTTTTTTTTTTTTTTTTTTAATTTTTTTTATTCATTATAATAACCAAACAAATAGAATGAAGAAAAATATTTTATTAGTTATTATTATATTTTATTTCATTCAATCCATTTATGGTGAGATTGAAAATAAAAATATAATAATCCCACAAAATATTTTTTTATCAAATTCTTTAATATTTAATAATTATGATTTGCCAAATTCAAAAGTAATATTGGAAAATAAAAATGATTTAATTCAAATTAATACAACCACGAATGAAAGTGGTATGATTAGTTTTGATAGTTCATTATTTAAACCAATTAAATTACTTTTTGAAGATAAAATCAATAAAATTTCAATGGTTGATAATAATAATAAATTAATATATTTCGATTTAATATTAAATCAAACAACTCAACAATATTATTTAAATAATAATAATAATGCTAATAATAATAACCTTATAATATTATTTAAAGAATTACAACAATTAAAATCATCATCAACATTTAAATCATTAATTGGAGAATATAAAATTATAATTGATAAATCATTAGCAATCATTAATAATTTCGATAAATTTCCAATTAAACTTAATGGAGATAATTTTGAAAACATTTACAAAACAACATCTCACCAAATAATTAAAAATTTAAAACCATCACTCTACAATCAAAATGAACAAAATTTAAGTGAAAACAAAGATTTTGAAAGCCAACCAGAAAAAACGCAAACACTTTCATTTTTAAAAGGTTTTTTAAATTTTTTAGAAATATCAGCTAAAAAGGTATCAATCGCGACATTCGCTTTTTTATAAAAACAAAAAAAAGAGAAAAATATTAATTTCAATTTTTTTTTTTTTTTTTAATTTTTTTATTATTCTCAATATTAATTTTTATATTTAGATTTCCCACAGCAAACAACAAACAAACTCGGCTTTTCTCTATAATGAAAGATTAAATGTTTTTTATGATTTGAAAAATTATAAGTAAGTTTTTTTTTTTTATTGACGATTGGAAGTTGAAAAGATGCATAAAAAAAATATCTAACTCGCAAAAAAAAAAAATTTTTTTAAAAGAAAACAAACAAAAAATACTTCTTATTATAGCTCCTCAATAACATCATTTTTTTATGATTTATATGAATTGGAAGGTTTCAAAGAATCAACAGTATCGTTTTTAATTGATGTTCTACGTAATAATGAAAATATTTACGATTTTAAAACATATTTTAATGAGTTAATAAATACAGCAAATAATGATAAAAAACCAACGATTTATCAATCATTAAATTCAAATGACTTATGTTTTTTTGATAATTATTGCGGTTTTATCTCACCAAAATCTATATCAACCGAATCGAAATCAAATTCAACCTCAACATCGTCATCATCTTCAAAATCATTGTCATCAGATTTATCTTCACCTACCTCTCTTCAAACAGTAAAACAAGATTCATTTAGCATTCAATCACTCTTGGTACAAAATGGTGACCCTACAACTATTCCATTTTACAGTCTCTACAGTTCTCTCTATACATATTCAGAAACAAACTATGATGATATTATTCAAGATATTAGAATGAATAGTCCACATACAAAAGGTTCTATTAATAGATGTGTTTTTCAAGATTCAAAAAATAGATTATTCGATTTATCACCATATTCTGGGTATGATTTTATTTATTAAATTTTATTTAATTTTTTTTTTCTTTTCTTATTATCTATTCTTTTGTTTCTAATAATTTATTATTCATTATAGTGAATCTGGAAGTTCAATCACTATAGTAAAAGGTTCAACAACTTTTTATTTTAGTCTTTGTGAAGATACACCAAATTTTTGTACAATCAATGATGAAGTTGGCCCAACCCAATCATGTATTGTTACCAATGGTATTAAATATTCAACTGGTATGACTCTATTTAGTAATGTTCAATTCTTTGATAACGGTTTAACTATTCAATATCAATCAGCTAAAATCGATTCAACTATTTGCACTGAAGCAACAGGTTATCACAGAATTAGTAACTATATCTTAAAATGTGATCCAACTCAAACTTTTACAATTGAAAGCTTTATTGAAAGTTCACCATGTGTTTACGATGTTACTATCTCAACAAAATTCGCATGTCCAATTGAGGGTAGATACCTTTTCGGTGGTAATCAATATGATTTTAGACCTTTAAGATTGTATGCAAATTTATTATTTATTCAAGTTTTTATTATTTTATTTTACTTATAAAATATTTTTATTATTATTATTTTTATTATTAATTTTATTATTAATTTTATTATTGTTTTTATTATTTAGGATATCATCATCAAATCCATATTCGACAACAGAGATCAATAGATTCCTTTTCAATTTAGGTGGCGGTACAGTTGATGCATGTAATAAATTTTCAGGATCAAATGAAATAGTTTATGGTTGTTTTGTATTTGGACTTGAGAAAACAGTAATTCCATTCACAGAGCAACCAATTGTATCCTATTTACCATATAGTTTAAATAGTACGATATCAAATAATATTTTGGTTTCATTCAATTCACCATCAGCCTTTATTCCTAGTGCTTGCACAACTAAACCAGAAGTAAAAGTTTATATCGAATGCTCTAATCTTGATTTCACAATCTTAAGTTTTACTAACGACTCCAATTGCAACCAAACCATCTATGCATCATCTAAATATGCATGTCCATTAGCACGTTATCAAATCTATGGAAGCAATCCTTCAGATTTTAAAACAACTCAAATCCTTGATTTCTCATCATTACAAAATAGAACAAAGTAATTATCCAATGTTTTTATTTTTCTATTATTTTTTTATTATCATTTTTATTATTTACTTGTTTGCAATTATTAATTATCTTAATGTTAAAAAATAGAAATGGATTAATTGAATATCGTGGTATTACAGTTGGTAATGTAGATTCATTTTATTATCATAATTTTGGAATTCAGCCACCTGCTTGCCCAACTGATAACTTTGTTTGTCAATTATTAAGTAATATGAATCTATACCCATTAGGAAAAACTCAATACTACCAACACTCAGTTGATAAAAATTTCAACGAATTACTCATTAAATCATATGGTATTGCAACTCACGGTGATTGTGACACTGCAGGTTATAAAAGAACATTTAGACTCTCATTAAGTTGTAATAAAAATGAAGAATATAAAGTTCAATCATTTAATGAAAATCCAACGTGTACATATAATTTAAATGTTCAATCAAAGTATGCATGTCAACCTACTGTTTCAGCACTCTACTATAATAGATTACTTGATTATTATATCGATTTAAGACCTATTAAAACGTAAGTAATTTATAATAATACTTTATCTTTCACACCAATACTATTAAAAATTATTAATGTTTTTTTTTTTTTTTCATTTGCTAGTCTACCATCTATGGGTAATTTTGAATATAAATATGGTTCAGATAATGTAAGTTTTAGCCACAACATGTTTTGTAAAATAAACAAAAGACAATAAAAATTTACCAAAATCTTTATTTTATAATTATTTTTAGATTTATTTTAATATGGGTGGAGATGCACCACAATGTAACATTTTAGGTATTGCATATCAATCATGTATAAATTTAACCACTCCACTTGGTACATTTGAATCACAACAATATACAATTCAACCCAATGGAATAGATATAACATATAGATATAATAGTGCTTCAAACCAAATGTTAACATTACAATTGAGATGTTCAATGTCTTTTGGTTTTTCTGTTTTAAATGCATCAACCTCAGATTATGTCGAAAACTCTGTCTTTTTCAAGAAAACCACAATTTCAGCCCTTTCAATGTATGCATGTCAAAAATCTGTATCGGATATTTACATCAATTCAGCTGTTCGAAATAGTCCATGCGAATACACCTGTAGAACATCACCAAGAAACTATACAACTAACTCAATCACTCATATCCTTCTTAGCAATGGTGTTTGCGGTGGTGAATTCCAAACAACCTACTCGGATACCCAATTGGAGGCATTATTTTCACAATATTGGGTAGAAAATGCAATTGTTGGTAATTGGAGTTCTGGTCAATTCTATAAATACTTATTTAAACAAACTTCAGAAAGCAAACTGATCCTTTCAAAGTTTGTCGCACCAACCAATGATAATTATTGCACCTACTCATCATTAACTTCAAACTTTAAAACATTTTCAGGAATTTTTGATCAATCAATAGATCTTATAAACTTATCAAAAAATTCAATACATAAACTAGTTAATAGAGCCTTAACAGTTTCACATACACCACATCCAACCATTCTATCAGCATTGGGTCTCACTATTATCTCTGTTAATAATAAAACATGTTCCTTTTTAGAAACTACTCTTGAAAATGCATTTTCCACCAGTAGTATTCAAACTTGTTCTTCAAGAGATTATTGTCGTTACAATTGTTCTGGTATTACACAAAATGTAAGATTTTAAAATTGTAATTTTTTTTTATTTTTTTTATAAAAACTAACCCAATTTGTTTTTTTTTTTAAAAAAAAAATAGGAGATAGATTTATTAAATTACCAAAATGATTTAAATAGTACTCTTTTAACGATTGGTGTTTGTCCAAATGAATTATCTAGATTCAATGGCACTGAATTTAATAAAGTTATTAAATTCTTTGAAAAAAGATGGATTGATAATCCAACAACTGATAATTGGAGATCTGGTCAATTCTATGAATATTTCAAACTTTCAAATGTAGTTTCAAAAGTTAACATTCTTTCAAAATATGTAGATTCAACAACTCCACATTATATTTGTACCTATACTTCCAGCAGTGTTAAGCCAACGAGTTCATTTGATGATATTACACAAATTACTCTCGATATGTTTAAATTAGCATTGAAAAACAATTTAACAAGAAAGAGTTATAGTAATTTCGATACATACTTTGTTCCATCAACATCTAATTCAAGTTATGGTTTATCTATGGTTTTTATAAACTACAAGATTTGTTCATTCGTAGAATCACCAATTCAAGATTTCCAAAGTGGTCAAATACTTAGTTCATGTCCAATTGGTCCAATTGTTGAAAATATTGAAATAATTTCACCAAATATTAATGTATATGGTAGAAATTGTCCATCAAACACTTTAACACTTTTTGCATATGTTGGTTCACATCAAGCAACCTTTAGTTCCATTCAAACCCTTACCAATAATACATGTAAGATTGTATTTAGAATTAATACACTCACAATGGACCTTCAAAACCAAAGAATTAAAATCTACAATGAGTTTTCTAAAAATATTTTTGACTCATTGTTTGAGAGAAATAAATTATTTTTCTTCAACTTCCCAACACCCACTGTAACTCAAATCATTTACCCATCGGCAAATCCAAAATATAATTCATTGATTACAGTTATCGGTGAAAACTTTTTACAAACAACTGATAGTAAAGCTGGTTTAGTTGTAAAAATTGGTACCACTGATGTTACAAGTACAATTTCATCATTAACAAATACTAGATTTACTATTAATGCAATTGGAGCTGGTCCAAAGTAAGTATAACAATTTTTTAATATTATTGTTTTATTTTAATAAGTTATTTACAATTTATTCTTTTTTTTTGTTAGTTTTATTTCATTTTTTTACTTTAAAATTTTTAATATGAACATTAAAGAAAGTGTAACAACTTCCTTTATATTTGAAAAGTCACTTATCAATAGTTTATCAAAAACCACCGGTAAAATTGGAGATGAAATAACAGTTAATGGCGAGAACTTTTTTAATGGTAGTACAAGTATCTATTTTGCTGATCAAATTGCAGATATCAAACAATTCATTTCAGATAAAGCTATTGTAGTAATTGTTCCAGATGGTTATTATATTGTTGATGTTTATGCAATCAACAAAGGTCTGGATGCATCTGAACCAATTCAGTTCACGTATCCAACAATGGTTATAGATAAAGTACTCTTTGATGATAAACATTTAAATACATCATTCATTAATCAATATTGGATAGTCGGTAGAGGTTTAGGTTCAGTTGTTGAGGAGGTACCAGATATACAAATCAATGATGTAAATTCCGATTGTGAAATTGAACGTTGTCCATCTGACGTAATTGCCAACAGTACAATTGATTATTCAGACGTTTGCCCATACTTGAAATCACAATATCAATATTATTCAAGTAATTTTGATCTTTATATTTGTAATTTCCCAGTGAGTGTAGGTGCTAATAGATCATTTGAAATTAAACTTGAAGATAATTCCATTTATAGATACACTTATTCATATGCTAAACCATGGCTTTCAGAATTGTTAACTTCTTCATCTGAAACCTATGGTGGTAATTGTAGTAGATCAAATTGTGCAGAACCTATACCTAAAGTAGAATATTTAAATATAACAGGTTTTAATTTCAACCCAATGGAGTTCATATCACCCTTTTATGATTCAAATCAAACAGTCTCAGATTGGATCAGTAGATCAAGTGTTTTAATTGGCAACTATTCGTGTGGATCAATTCAATGGTTAAATTCAACCAATATCAGTTGTATTGTCCCACCAGGTATTGGTGCTGATCTTGAAGTGGTCGTTACTATAGGTGATCAAAAACAAGAAAATCAACTTTTATTCTCTTACACTAAACCAAACATTACAAATAAAATTACAGTATCAACAGATGGTTCAAGTAATATTAAATATATTGGTAATAATTTTGTACCAGCAGAGTTGGCAGAAAGTTATAATAAAGAAGAAAACAAAAATTCATCAATCAATTCAATCACAATTAATGGTAAAACTCAATATAAAGATATTAAATGGATTAATTCAACAAGTTTCTCATTCAATCCAGTTCCAGGTATTGGTAAAAACCATTCAGTAGTAATTAAAATTGGTGGACAAGATTCAAATGAAACAAAATCATTCTCATATAATCCACCATCAGTAGATAAAAAATATGCATATTCATCACCAAGTTCAGGTGGTAAAGTTATCACAATCAAAGGTGATGATTTTGTTCCAAAAGAACTAAAAGATAAAGTCACACCGGGCAATGGTACAGTTTCTATTAATAATATATTTTGTGTCAGATGGGAGTGGATAGATTCTAAAAATGTAAAATGTACTGTACCACCAGGTAAAGGTAAAGGTTTACCAATTACTGTTGATGTCCAAAGTCAAACAAATGATCCAAATGCACTCTTTTCATATTATGAACCAGAGTCTCCAGATAAATTCCCAAAAATTATAGGTTTACTATTGTCAATATTAGTTTCTTCAGCATTGGCAGTAGCAGCAACACTACCATTAACAAAATTAGCGCTAGCAGCATCAGCCGCAGCAAGCGAATTAGGCTCATTATTAGCATCAACAGCATCTTTAGCAGCAGCAATAGAGAAATCTTTAGAAATTGGATTTGCAGCAATAACCAGAAGACTTATATTACGAATTGCAAAGGATGGAGTTAAACGTGTATCAACATTAGTTTTAGCAATGGTAGTAACAAAAACGTCAATGGCAGTAACAAAATCATCAATGGTAGGAACACAAACACCAATACTAAATTCCATTTCATTAACACCATACTCTGGAGTATATTTCTCAATCAATCACAATGATCGTATTTTTACAGTCACCAATGAATACAATGAGACAGTTATATGTACCGATGGCAATAATAAAGTAAATTTCAATCAATCATTCACTTGTCAAATCAATTCTAATAATAACGGAATCAAATGTAATAACATTGATTTTTCAACTGAAATAAATTGTGGTGTTCGTTCAAGTTCTGCTTCATATAAATTCTCAGTTCCAAAAGTTGCCAAAGATTCTAGTTCTCTTAACTGTGACTATGATGTTAACGAAAAGACAATGTTAATCACTGGTCAAAATAGTCCAATCTATTGTAAAGATGACACCACTCAATACACATTCGACCATAATTCCACAATTTTCTGTTTAAATAGTGAAACACACCCAAGCATTGTCAATTGCTACATTGATGGTGAAGAACCAGCCCATTCATTCGCCGGCAAAGTTGAATGCTATAATTACAATAAATATTCATCATGTTCAAAGAGTTCATTAATTAAAGCTTCAGATTACTCATCATGTTTCGAAGTACCATCATCAGAACAAGAACCAATTGTAATTACTGATCCAACTATTATATCAGAGTTTAGTGATGCATCAAATCAACTCAATTGCTATCCAAATGAAGTAGAGTTCTATTACGCATACAACAACTCTCTCATTTGTTATAACGTTATTACTGGTTCAATCGACTATTCAGATTCTGTCCTACACCAAGTTCAATACAAAGTTAAAGTTTGCATCGAAAAAGAATAAATTATATCTTCATTTAAAAATTAGATCGAATCAAAAAGTTTTTTTTTTACATTTTTTTATTTTTTTATTTTCGAATGATGGTTTGGAGGTTTTTTTTTTTTTTATAAACATGGTTGTATCCATGAGAAATGTTTTTTATTTAATAAAATTAATATTTATATATTATTTAATAGATATGGTTTAATAACAAGAGAGAGGATATTGGGGTTGATATGGAATTTATTTGCAATTGTGGATTTAATGTGTTTAAGGTGTTTGGCGGTGAGTATGGAGTTGTTGAGTGAAAGTGTGTTGATTGGTTTGTTATATTCTAATATTATGGTTTTGTGCCATTTTTTAGATATGGTATAATGGTCTGGGTTTGGAAGTGGAGTTGAGCTATGGGGGAGAGAAGGATATAAGGTAAGAGCTGGGAAGATTTTGGATCGAATGGCGTAAGAATCGTCAAAAATGGATGATAAGATCAAAAGTTGAGTGTGGATTTGATCGGTTGGTAAATTTCTATTGGGATTACAATTTCTATGTTTTTTTTTTTGTTGTTGTTTTTTGGAAGTCGAGCTTTTTTTCCGGTTGATTATGAGGTGTGTTATTTATGACCACGTTACTTCGACTGATGTATCGGGAATCTTTATTTTTTTTTTTACCTATTCAAGGGTTGCGCCTTGAGACGTTTTTCCGTTAGGAGGCGAGTGGGAATCGAACATCGTGTCTGGTAGGTTGCCTGTTCTATATAATTGATACAATTAATATAATCACCGACGGGAAAGAGCTATATTTCCAAACCTGTTTTTTTATGCTAACGAGTCGTATGGGGTTCGAACTCGGAACTGGCAGGTTACACTGTCTATGGCTTTGACCAGCAGGGCTGAGCAGTTCTCATGTGTATCGGGAATCGAACCCCTGACCTATATATTTAGTTCAATAAAATTTCGCCCAACGGGGGGCTCGAACCCCCGACCACCAGATTAAGAGTCTGGCGCTCTACCGACTGAGCTAGCCGGGCTGTAATAATAATTTTTAAAAATTTACAGCTGATTTTATCACTAAATTGGTGGGGGCTTAGCATAGTGGTTTCACACTGAATAACACAGCCTCCATGGCCTTGGTTCAAGTTTTGGTCATACCACGAATTAACGTGGTCACAGAAAAAAAATTAAAATTAAAATAATTAATAAATAAAAACTAGATTCGAACACATCCAATTGGATGAGGTTATTAAAAAAAAAAAAAAAAAAATTTTATCACTAAAGATATCCAATTTAAAAAAAAAAAAAAAAAAAAAAAAATTTATCACTAAATTAAAAAAAAAAAAAAAAAAAAAATATATCACTAAAGAATCCAATTTAAAAAAAAAAAAAAAAAAAAAAAAATTATCACTAAAGAGTGAGAGCTTAGCATAGTGGTTTCATACTGAATAACACAGCCTCCATGGCCATACCACGAATTACCGTGGTCAGGAAAAAAAAACTTTAAATTAAAATAATTAATAAATAAAAACAAGATTCGAACACATCCAATTGGATGAGGTTATTAAAAAAAAAAAAAAAAAATATCACTCAGGTGGGGGCTTACCATAGTAGCCTTGGTTCAAGTCTTGGTCATACCACGAATTAAAGTGGTCACAGAAAAAAAAAATTAAAATTAAAATAATTAATAAATAAAAACATGATTCCAACACATCCAATTGGATGAGGTTATTAAAAAAAAAAAAATATCACACATTATCATTAAAAAAAAAAAAAAAAAATTATCACTAATAATTTTCAGAAATAACGTGGTCATTATCACAGAAAAAAAAAAAAAATTAAATTTAAATAATTAATAAAAACTTGATTCAAACACATCCAATTGGGTGAGGTTATTAAAAAAAAGTTTTCACTCATCCTTAAATGGATCAATGTCCTACTACATGTACATTAACCCGAGAAATAATACTATACTAAAATAAAACATAATTCAAACACACTTGGGTAGGTTATATAAAAAACTCACTCATAAATACTCTGGGGGATTTACAAAAAAACCAAGATTATTGGCTAATATAAAAATGGTACCCTTATATAACTGCAATAGTATAGGTCAAAAATATTAAGAACTTAATAAGACATGAATAAAGAAATTTTTTATGAAGAAATTAAGATGTCAAAATCAAAAATTCAAAAATAAATAAGATTTTTGAAAAATATAATATTTATTCTTTTTATTCCAATTTTACAATACCTAAAACAATTAAATGATAAAATAATTTCATAAAAGTATTTCTAAATTTTTCACCAAACCAACCCACTTCATTAGCGTGCATCCTTTCGGTACTAGCACGACTAAAATCAACAGCTTTAAAACCTCTACATAACATTTCTTTTTCATAGGAAGATAATGATTCATGAATCGAAAAATTATTGATATATATCTTTTTCAATGCATTTCCAAGTTCCAATGCATCTTTCATACTAGTATTACCACCCATACCAGCATGAGAAGTCATTGCATGAATACTATCACCAAGTAGTGATACTCTTGAGGTTTTGAAATTTAAAACTGGTGAAGCTTGAGTTAAAGGTGTTGCTTTTGAGTCCAATAAGTGTTCAGGTTTAACAATGTCATTTATTAATTTATATACCATTGGATGATAGTTTGTTGTATCTCTACGAATTATATTTAATAAATCTTGACGAGTTGTTGGGATTGGGTCATTAGAATCTTTTGGTCTCCATTCGTAACTAATCAATAGAATTTCAGAATGATGTTGATTTTCCTCAATTACTTGTTCAATATTTTCGACATCCTCAACACCTAAACTAATTGCATGTTCAATGTTTTTAGTTCGACCAAAAATAATGGTATTTTTAAAATTACCCAATGTTTTTAAAATTGTTGAATTTTCATCTCCATTGAAAATGGCATCTATAATATCTTTAGTAACATTTGGTACCAAAGCTTGAATTCTAAATACATTTACATCTGCAAATTTAAAATCTGGTAATTTAAATTTACGGACAGTTGATCTTACACCATCTGCACCAATTAGTATTTCACCTTTTTCGATTGTACCATCTTCAAATGTTGCAGTTACTTCACCATTTTCTTCGTCTTCAACATATGATCTTAACTTTTTACCAAATTCTACATCTATACCCTCCATTAAAATTGATCTCAATTCTGAACGATTAACTGTACCACCAGATTTAAATTTCAATAAAATCTCTAGGTTTCGATCTGCAACAGCAAACTCTCCTTCTTTAAATAAATTTTGAATTATTTTAAATTTCTCTTCACTCAATGAAGATTTTAATGCTTCAATGCCAATCTTATTTAATCCTATCAAATAACCTTGAATTCTTGATTTTTCGCTTGTATCTCTTTCATAAATTTTAAATGATATATTTTCACTTTTCAATATATTTGCTAATACTAATCCACCTAAACCACCTCCAATTATTAAAACTTTGATTTTTTCTCTTTATTTTTTTAAAATATATTTATTAATAAAAATGTAATGAATAATATGTAATTAAATAAACTATTACCCTTCCATTTTTATAATTTATTCTTTTCTAAAATAAAATTAAAAAAAAAGTACAAATATTTAAAAAAAAAAAAAAGATTAATAAGGGTGATACCTAATAATTATCAATCTTAATTTTAGTTTAGAGGTTTCATATAATTTCACACGCAATTATTTTTTCATTAAAATTTGAATTTTCAAGATTAATATCTTTGTGTGAATATATTTATTCGTTGAATAAAAAAAAAAAAATTTCAGCGAAAATGAAAAAAAATAAAAAAAAATTTTTTTAATGAACAAAAGAGGAAAATTATTTTCAAAAATTTAAAAAAAAATAATAAAAAAAAAAAAAACTAATAATAAAAAAAAAAATCAAGAAAACTAATAACCACAAAAAATAAAAAAAATAAAAAATAAAAAAAATAAAAAAAATAAAAAAAGAAAAAAAAAATTATTTAAAAAAAAAAAGAAAAAGAAGAATTAAAAAGACAATCATCAACCACAAAAATAAAAAAAGGTAAATATCAAAAAAATTTACTTAAAACTCCCAGAGTAATATGGTTATAACAATTGCCATAATTAATTTAAATAAAATTTTTAATTCCAAAATCAGAGTGACCTAAACACCCCAAAACAAGGAGTGGGTTTTTTTTATATTAAAATATTAAAATATTTATTTAAAAATTGTTTTGTATAAAAATTATTTTCCAAATTAACATATCTATATAATGTTGGCGATGAGAGTAATGAAGTTAAATCTTTTAATTGAATTTCTCTATCCTTTTTACTATTATTAAAATAAACGATATATAAATAATCATTTTCAAACAAGTAATAACCTTTGTCAAATAATTTAAATAAACATAATGACGTTGATGTTGATGATGATGATGATGATGATGATGATGATGATGATGATGATGATGATGATGATGATGATGATGATGATGATGATGATGATGATGATGATGATGATGATGATGATGATGATGATGATGATGATGATGATGATGATGATGATGATGATGATGATGATGATAATGATGATGATGATGATGATGAAGAATTATATTTATTATTTAAACTATTTTGTTGACTATTTAAAATTGAAAACAATTGATCATTTGATATAATTAAATTTCTTTTGAAATGACAAATTGGATTAAAAATTAATTGATGAATTTGTTTTTGTTCATAAACGAATGAACCATCAATTAATCTTCTAACTCTAAATTCCTTTTGATTGAAATTTATAATTGAAGTTGAATTATTGGTTGTTGATAATCCGACTGGTTGAAAACAAGAGTTTACATTCAATCCAACATCAACTAAATAATCATTACCATCTTTCCATTGAATAATATTTGAGAGGTGAGTGATTCCGTTAGAGTTTATAATTGTTTTAACTAATTGAACTTTTATACCAATTTCATTTAAAAATAAACCAAAAACTATATTCAAATGTGATGAGTTACCTCCATTACCATCAATTAATATTCTTTTTATAATCTCTTTTATACTTGTGAAACTTTCGTCGTTACTATTAGAATTATCATTATTATAATTATTATTATTAATATTAATATTATAATTATTATTACTATTACTATCATTTAAATAATTATCATCATCATAATGAATTTGATGTTTATTGTTAAAGTTATCATCATCATCATAGCTATTAATATTATTTTTGTTTGAATTGTTATAATCAATTAATGGTATTTGTTGGCAAAATAACAATTGAAGTTTTGAAATTTCACATAATGATTTAATTTTAAAATGTTGAAATTCATTTTCGTTACAATTTACCATTATTCTTTTTAAAAATTGAATTTTAAAATTAAAGCTAAATTTATTTTTTAGAGAACTATAATAAGACATTTTTTTTTCTTTATTTGATTAATTAATTTTTTTAAAAAAATGGTGATAATAAAAAAAAAAAAAATATTATTCATATAAAAAAAAATAAAAAATAAAAAAATGGAAAGTAGTAAAATACTTTACCCGTTTTTTTTTATATTGGCGCACATACTTGTAATTATATTTTTATGATACAGATTTTTTTAACACTTTTATTTCTCAATTTTTGGTGTGGTGTGGTGTGGTATTTTTGTAAAAAACATTTGATTATATATATAATTTTTTTTTATTTATTTTTCATTATTATTTTATTTAGTAATAATAAAAAAAAGAAATAAAAAAGAGAAATTAAAAAAAAATGAAAATAGTAAAATTTCAACTCGTTTTATTTATTTTGTTTGTTTTTATTATTATTGTTTTTTTCTATAAATTTAATGTATTTGGTAAATATTTTACCTTTTTTTTTTTTTTTTTAAAATTTCTATAAAATATATTTTTTTTTTTTTTTTACTATCAAGATACTGGATAACCATTATAATTTTGATTGGTTAAATTATTATTTAGTTGATTTTGGTTATGAAGAATATTATTTTTAAGTTGAGTTATTGATTCATCTACCAGTTGTTGTTGATGAGATAATTGCTGAGCTTGTTGTTGTTTAATTAGAAGTTCAGCTGTATTTGAGATCGATAAGGGAACAATGTGATCTAGCTCTTGACGTTTTTGTTGTGGTATACCTGTTGAAGATGATAATGGGGTGTCGACACCACCACCATTACCGGAACCATTGCTATGATCACTACTATTTTGAACGAAATCAGCTCCAATATCTCCACTATTGATAGCACCTTCATCATCATCGTTTGAACTTACTATAAAAGTTGATGATGGAATTGTCATTGACTCCCTAATATAACCATGTCCCTCTTTAAATGATGATGCTGATGATGATCCATTAATTAATGGAGTTGAATGATTTTCTTCATCATTTGCACCACCACTACCTTTACCTTTATTATTGATTAATATTGCTCCATCATTGATATCCTCATTTTGGTAATGATTATTACCACTACCACTACTGCCATCACCACCTCTTGCTTCTATATCTTTATTACCGCTATGATCATTCATATCAAGATCTACATTTTCGAATGGAAGGAATGGTGATCCTACTCTAGAGTTTGAACCATTTTCTCTATAAGATTTCAAATTAATTCTCATAACGAGTGCGAAAATTATGGCTTGACAAACTGGAACAACAACATAGGTTGAGAAGGACATATAATCGAATGGAACATGGAATACTAAACTAAGGATAGAGAATACACCACCAAAGAAATCCATTACAATGAAAATCATACTAAGTCCAACTTTCTCTTGGTAGACCTCCAATATCTGTGGAAAGAATCCAACTGCCATCAAACCTGTAGCTATAATGGTCAATATTAACTGTAGAGCAAATGAATTACTACGTTTTGCATTCAATATCGAATAAATTGAAATAATCGTTGCAACTGTTACTAAAACACACAAACCAATTGTAAATAATAATCTTTTTAAATTATATTTCCTTTTTTTCCCAAATGAAAAATAAAATTAAATTAAGTTAAAAAATTTATAAATTTTTTTTTTTTAAATAATAAATAGTAATACAAACTTTTGATAAAATAAATGTTGCATGACAATCACTAAACTGAAAAGAGAGAAACATGAGATTTGAACGACAAGTGCTGGTGGTTCCCTATTAAAAACTAAATTTGTACCTAAAATAACACCACATGCATACCAACATCCGAAACATGTTGGTGATACACCTTTAGTTGACTTTCTTTTATAATTTAAATGAACTTTATTATTGGAAAAAAAAATATTTGAATTTTAGTAAAAGAGTTATTTTTATTTTTTGTGTGGGAATTAAGTTGCAGTTAGAAGGCACAAATTTTTTAATATTTACTTTGAGGGATTAATTGGACCGACCAAAGTACAGTACCAACAATACCAAATAGATTTGAAAGAATTTTATTTTCCATTTTGATTTTTTTTTTTTTTTCTTGTTTCTAGAATTTTCTTTTTTTTTATTTTTTTTTTCCTGTTTATTTTTATTTTTATTTTATATGTGGTTTTTGATGATGTGTATGTCAATCAATTGATCAAAATGTGGACAATGATGATAAATTATTGGTTTTTTTTTTTTGACTTTTTTTTGATTTTTTTTTAGATTTTTTTCAGATTTTTATTATTATTATTATTGTTAGATTCTTGAAATTGGAGGACAAATTGTTATTTAGTTTATAATAATTTATAATTTATTTTAAAAAATAAAAATTTTTAAAAATGTTTTTTTTTTTATAAAAAAAAAAATTTTAAAAAAATAAGTAGTGATAGTTGTGTATTGGTATAATTTAATGCAATATTATATAAGGTATTATATATATAATAATTGTTTAATCGCACTCTTTTGGGATAAAAGTAGAGATATCACAATCAATAATAAATCTAATTTGTGGAACTGTATAGATAAGAGGAATGATTGTATATGTCGCCAGTTTATAACTATATATAAAACTAGTTTTAATTAGTTTGAAATGGTGTAATATTTGTTGGTGTATAATATTATATTATTTAAAATTTTTATTTATTAATTATTATTGTAATAAAAAATTGGTATGATATGTTTATGATTTATTTTTTGACAAATGGTCGTTTTTTATATGAAAAAAAAAAAAAAAAAAAAAAAAAATTAAAAAAAAAAAAAAAAACAAAAAAACAAAAAAATTTAAAAAAAAAAAAATTAAAAAAAAAAAATTAGACCTGGTCCAAGATATTTAAATAATAAATTAAAAAATTAGGTGTCAAAAAAAATATAAAAAAAAAAAAAAAAAAAAAAAAATAAGAAACAAAGAAAAAATGAGTAAATTAAATGAAAAAAAAAAAAAAAAAGATAAAAAAAATTATTTTGTGTGATGAATATTTTTATTTTTTTATTTATTTTTTTAATTTTTATTTTTTTGTGTTTTTATTATAAAACCATTTATTTGAATTTGTAGTATAGATATTTTTACTTTAAATATTTAAATGGAATTTTTTATTTTTTTTTATTTTTTTTTTATTTTTTTTTTTTTGGTAATAAATTTTATTTATTGTCAAATAGATTTAACGGATAAAATCTAAATAATTTTTTAATTATTAAAAAATTATTTTTTTTAATTATTTTATTTTATTTTATTTTATTTTATTTTATTTTATTTTATTTTATTTTATTTTATTTTATACTATATTATAATAATTTTCATTTTTTATTTTAAAACATATTCAATTATATTTTTTTATAATTTCCAATATTAATTTCATTTTCTAATTCAATTAAATCATCAGTGTAATTTATCCAAACATATCCTAATAAATCTGAAGGTAAATCGTAATTTTCAAGTTTACCTTTGTATGGAACATATAAATAAATTACATTAGATCTACCGAATTTTCCAACTAAATAACCAAATTCAAAAATTACATTTAGTCTTGGATAAGCAATTTCAGTGAGTTCCGAAGAATTCTCTTTTTTAGTAAAAGCAATATTATCTCCAGACATTATTACAATACCAAATTTACAACCTGAAATTTCCTTTTCTAATTTTTCTATGATTGTAAAACCGTTATTTGGTCTTTCAAATAATACAACTGGTTCAAATTCCATTTTTTTTAATAATTTTGAAACATTTTCTCTTGCAACATTATGATGACCATGAACAATGAAAACTTTTGGTTTTTCTTTATGATTGTTTATTTTGTTGTGTGTTGATAATAATGCATTAGATGTAGTTATTACATTATTATTATCATTACTATTATTAATAATATTATTATTGTTTTTATTATTATTATTATTATTTTTATTATTATATTCGTTTGATGTGGCAATACTACTATTACTTAATGATAAAAAAATTAAAATAATTATTAAATATAGATTAAAATTGTATTTCATTTTATTTTGATTTTTTTTTTTTAGAAATTATAAATGAAAAAAAAGGTTAAAAATAAAGAAAAGAAACGATAATCAGAAAAAAAAAAAAAAAAAAAAAAAAAAAAAAATAATAATTTTGTAAATTTTTAAGAATACATTTTTTTTTTAATAAATTTTTATTATTTTTTTTATATTACAACTAGATTTAAATTTTATAAATTTGATCAATTATTACTGTTATTTCCATCATATTGTTATTTTAGTCAATTATTGATTTTAAAAATTGGTGATAATAACAATAATAAAATAATAAATATGTTAGCTTTTCTTTTCTGAGGAAGCAAATATAGTACTCTTTCTTGGAGGAGGAGGGTTTGATTGACTTGGTGATGTTTTATTTTGAAGTTTACCATTGTTTTTAGTTGGGGTAGTTGTGCTTTGTGATTTCTTATGATTTTGTGAGGATGAAGAAGAGGAAGAAGAAGCTGCTAAGGTAGTAGAGCTGGTTAAATTTGAAAAGAAACCTTTACTTCCACTACTTTCAGTTACAGGTCTTAATGTTAATACACTTGGTAAATCATCTGTAGCTATAGTATTATTACTATTATTATTATTATTATTATCATTATCTAAATCTTTCCAATCAGAGGTTGCTTTTGTCATTAGGAGAGTTTTAATGAATTTCTCTTTATCAATATTTTTTAGTTGAACAAAATAAATTGACTTCTCCATAAATAATAGTATTGAATTTGTAAAGTTGAAAATATCTAAAACATCAATAACTCTAATCTTACTAGAGAGTGAAACATCGATAATATTCCAGACTCTATTTGCTGATTTTAAACTAAGTATTGATTTTTGACCTTTTTGTAACAACAACAAGCAATCATTAAATGAGTAGTATGTAGTTTCCTTTGAAACTTTAAATTCATCAGGAAATACCCATTGTTCCGTTAAATCATTACTTGATTTACCTCCTTTTATTGATGACCTATATTTCTTTAATCTCTTTAACAATGCATCCTCTTCTTTTAATGGATATATTGAATGTATAAAAAATTCACCATCTAAAATATATTTTCTACCACTTTCATAAATATTCTTTAATACTAATTATTAATATAAAAAAAAAAAAAAAATGGTTGTATATTTTTTATAATGAGAATAAAATAATGAATAAATCTTATACTTACAACTTTTTCAATGATTGTTTCTTGAAGCTGTTGGGTTTTAATTTGATTGTCATCATCTCTTTTAGCCTCATTAATGAAAGATGTTACCTCTTTAATACCTTTTAAACATTTGTTTAAAAGTTTAATATTTGGATGATTTGGTGGTGTTTGTTTAATCAACTCACTCAACAATAAAACATAACGTGGTAAACGTTGAACTGGCATAATCAATATTGAATTTAAATCAAGTCCATTACATCTACTATCATTTCTACATTTCTCTAAAAAATTTGAAAAATCTTTTTTTTTTCTAAGTCTTGCTAATAATGTTACTGATGCATCATATCCAATAATATAATTACTATACATTTTAAAATTCTCTTGCTTTTATAAAAAAATAATAATAAAATAATAATAAAAAAAAAATATAAAAATTTTAATTAATATCGCTATTATTTACTTTTTTTTTTGATAATAGAAATCTTACATTTTTATTAAAAATACTTGTAATTGCAACAGTTGATTCTAAAGAAGTGATTTCTTTTAATTTTTGAGGTTTTGAATTTGGTGATGAAAAAGTTGTAGTGGTAGTGGTAACTGTTGATAATCTATTTTGGTTGGTTGTTACGGTAGTTTTGGTTAAAGAATTTGGAGGTAAAATATCATTTGACCAACTGAATGAATTGTAACAAATTGCCAACTCTGTAAAGAATTCAACGTGAAATTTTAGTAAATCCTCAGTTAAGAATATTGATTTAATGTGATCTTCTTTTATTAAAGATTTATATTGACCACTTCTTAATGGGTCAATGTAAACCTCTTGAATCGCTGATAAATAGGTTACATAGGATTTCTCGGTTTGAATGATTTCCTCTAATATTAATTCTCTCTTTTTTTTAGTTGACTCATCTTCATCATTCTTACCATTGTTATTATTATTATTATTATTAATATTTGATGCTGTTGAATTAGTGTTACCCATATTCTTTTATGTAATACCACTATTATATTATTTAAGTACCCACACAAATGAGAATATTGGTTTTTTTTTTTTATTTTTTTGTCAGATTTTTTTTTTTTTCATTTTTTGATTAATTCATAAAAAATAAAAAATAAAAAAAAATAAAAAATTAAAAAAAAATAAAAAGAATAAAAAAGAAAAAAACAAAAGATTTTTTTCAAATAAAAACTTTTTTATTTGCACATTTGTTCCTAAAAAGGTTAAAGGGTTAGAAATTGAATATTTTTTTTTTTTTATAAAAAAAAAAAATTATTATTTAAATTTTTTATTAATTTTTATAAAAGAAAAAAAACTAAAATAAAAAAAAAAACTAAAAAAAAAAAAAAAGAAGAATAATAATAATAATAATAAAATTGTTGTTAATAACTTTAATTAATTTTTTTTTTTTTTTTTTTAAAAATAGTTTTTTTTTTTTTTTTTGTAAAAATAACAATTAAATTTGATCGAAGTGTTACAATCACAATTTTTGGGTTATGTTGGAAAAAAAAAATAAAAAATAAAAAAAAATAAAAAAAAAAAGAAAAAAACCATTTTTTTTTTTTTTTTAATTTTTTTTATTATTTTTTTTTTTTCAATCAAAAAATTTTTCAAAAAAAAAGGTCATTTTGTAAAAAAAAAAAAAAAAAAAAAAAAAAAAAAAAAAAAAAAATTTAAAAAAAATATATATTTATATATATTTATATATTTTTTGTTTATTTTTTTTTTAAAAAATATATAAATATTTCTATATTTAGAATATAGTTTTTATTTACTTTGTTTTGTAAAAATAAAAAAAAAAAAAAAAGTAAAAATAAACAAAAAATTAAAAAAAAAATAGAAATTAAAAAAAATCAAAACTAAAAAAAAGAAAAAAAAAAAATCAAACTAAAATCAAGCACACACAAAAAAAAAAAAAAAAAAAAATAATAAAACCCACTCACATATATTAATTGTAATAGTAAATATTAGTAAAATACAAAAATAATAATAATAATAATAAAAAAATAATAATAGTTTTTTTTTTTTTATATTATTCCCATTGGTAAAAAAAAATAAAATAAAAAAATAAAATAAAAAAGATAAAAAATGTCACAAAAACAAAAGCAAATTAGATTTCAAGATTATCAATTCACAGCAACCAAAGATGAGGCATATGGTAGATCTGATAGATATGTAAAACAATTTTTAAATAAAAATCTATTAAAGAAAAAAGATGGAACCTTGGGAACAGCTGAGGAACTTTTGACATTGATTCAACAATCCAATATAAATGTAGTGACAGCATCGACGGGTGGCGCAGCAATGGGAGCCATGTTAAATCATACCGTTTCAACCATTAACCTAACTGGTAGTGGTAGTGTACCAACATATAACCATTCCACTGATAGAAATAGTGGATCACATGTATTAACAAGTACAAATAGTGTAATTAGTAATCAAAGTATAAGTAGTAGTGGTGTAATAAATAATAATAATAATAATAGTAATAGTACTACAGGAACGACGACAACAATATCAATACCAAATACTAGTAGTAATACAGTAACAACAACAGCATTAATTTCAACTGGAAGTCAGAATGCATCAGATACAGCACAAATAGATATAGAATTTCATTTATCATATACACAATTGGTGACATTACCACCAAGTATATTTAATTTAATTTGGATTCAAAAGTTGGTATTAACTCATCACAATATAAAGACATTGAGCGAAGATATTGGGAAATTACAACAACTTCAAGTGCTAGTATTGGAAAATAATAGATTGATCAATTTACCCCAATCTATTGGTGACCTTGTAAACTTGAAGAGATTGGAGGTTGACAACAATCATTTGGTATCGCTATGTTCATTGGAAAGATTGTCAAAACTTGAAGTACTCTCTGTAAATAATAATAAATTAACCCTATTGCCAACTTCCATCGCTTCCCTATCAAGTTTGAAAACTTTAAATATTAAATCAAACCCAATCATTACACCTCCTTCAACTGTTGTCTCTAAAGGTTTAAAAGATATAGTAGCTTTTCTTCGTGAATTGGAAACTGGTGCTAGACCATGTTTAAGATCTAAATTAGTTGTTTTAGGTGATCGTAAGTAAAATAATATAATTTTTTTTTTAATATTAATAAAAATATTAACTTTTTTTAATTTTTTTTTTTTTAGCTGGGGTTGGTAAAACATCAGTTGTACAATGTATGAAAGGTAAAAAGAAAAAAACAAATGTAGCAAGTAGTAGTATAAATATTGGTGGTACAAGTGGATCAGAGGTTGGAATTGAGATTGACCAATATGATTTTGATGTTGTATTCGATGAAGATGATAAAAAGAGAAGGGTGATAACGTTATCGACATGGGATATTGCCAATCAAGATGTTTACTTTGCAAGTAGTCAATTATTTGACTCAGAGAGATCAGTGTATATAGTGGTATTCAATTTGAACAATGATGATTTCTCTGCCATCGAGTATTGGTTACATTGTATCATGAGTACCTCGCCCAATTCACCGATTGTATTGGTGGGTACTCATATCGATGCCTTTGAGAATCTAAACGTTGTCAATGCAGTATTGGAGAGTGTTGCCTCAAGATTTCAAAAGAGATTTACAAATATTCAAGCCATCATTTCAGTTTCATGTACCACCGGTTATGACGTCGATAAACTACGTCAACTCATCGAGGATATTGTAAAGACTCAACCTTATCTCAAGGAGAAGGTACCAAGTAGTTTCTTCACATTAGAGGAGGCATTAATTGAGGTGAAAAAGAAAAGAATACCACCAGTTATGATGTGGCAAGAGTATATCAATCTAGCCAACATTTGTAATCTCAAAGATTCGGTACAAATTCAACGTGCCACTGAATTCCTTCATAACATTGGTTCCATCGTTTACTTTAATGATTTAAATTCTTCCACCGTTGGTAAAATGGTTATATTGGATCAACAATGGATTATCAATTGTATGTCATCGTTGATTACATCAAAGTTACTCATAAACAATTGTAATGGCATCGTTAGACAAACGGATTTAGAGTTGGTTTGGAAAGCACCAACCTATCCAGAACATCTTCATCCTGCTCTTCTCTCAATTATGCAAGCATTTGAAATCTGTCGTCCTTTGTCACCATCGGATCTTGTACGTCCCGAAGAAGTCAATGAAAAAGAGGTTATGGGTGATCGTAATCTCGTTCCAAATCTCCTCTCCGATAATACCAATATAGTGGCCCAATGGGATGATTTCATCGATCCAGATACAATCTTATTAAATAGACAATATCATTTACCTTTTCTTCCTGAGAAATTCTTTGGAAAGTTAATCATTCATCTTATGAACTTTACAAAGGTTGAAAGTTGTCAAAAACGTGCTGTCATCCTTAGAAATCAAGATAACCATGAAGCCTTAATCGAATTGAAAACCATCAAAGATAATAAAGATGGGACAAGTAAAAAGATTTTAACTGTTGATGTACGTGGTTTAGTTTCGCCAGTTAGTTTATTACGTATATTAACTGATACAATTGAATCTTTATTTTCACAATGGTATAAATTAGATATTAAAAGGTAAATTAATTTTATTTTTATTTAATTGTCCCTATATATTAATTTTTTCAACTTGGAATTTATTTATTAATTTATTTATTTATTTATTAATTAATTTATTTTTTAGATATATAAGTTGTTATGAATGTGCAATTTTATATGATAGAAATCCAACATTATTTACAATTGAAGAATGTGAATTAGCAGTTATTGATGGTAAAACAGTATTAACATGTAATCAAAAGAGTGATTCTGATAGAGTTTCAACATCACATAGATTAAAATTGGATATATTGGCACCGGATATTTCAATGGTCGATATACCAATACCAAGATTTAATTTAAGCGAAGTAAAGATCAATAAAGAGGTTGGTCGTGGTGCATTTGGTATTGTTTATGAAGCGGAATGGTTAGGTGAATGGATAGCATTGAAAAAGTTATTGTTACCATCTTCAACCGATACAACCAACAATGTAAATGGCAACGGTGAGGTGATGGTCTATGATGATCCTGACCAATTGATAGAGGATCGTTTACGTGTATTTAGAGAATTTAGACATGAAGTCTACTATATGAGTGGACTTAATCATCCAAACGTTATGAAAATCAGTGGTTTCTGTATTCAACCTTTATGTATGGCATTGGAATATGTTCGTTATGGTTCCTTGTATAGTTTACTCACAAATTCTAGCATTGAGATCAGTTGGGGATTACGTTTACAAATCGCCACAGAAATCGCAAAAGGTATGCAACATCTTCATTCTCATAATCCACCTGTAATCCATAGGGATTTAAAGAGTCCAAATGTACTTTTGAACGGTATTACAGAAGGTCAAAATTCAGTCGCTACCATTATCGATTTTGGTACAAGCACAGCTTTGTATGGTGGTGCTGCTTTGGTTCGTTGTGTTGATCAACCTCTATGGTTAGGTCCAGAGGTATTGGCTGGTACTGCCTATAGTGAACCATCGGATGTTTACTCGTTTGGTATCATTCTTTGGGAGTTGTACACCCGTGCACATCCATTCGATGAATTCCAATTCGGACAGTGGATGAGTAAGTTAGAGGATGAAATCATTCGTGGCTTACGTCCAACCATCCCACCAACTTGTCCACCTGAATATGTGGAATTAATCCAATCATGTTGGACTCATGAACCAAATAGTCGTCCAACTTTCACTAGTATCGTTGAAACCTTGGGTCAAATTAAAAAGAAATTCGCTCCTCTACCATTCACTCATCCACCTCATATTAGAAATATGATGAGAAAATCAAGATCTTCTTCAATTTCTGAAGCAATGCTACCTTCAAATCTATTACATTTAAATTTAAATGGACTTGGTAATAGCAACAACAACCCAAATATTCCAGTTACAACTATAAGTTTAGCATCAAGTGGCACATCACCAACAAACTCATCAATTGGAATATTATCACAAAGTTTAACACAACCACTCACAACAGGTGGCGGTAGTACAAGTGGTCTTTTATCAACATCTGTCAATAGAGATAATTCATCTTTGATATCAGCGTCATCATTGGGTAATAATACATCAACATCGTCATTGGCTTCGTTAGTATCAAATAATAGTGGTTTACACCATTCACCATCTGCTTCTGATGGATTAAATGATTATTATGGTGGTGTTAGTGGTGATAATGATAGCACAATGGACTTCTTCCAAGATATCTTCACTGAGGAAGAGAATGAACAACCATATCCATTTGCAGATGATGACCAACAAAAAGGTATACTCTTTGGTTTCGATGAAGAACAAACCAATCCAAATGCATCATCTGTTAGTATTATCATTGCTGCCACAATGGCAAAAATGATCGAAATGATGACAAAAGGTGAAAGCTCTGCCACATTAAAGAGTGAACATATTTCAACTAGAAGAAGATCAGATACCGCTGGTAAGAATGGTGTACCACCACATTGGAGAAACTCTGTTCCATTGTCTACAAACACTTGCACCACATTGGATGAGACTTTTATTGACGATTTCATTTATGTCTATCGTTCATTTACCACACCTAGAAATATCTTCAAATTATTGGTTCGTAGATTCTTTGGACCAAGACTTACCGACAAGGTAGATACTTTTACCATTAAGAAATTCGAACAAAAGAAAGCTGCCATTCGTCAAGGTATTGCAGTTTTCTTGAGAAAATGGGTTGCTGATATCACAGAGTTGGAGTTTAGACAAGAAGAGTTTTGGCTCTATCATAATACCGTTGCATTCACCAAACAATTCATTGCAACAGAATTCCCAACCATTGCAACCCAAATCTACGCAACATTGGCAATTCACGAAGATGAAGTAAATTTAACCAATCAGAGATTCCTTCAAATCGCTTTCAGCGAGAGTGAAATTCAAATCGATCGTGCAATGTCATCAATGCAATTGACAGCTCCAAAACCATTTAGAAGTCAAAAGAATTTAGCAAACAGTTATAGTTCACAAGCATGTGATTCTTCATTCTACTATCAACCATCATCAAACGATGTATCTAGAGTGTTTTTAAATCTTGCAACTGGTATGAGAGATCCATTGTTGGGTATCACAGTCAAGGAGAGAAAATTCAAAAAGGATAAGGTTTCAACACTATGTTGTAGTGGTTCGGAGATCATTGATTGGATCACAAAATGTATGCCAATCAAAAGAGATGACGCTTCTACTTTAGTATTGGATATGTTGATGAAACAATTCTTTATTCAAATTTCTGATGATGGTACACCAATTTCGAATCAAAAGGGAAATTCATCAAATTTTTCAGATTCATCAACCTCATTTTATATGTTTTTAGAAGATGATCCAGATTTGGTAGCACGTCAATACACTTTCCTCGAATTGAAATACCTCCAAAATATTCATCCTCGTGAATTGTTAGGTTTCTCTGTTGGCTTGGTTATGCCAAATGAAAATGAAAAGGATCCTGAGAAATGGAGACAATCTAATTTCCCACATATCTACGATTACTTTAGATGGTTCAATAAGATGACAATGTTAGTAAGCACCGAGATTCTTAGACAAAGAGACATAAAGCAACGTGCTGTCATCATCGAGAAATATATCGCCATAGCACTCGAATATCTTAGTCTTTGGAATTTCAATGGTATCATGCAAGTATTGAGTTCACTTCACAGTGAACCAATTTCAAGATTATCTGCCACCTGGGCAAGAGTCTCTCAAAAGTCAATGGATTGTTTCTATGAATTGTCTCGTCTTATGTTACCAGAATCAAATTATTTACCACTTCGTACCGCTTTAGCCTCTCAAAAACCAACAACCGCCATTCAAAGTTCACCTGCCTATCCAAATATCTCTGTCTATATGACCCATACAATTTGTCCAACAATTCCATTCCTTGGTGCGTTGATTGCAGACCTCTCTCAAACTTGTACGGAGAATCCAACATTCATTAGCAGTGGTGGTGAAAAGATGATCAATATCCTTCGTGTTAAACGTCTCTCTAAAAAGATGAAAATGTTCAAGGAGTACAAAGAAATGCCAACTCAATATATGCCTGCCTTGACAACCACTCCACTCCAATACTATGAACATTATGTGAACGATTTGAAAGCTTTGGATAGTTTACAAATTGATCGTCTCTCTGATATCGAAAGAAAACTTGAAATCATCTGTGAAAAGAATGGCACAACAGGTGATGACAAAGAAAAAGGTGATGAAAATGGTGGAGGTTTAACCAGTAGCAATTTCTTTGGTAATGGTTCTGATGAATTGACTGAACGTGATTGGACCATTCTCTTAACCAATGCTTCAGTGATTGCCTATAATCGTGGTGATGTTGTCATGGAAGAGAATGCTATCAACACTCATCTCTATCGTATCAAGAGTGGTGCTATTTCTGTGGAAAAGAAAGACAAAGAGGGAATCAACTGTAAGGTTGCAACAATGCTTGCACCAAAGATGTTTGGTGAAATGTCTTTCCTTGGTAATAAAACAACTGCTCGTTTAACCGTCGATGAAGAATCTGATCTCTATGTTATGGATATTCCTTTCTTGAATAACCTCTTCAATAGTCATCCACGTTTAGGTGCTAAATTCTACAAGATTATGGCAAATCAATTGGCCATTAGATTAAAGAATTTGCCATGGTCAAAACCAAAGAGCTCTACTGGCAGTGCAGCCCAATCAGCTGGCCCAGATAATATTTTAGGTACAACACCAACTGGTATTAGTGGAGGTAGTGGCAGCGGTTTAACCTCTCTTTTAAATCAAAATCTCTCTTCAATCATGTCCTTGTCAAATAGTAATACACCACCAGCTTCACCAAGAGTAATGACACCAACGTTACCATCCCCACCAGCGCCCCTCCAATCACCACCAACCAACAGCGGTTCACCATCAGGTGATCAAAAAATAAATAATCCAATCTTCCAGAATGTTCATCCAACAATTCAACATCGTGCTTCATCATCAGCCAATTTGGGTACCCATCCACATCGTCCATCCAATGCCAGCTTTAATCATTCAAGTAGTGGTGGTGAAAGAACTATAACCAAAGATCCACATCAAAGAGACAGTGGTAGTATTGATAAGCCAATTCCATCACTTGGAAGTGGTGGTACACCACGTGGTGACGGTGCTCGTAGTGGATCCATCAGCTATTTGGGTCGTACTCAAACCTCAACCTCACCATTGAACGAGGGTTTAAGTGGTAGTGGAAGTGGTCAACCAGTAATGAAAAAGAATGATCAAGAGTTTTGTCAAAGATTTGCATTGGTCGATGAGATTGTTATTAAAGATTATCCATGCTCATTGAATCGTTCCGGTAGATTGTATATCTCTCAACAACACGTTTGTTTCTACAGTAAATTCTTTGGCTACAAAACCAAAAAAGTAATTCCATTTAAAAACATTGACAAGTTAATTTGTGTCAATGTCAACCAAATCGAACTTACTCGTCTCAAAAACACCATACCAAGTAATTATCGTTTAACCTTCCAAACTGGTAAAGATCGTGAAGATGCATACTCAATGATCTCTATTCTTTGGGAATCATCTAAACAATCAAGTTCGTCCTCTGATGAGATCAAGAATAAATTGGCCGCCGAAAGAAAGAAAGTCAATAATCTTACACTCAAAACTCGTTCAAATAAAAACAAAGGTGATGAGCTTACCAAAGAGGATTGGGAATTGATTGGCTGTGAGGGCTCACGTTCTTCTACTTTCAAAAAAGATGAAGTTATCATTCGTGAGGGTGAACGTATGCAAAAGATTTTCCAAATTGGTAAAGGTGTTTGCCGTATTGAAAAATCAGTACCTGTCGCCCCTGGCTCAACTGAAATGAAAAAGGTTGTTCTCGGTACCATGAAACAAGATGATACCTTTGGCGAAATCACTTATCTCTTAAATGGTGAAACCACTGCTGATGTCATTGCTGATTCTGATCAAACAGAGGTTTATACAATCGAAGGACAATTTGTAAATATTTTATTCGATTTAAATCCCGCTTTAGCTTCAAAATGGTTCAAATATTTAGCCACTGCTTTAAACAAAACTTTAATCGAAAGAGAATCACAGCTTTATGCTTAAGAAAAAAAAATAAAAAAGAAAAACTAAGTTTATAGTAAATAATAATAATAATTAATTATATTAATTAAAACTGTATATATAAATATAAAATTTAATATATTCATTTAAAAAATAAATAAAAATAAAAATAATAAAAATGCAAACCAAATAATTTTTCTACACTTTATAAAAATAAGATAAATTTGTAATATGATTGCTAATTATCAACAACCCCAAACTCCCATATGCAATCAAATAAAACTAATAATAACAATAATGATAACAATAATAATAACAATAATAATAATAATAATAACAATAATAATAACAATAATAATAATAATAATAATAATAATAATAATAATAATAATAATAATAATAATAATAATAATAATAATAATAATAATAATAATAATAATAATAATAATAATAATAATAATAATAATAATAATAATAATAATAATAATAATAATAATAATAATAATAATAATAATAATAATAATAATAATAATAATAATAATAATAATAATAATAATAATAATAATAATAATAATAACAATAATAACAATAATAATAAATAATTACGATAATAATCTTTTAAATTTTCAATTTTTAATTTTTTTTATTTCTTTTCTATATATAATTTGATATTTCTTTTAAATTATTAAATGTATTATTGAAAAATTTAACTTTACTGTAAACATTAAGTGATGCCTCTGATGTCACAATTTGAACAAAAACCAATGAATCTAATGAAAAACCTAAAATTTTTTTAAAATTATCACCCAAAACACGCATTATTTGATAGGCCTTTGATGTTTTTCCAAGAAATTTGAAATTTGGATCCTTACTGCTGCAATGTGAAAATATTTCATAAATTGTTTTGGTGGGTACTTTTAATGTAAGGATTTGTAATGACTCATCCTTTGATTCTTTATCTTCTTCATTGCCAATATAATTAACAACATTAGTTATTTTTTCTTTTTTTTTAATTTTACCCATTATAGAATCAAAAGAATAAACAAACTCCAATTGTTTCGATGAATATTTTGGTTTAGTTTCTGAATCTTCTGAGTCTTCTGAATCTTCTGAAACATCTGAATCCTCTGGATTTTCCGAATCTTCCGAATATTCTGAATCTGTTGAATCTTCTGATTCTGTTGTGACTTCTGAATCTTCTTTTTCATATCTACTATAGGTTTCATCGTTATCCTCTGTATCACTTTGGTAAACTTCTTCCTCATCATATAAATTCTCACTTTGACTATTTCGATTAGCATAATGTTCATAATCATCGCTGTCATATTCTTGATTTGAATAATCATTGTAATTACAACCATCTTTGATTTTTTTTTTTGAATTTGTGTTATTTTTTTTTGATTTTATTGGTTTTGTTTTTCTTGTTGATTGTTTTTTATTGGTAGATTTTTTCGATTTTTTTTCTAATTCTCTATCTTTTGATACTTGATAGAAATTTTTTGTTGTCCAACTAATCATTAACGAATAAATATAAATAGGTGGTATTGTAATCTCTGAAATAGTACTGTCAAATCTAAAACGTATCCATTTTGTTACTTCTTTTGTTATATCCTTTTCACCGTTTAAAATTGCCATATTATATAAAACAAATGGTTCACTATCCTCATCTCTGGCGATTCGACTATAACCAATAGAATTTATTTGTAAATCAGTATTTCTACAATGTACCAATACTATTTTTGAAATTTTAGTCTTATTTGCTTTTATTATTATTATAAAACTTGGTTTTAGTATAAATTAATTGAGTATGATATTAAATTTATATGTTATTTGATGATTAATTTTTTATTTTTTTTTTTTTTGATACAACTAAAAAACATACTTTCTAAATTTTTTGAAGAAACAAAAATACCAATACTTGGGACTAATTTATTCTTTTTCATTATACTTGGATCAATTTCAATGACTATAATTTTACATTCATATACATAGGGTTTATTTTTTTTTACTGATGCTAAATTGATTCCTAAAAAACTATTTAAATCATCTGACAATTTATCTAAATACCCTTCTAATGTTTTTTTTTTATAATGCTTTAAAATTTCAAATTTATAAAGTGATGTTATTTTATGAATCTTCCAAAAAACTTTAGTAAAAGAATTAAAGTTATTATATTTCTCACATTCTTTTTGAAGTTGTATATTCCTCGTTTGTATAAGATCGAGATGTTCCATTGCAAAATAAAAAAAATATGAATAAAAATAAAAATTTTTCAAAAAAATTCACAAAAAAATTTAAAAAAAAAAAAAAAAAAAATATTTAACCAATTTATTAACAATAAATTTAATTTAAACAAATCAAATTAAAGTTACAAAAAATAAATTGATTACAATTGTTTCACTCTTTTTTTACATTTTTTTAAAAAAAAAAAATTATTTAACACACATCAACTAGTGTGTGTAAATAAAAAAAAATAAAAATTTTAATATTTTTGATGTCCTTTATTTTAAAAAAAAAATAATAAAAAAAAAATATGTATAATCAAGTACATCACTTTCAACAATTGAAAGAAACAACACTATCATTCTTTAATTTATAAAATAATTTGTAAAATTAATTTGTTTTCAGAATATAATTGTTTTTTTTTATAATTTTTTTATTGTTAAAATTATTATTGTTTTTGCTTTTATTATAATTTTACATCATATTCTATTACACAACTAAAAAAATTTTATATGGAGCTCAAATTTGTTCCAAGAGACTTGCAACTTTTTTAAAACTATTATTTTTATTATTATTATTATTATTATTATTTTTTTATTTTTTTCTTTTTTTTCTTTTTTTTTATTATTATTACATATAAAGTTCAACATTTCTAGATATTTTTGAATGAATTTCCTTCATTACATTTCTATCATATCTTTTCTTATAATATGCGTAAATTACCACGGCGACAATTGTTAATAATCCAACAAAACCACATATAGCTATTGAAGAAATATGTAAAGCAGAAAGTTTTGAAAAGTTATTGTCTGAGCAAATTGAACTTTCAGATTTTGAAGAAAAACCCAAAAGTAATGAAAAGTCAGGATCAATTATAATTTGGTTTTGATAGTATGGAACTGAAATACCAATATATGACTGAGAGGAAGATGCACTATCAACTGGTTTCATTGATGAATCCAACGGAATATTATCAATAGCTCTTGGCATTGAATCTATAATTGCTCTTTTAATAAACCTTCCATACAATGAATGGGTGTCAACTTGAATCTTCAAATAGTTTGAATTATCTCCATTTGTTGTTTCACCAAATTCTTTATCGGAACAAACATCATCGGTTTTATTTGAAGATAATGACGCCATCATTATCAATTGTAATCGATTTAGTTTACTACTGAATTGATATTTTGAAATCTCAATTGTATATTTAATAGATGATGGATTCATTGTAATGTTTTGGTTAGCAAATTCAATGCCAGTTTCATTATCAAACCATTCCAATTTAACTGTAATAAATGTTTCAATACCCGACTTTATAAAAGAAGTATTGTATTGATTTGCTGTTTGATTAATTTTAATGAATTCCCAACTGCTGAAGGTGTAAGAATAAACTTCATTCGATTGATAGTCATACTCCCTTATTTTTGAAATTGATACTAGCGAATGGAATAACTTGTTATCGATTTGATTATCTGTATTATTATTATTTTCAACTATTTCCATATCGGTTGTAGGGTCTGAATAATTTAATGATGGTCGTTCAACAATAACTAATTTAGCTTTGCAATCATTTCCCATCCAAGGAGAAATACATGAACAACCATTTGAAGTGCAAACACCTTTAATAGGACCCCCGCAATCATCTATACATTTTTTTGGTGAATTGGGTATTATTGGTTCAAAGTATTGGAATAGGTTTACAACACTAGCTTTTAAATCTCTATCTTGAAAAAAAACAGTTTTAAATCCAGACCCAACACCGGCATCACATTTTATGGAGGTTTCATTAATTTGTAAAATATTAGTACAAGGAGCATCACCTATATTTATCGATAGATCTGGGGTTGTAGTTCCGAAATATCCATATAAATAAGTTGTGCCACCATTTCCATCTGTTGGATCAATAGAGTTTAAGAAAATTCTCGAGTATTCGCAACCTGTTCCATTGGTTTGTGTATCGCAAGAACATTTACCATTTATCAGGTCACATTTACCATGTTGAGAACAATTAAATGGACAATTTTTGCCTTTGTATGCAAATAGATTTATAGACGTATAGGATGATATTGAATCAGTGATTGTAACATTTTGAAAACCTTCACCAGCACCAATTGAAAATTGAATTGTAGAAGTATTGAATACCAATATATCCGTAGCAATTAATTTACCTATTAGAATATCAAATTTAGGAGGAATGAAAGAAAAATTTCCTCTTATTAAACTCGTACCACCATTTAAATTTGTTGAATCGCAAGATCCAATATCAATATTTAAAATTTGACAATTTTCACCTTTACTCTGATCATCGCAAATACATTGACCAATAAAGAGATCACATTGACCATGGGGAAAAGAGCAATCAGATAAACATTGTTTGTTGATGTATTCAAATGAATTTATTGATACATAGGATAAATTTTCACCAAATATCGATACGTCTTGAATTCCAACACCAGGGCCAATTGAAAATTGAATGGTTGATGAATTTAATAACTGCACATCTGTTGCATTCAAAGAACCAATAAAAACATCAAATTTAAAAGTAATGAAAGAAAAATTTCCTATTATAAAACCTACACCACCATATATCGTAGTTGAATTGCAAGATTCAATTTCAATATTTAAAATTTGACATTCATCACCTTTACTCTGATCATCACAAATACATTTGCTAGTTGAATTGTCACATTGACCATGAGGAAGAGTACACCCAGGAAGACATTCAAATTGGAAAGTATAACTGGATACATATGACAGTGATCCTGCCACTATTGATACATTCTGAATTCCAGAACCAGCATCAATTGAAAATTGAATAGTTGACGAGTTTAATAGTATAACATTTGCCACGTTTGATTGAGAAATAATTATATTGAACGAAGGTGTAATATTAGTAAAATTACCAATTAAGTAGCCACTTCCTCCACGTATAGTAGTTGATAACACAGAATAAATTTCAATCTTCAACAAAGTACAATCATACCCTGTGGAGTATTGGTCACAAAGGCATCTATGTTCACTACAGTTACCATGTGGAAGACTGCATTTAAAAGGGCACCCACAAAGATGCCTGCTTTCAAAGATAACCATATAGTAACATACACTTGGCTCCATAGGAATTGAAATAATAAAGGGTTCAGCATTATAATTACACTTTAAAACAAACTTTGTTACCCTTCTATTCGGATCAAAAGCTAATTCGCATGAACCCGCCGATACACCACTCCTTATTGGACTCCTATATATTAAATCAAAACCATACTCATAGAAAGATACATTATGGAAAGATCCTGTGTCATATTGGTCTAAAATATTACCCAAATCCATATTCTTTTGGCATGAACTCGTATTTCCAACTTCACTACAAGTACTTAAATAAACATCCCTACAAAGATTAAAATAAATTTCCCAATAATGGTCTTTATTAAGTGGTTTAGTAGTGGCTAAAAGAGAAAAATCATTTATTCTTTAAAAAATATATATGTTAAATAAAAATTTAAATTTAAAAAAAAAATAAAAACAAAAATTAAAAAAATAAAAAAATTAAAAATAATAAAAATAATAAACAAAAAAAAGTACTTACGGGGTACCATTTCTTTAAAATTTTTTTTTTTTAAAATTATTTTTTTATTTTAAAATTATTTTTTTTTAGTAATAGTTTATAATTAATAATTTGATTTTAAATAATACATACGAAGTGAAAAATGGTTCTAAATCATAGGTTATATTTCTTTCACTATCCCTATAAGAACATTGAGACCCATTAGAATAGGTTATCTTATTAACAATTAAAAATAAAAAAATTAGTATAAAATATTTAATCATTTAAAAAACCAAACTCTTTAAAAAATTTAAAATTTATTAAATCAAAAAAAAAAAAAAAAAAAAAAATAAAAAAAAACACCATTTAAATAAAGAGTTTGGGAAAAAAAAATATAGAATCTCTCCTAAATCCATTTTATGAATTGGAAGCCATTTTTTTTTTTTTTTTTTTCAAAAATTCAATATCTCAGATCCAAAAACCAAAAAAAAAAAATATTTCCCGTCCATTCTTTTTTTTTTTTTAATTTATTAAATCAGCACATTTTTACCAATTAGAGTTCCATGTAAAATTTTTAATACAAATATAAAAAACCATATTTTAGGTGAATGTATACCCAATATATTAAAAATTTATGGTTTTAAAAACTTATTACCAATAGTAGAGTTTTAATCAATTTTAGAGGAATCACAATAATAATATTATTGTAATAATTAACGCTACTTTTTTTTTACTTTTTTTATATTACGATTAATATAGATTAAATCTCTAAAATTAGTTCAATCAATGACTAAAAATCGAATATTTCAATTAACTATGAGAGGTAGTAGTTTGTTTGGAATAAATGAAATCTCTTTACTCTCTAACACCAATGTAAACTTTGGTGTCCAAGGAATTTCAGTAAACGCCAAAACCAACACTATGCAAATTTAAGCGTTTAAACCTCATCTATACTCCTCAGGTGTATGTAATGGCCAAATAATAAAAATCTAACTTGACTTGAATTTGGTTTTTTTATAATTTTTTTTTATAATTTTTTTTTTATTTTTTTTTTTACACTAATTACTATATATAATTTATTGTACGTGTTCTACCTTACTGAGTGGCTCTTCTAAATATTCACGTAATTTTTGTGTCTTGAGGTGAATAATAATAATAATAATAATATTAATAATAATATTAATAATAATAATATTAGTAATAATAATAATAATAATAATAATAATAATAATAATAATAATAATAATAATAATAATAATAATAATAATAATAATAATAATAATAATAATAATAATAATAATAATAATAATAATAATAATAATAATAATAATAATAATAATAATAATAATAATAATAATAATAATAATAATAATAATAATAATAATAATAATAATAATAATAATAGTTTTAAAAAAAGACTAAAGATTCCATAATGAATATATACCTTTAACTTTAATAAACCAAATTCAGTATTGATATCGCTATATACACATAATAAAAGAGATGCAACTCTTGTAATTACAAATCTACCCTCCTTTAGTAATGGTAATAAAAAAGTGTTAGTATTGTTATTTTATACTCAAGTATTGTATTTAGTAATATCATATGCTATTGGTATTCAGATAATAATTAAATGATACAAACTTCACAATCGATTAATTGATATTGTAAATCTGAATTTCTATTATAAGCGGTCCAAATATTTGAAGTGATGGCAGCAACGATTTTTGAGGTATTATGTGATGATGTTGATGCATCTGAACATGCAATTAATGAACCATCATCTTTCATTAATCTTAAAAAGAGTAAAAGAATGTGATATGGTTAGTAAATACCAAACAAAGGATATAAGATCAATCTTTTTTTTTTTTTTTTTCCGAATCGGGGAAATGTTATGACATACAATACACCTTTAGTATCTGTATTGTTTATAGCTTGATTTAAAATTTGTGGTAAAATCTTTGATCTTAACATCTTTTTATTTATATATATTTATTTAAATTTTTATTTTTAAAAACAAATATAAAAAAAAATATTGAAAAAAAATAAAAAAAATAAAAAAAAAAATTCAAAAAAAAATTCAAAAAAAATTAAAATAAAATTCATTTTAAATTTCGTTCGCATTTGTTTAAAGAGAAAAAAATAAAATAAAGTTTTTTTTTCTTTATATTTTTAAATTATATATATTAAATTAGTGTATATTTAATTTTTTATACATAATTCAAATCGTTTTTTATTTTTTACTATTTTTATAATTTTTTTTTGAGAAAAAAATAATAATAATAATAATTGCATAAATAAATTTATATTATCATATATATATATATATTTAATATAAAATATAATTTAATGAATTAAATTTTTAATTAAAAGTTTGGATAACCTGAGAAATATATTATTAATATAGGGGCTCATTTCAAAACCTTTTATCTGTATTATTATGTGAATAAATTTTGATTTATGTGGTGTTTTTCCAAAAAAAAAAAAAAAAAAAAAAAAAAAAAAAGTTCTTAATATTTTTATAGAGACATCAAAAATTATAAACAACCTGTATTCATTGAATCTAGAAGTTAATATTATTTCTCAACAATTAAATTATTCATCATCGATATTTTTTTATAATAATTTAAAATATTTTGAAAAAAAAAATGATTGAGAAATAGAGAAAATAATAAAATAAATGATTAAAAGAAATTTTTTTTTTTTTTTTGAACCATGATTTTATTACCATAAAAAAAAAGTAAAATATTCACAGAAATTTTTTACAAAAAAAAAAAAAAAAAATATTATGAAGTTGATAAAAATATAGAAAAATAAAAAAAAATAATAAAAATAATAAAAAAAAACTATAGGAAAGGAGAAAGGAGAAAGAGAAAGAAAGAGAAAGAAAGAGAAAGAAAGAGAAAGAAAGAGAAAGAAAGAGAAAGAGAGAGAAAGAGAGAAAAAAAAAAAAAAAAAGTTCATTGTAATAATATAAACCATTATTGATTTAAAATCAAAAAAAAAAAAAAAGAAAAAAAAAAAAATATAAAAAAAAAAATTAAAAAAAAATTAAAAAAAATTAAAAAAAAAATTTTCAAATAATTGGAATCCAGTGTGAAGTAAAATTTAATCAAAATTTTTTTTTTAATTTTTTTTTTAATTTTTTTTTTTTTGATATTTTTTTTTTTAATTTTTTTTTTTTTTTTTATAATTTTTTATAAAGCCAATTGTTGTAATATATTTGTTGTATCTATATCTCTTTAAAAATTTAATATGTAAGTTTTTTTTCTTTTATTTGCCTTTTTTTTTTTTTTTTTTCAATTTAGACAAATTGAAAAATTTAATTACTATTCTTTGTTTTATTTCCTAAATTCATAAAAAATAAATAAAATATTGAACTGTTATTAATTTTGACTATTTTTCTTTTCTTTTTAATTTTTTATAAACAAATAAAAAAAAAAAAAAAAAACAAAAACAAAAACAAACAAACAAACAAAAACAAAAACAAATAAAAAAATAATGAATTAAAAAAAACAAAAAAAAAAACTAAAGAATGTCAGATAATCACGAAGAAGACTCTAACGTACCAGCATACGTCCCAGGTAAACACGTTTCAGTCGACCAATTAAAACAACAAGATGCTGGTGATGAGGCATTAAAACGTTATAAAGAATCACTTTTGGGTACTGGTGTTCATGCCCCAAAGGATGATCCAAGAAAGTTAGTCATCAAAGAAATGAAAATCCAAATCGAAGGTAGACCAGATATTATTTACCCACTTGATAGACCAGAATTAATTATAGAGATGAAATCCAAGCCATTCATTCTCAAGGAATCATGCCACTACAAGATCACCTTAACTTTTAACATTCAACACGATATCGTTTCCGGTCTTAAACAAATTAACTCTGTCTACAGAAAAGGTATCAAAGTTTCAACCGAAAAACACATGCTTGGTTCATTTGCTCCACAAGCTCTCGCTCACTCTGTCACCACACCAAGACATGGTTGGGAAGAAGCTCCATCCGGTATTTTAGCTCGTGGTAGTTACACTGCCAAAGTTGTTTTCACTGATGATGACAACCAAGAACATTTATCCGTTGAATATGCTTTCTCAATTAAATCCGACTGGAAATCTGATGATTAAATTATTTAATTAATAATTAAATAGTAACAACCAGCAAAAAAAAAAAAAAATCTAAAAAAACATTAAAAAAGATTTTATTTTTTTTATAATATAAATACTAATAATAAAAAATAAACATCTATTTGTATCCTTATTGATAAACTAAACCAATTTTTTTTTTTTATTTTTTTTTCATTTTTTTATTTTTTTTATTTTTTTTTTTATAAACAAAATCATTTTCCAAAATTTACACAAAAAAAAAAAATTGCCAAGATTGGAAAATAATTTAAAAATTATTATTGGTTAAAAATAATAACTTAACTATTTAATTATTAATTAAATAATTTAATCATCAGATTTCCAATCTTAAACAATAATTGGAAACAAATTTAATGTTTTTTTGTGGTGATTTAAATCACCAGAAATCCAAAATAGAGAAATGTTTTACAATACAAATTGATTTTTATTATTTTTTTTTTAATTAAAAAAGAGAAAATAAAATCAAATATTCATTTAAACTAAGCTTACAATATCATATAATTGATTAATATTCAAATGAGCAATACCAGTTCTCATTGGGTCATGAGCTTCAAATAATGATCTTGCAATTGCAATGGTTGAACATAATCCAAGGAAGTCACTGAATTTTAAACCATAACCACGTGGGGAAACTTTTAAGAAGAGTAAGTTAACTGTATGGAATGGAAGGTTAAATCCAGTTGTACCTAATGCTCTGTGGATTTCATGAGCATCGATTGTGCCTGTCAAAGTAAGAAAAATAAAAAATTAATATTTATTTTGAGGATTTGAAAAGTAACAAATAAAAAAAAAAAATTTACCACTACGATTACGATCATTGGCCAAAAAGTTAGCATATAAAATATTGATAAATTGATGTAAAGCAGCATACTCATAGAAATCAATTTGACCACTCTTATCAACATCAAAGACTCTAATTAATTTTGTCTGTGATTTTTTTTTTTTTTAAAAAAAAAAACATTAATAAATAATAAATTTTAGAAGGTTTAAAAAACAATAATAATAATAATAATTATAATAATAATAATATAAAACATACAGATGTTTCAATACCTAATGGACCATAACCAACTTGTAAATGTTGTAATTCCATTGCTGAAATTGAACCACTTCTATCTTTATCGATTGATCTGAACCAAGCAGACATTTCATGGAGTTGTTGGTGTTGGATTTGGGTATAGTATGAATAAAACTAATAATTTTAATAAAGTTAATATATTTTCATTATATTTTTTTAATGATTTCTTTCAAAGTAAAAAATTACCCAAAGAGATTGGAATTTGGCTGGTGGTGCAACGATTGGAGTTGGTTGGTATCCGTAAGACATAATTTAAGAAACAGTTATAAAAGTAAATAAAACTTTGAGTATTTAATAATAATAATAATAAAAAAAAAAAATATTGGAATTGATAAGTTGCTTTTATACCCGGATTATTTCAACTTTTTTTTTAATTTTTTTTTTTTTTTTTTTTATTTTTTAATTTTTTTTTTTTTTGGATATATTTAGCGGCTTACATGACTGCGAAAAACAAAAAAAAAAAACAAAAAAAAAAAAAAAAAAAAATGAAAAAAATGTTTGTGTGAATTCCTAAAGTATGAATTCCTGTCATATGATATTTCATACTTGTTTAGATAATTTTTTTTTTTTTTTAATGGTTGATTATAATTTTTTTTAAAAAAGGTCTGATTATTTGGTTAAACAATAAAAAAATTATTTGAAAATTTAATTTTTTAAGGGTTACAAAATTTTCAGGAGTGTTTCCTGGTGAAGTGTATTTGTAGAAATTACTGTTTTCATAATAAAAAAACAATATAAATTGATATTTTAAAAAAAAAAAAGATTGCCATATATTAAAAAAAAAAAAAAAAAAAAAAAAAAAATATTTATTTTTAATAAAATAAAATGTTTTGACATGTTTTAGATTTTTTTTTTTTTTTCTTTTTTTTTGAATAAATTGTTTTTTTGCTCTTATTATTATTGGTTGATTAAAAAAAAATTATTTGAAAAAATATAATAGTAACTCAATGATTCCATTACCAAATTGTTGAAAATAAATATTGGACAATCAAGCATTTCTACCAAAATTGAAATTTATTTTCTATAATTAACAATATTTGGATTAAATAATAGTTTGAAATAATAACAAAAATTGTATATACAAAATTTTTTATTTTTATTTTCACTTATGAAGTACCATTCAATGATAATTTGGATAAAACGTTACATTCATTTAACAGATCTTCCAATCGTAAAAAATAGTTTGAGATGATATTATTTTTTGGTTCGAGGGTGTACATTAACAGTTTTTGACTTTCCCAAGTGGGATGATATTCTTGTAATTCTCTAACGTCATTCTTAATGTCTCTATACATTTTATAGGGGAAATGATGAAGTTGATGAAATAGTTGAGCACGTTTAAAACAAAATGAACCTAAATCGTATTCAATAGAGGATGGTTCATCTTTAGTGGTACCTTTTAAACGTTTTGGATTTTCGAAATGGCCATTCCAAAAGTCATCCACTGAATAGGAACGACCTGATAGAAATATGATAATGGATGTAACATGCTGTTTATTACAAGATTCACATTTACCAGAACTATATTCTCTGTATCCAATTTCAGTCGATCGAAAGAATGGTCTATGAGTAATATCATGTAAAAATTCATCATGCCAGAAACTACCTAATACCAATGCCTCTTTTCTGGAGGCAATTAAACTCTGAATTCTTTTTAACGAATCTATAAAATACTCATCGTTTTCTTCAATTACAGCACTAGAAAAATCGGGATCCAGTATACAACTGATTATATATTGCATGAAAATATCAAATGACTCTTTAATGGTTCTTTTGATTGAGAATTGTTTCGATACCATATCTTTAAATCTATCAAGTTCTTGCGAATTTTTTGATGGCGAAAATGATTTTTTTGGTGATTGCGAAGAGAATATTTTCTTTTGAGATGATTTATGTAAATCATAAAATGTAAATGATGATAGTTTTTCTTCATCATCGCCGCCATCTTCATCATCATCGCCTTCTTTACCATCATCTTTTTCATCATCACTATCACTATCACTATTACTATCATAGTTATTATTATTAAAATTATTTTTATTATTATTATTGTTGTTATTAGGGTTATTATTATTAAACTTTTTATCATTCTTTCTTTGAGAACCTAATTCTCCTTCACCTTCACTTGATTCATCTAAATCTGAAGCATCACTATCAACAACGAAATCACTCAATTCATAATCTTCATCTTTTTTTACAATGTCATCATTGATTTGTTCATCGTCAACGAAATAGTTGTGATTTGCTTGATAAGACCTTTTCATTCTTTTAATTCTCCCTGTTGCAAAATCATTGATTGATTGATTGATACATTTTAAATCGTCATCATTTAGTTTCATTCTTTTCTTTTCTAATTCATATAGTTTCTTTTGAGTATTTGTATTTTCTTTTTTGTTTTCGCTGAATTCGTTTTGCTTTTTTTCCTTCTTCTTACTCTCATTCAACTTGTTTCTAAGGTATTCATCTCTTTTCCTTTGTTCTTCCTTTTGTTTCTTTAATTTATCCCTCAATCTTCTTTCAAATTCAGTATCTATTTTCTTTTGTTCTTCCCAAGAATCTTTTATTTCAAAACCATTAGCCATACTATTAAGAAAATCATTACCAAAATCAAAACCTCTATTATTTTTTTTATTATTTTTTTTATTATTAGTGTTATTATTATTATTATTATTATTATTATTATTATTATTATTATTATTATTATTATTATTATTATTATTATTATTATTATTATTATTATTATTATTATTATTATTATTATTTTTATTATTGCTATTAATATCATGATTGCCATCCTCAATTATTCCACTATCATGAATGTTACCACCAATATTTTCAAAACTACCACCGTCATCTTCAGAAATTGATGAACTTGGGTTAGATTCTCTCCAGCCCAGTATAATAACATCATCTTTAACTATATTATTATTATTACTATTTTTACTATTATTATTTTTATTACTAGTAAAACTTTTTTCAATGTCAAAATCATCATCATCACTAATATCTTTTAATTTTATTAATCTTGATTTGGTTGGTGATTTCAAATCTTTTCTTTTTTTTTCATCTAGTAATTTCTTGAAAGCTTTATTTGTAACGGTTTGGGGATTATGAGGACTAATTGGATCATTTTCAATTGCTTCACTCAAAATATTTAGTCTTTTTAAATTTTCTTGACTATTTTTATCAACATCATCATCACGATCGATATCTTTATCAATGTCTTCATTATCATCATCTTTATCATCATCAATATCTATTTTTTTTCTCTTTCTTGTTGTTTTTGCTTTATGTGATGAAGTTGATTTGATATAATCTTCATCATCATACTCCTCATTTGTTGATACTCCACCTTTAAGTTGATTGTTATCGTCATCTTTTGTGAAAATAGTATCATCATAGTCGATATACTTCTTAACTTTTAATTTATTATTTGTTTCATATAACAATCTATATTTACCTTTAAATTTTAATAATAATTCCAAAGAAGAATCTGAACAATAAAATAGATTACAATGAAATCTTGGTCTTTGAATATATGCTGAAAATGGTAAAACTGTACAATAAACTATTTTTTTGATATCATTTAGATTCATTATCACCAAATTTTCACTTGGTATTAACTCTTTTATACCATGAGCCGCTTCTCTACCACCAATAGTCTCTTCTGGTCTATAGATTTTAATCAATTCAATAAATAATCCTCCAATTAATTTATCTTCAAAAAATGATGACATTTTATAAATTGATGGTCTTAATATTCTTATTAATTAAATTAATAAACAATAAATAAATAAATTTGGGTTTTATGTGTATTTTTGAAAAATTAATAAATGAAAAAAAGGTATTATAATTACTTTTCATTTTGATTTAAAAAATCATATAGTTTTATAGTTAAATCTAAATATAAATCAACACCTTCAAATAATAAACCACCATAAAACTCTAAATCGCCAACTTGTTTTAAAGGTTTACCAAGCCATTGTTTTTCACTCTTATAGGAGTTTATTGGTTGACCATCACAATCAAAATCATTTTCATAGTTTACCTTATCTATATTATTTCCTTTTTTAAACATTAAATTTTATATTTATTTATTTATTTTTTTATTCACTTATTTGTTTAATTTAATTTTATAAAAAAATTAAAAAAAATAAAAAAAATAAAAATAAAATTTTTTTTTGTAAAATGAAATTTGTGTAAAATACAAATTGGTTTTTTTAATAAATATCATTTTCCCAAATTTACATCCTATTTTTTTTTTATTTATTTTTTTTAATTATGTTAAATATTTTAATTACTGATTTATAGTGACATAGAGTATATATATATATATGGAGTTTATAAACTCTAGTTAACCATTACATGTATAATATTATTCAATTCACTTCTTAAATTACCTTTACTTTCTTTAATTAATTGCAAAAAGTATTTTTCTGCTTGAAGATTTGATAGATCTAATTTCAATCTGTCTCTAACCAAATGTTTACCTGCAGGAGAAGAGATTAGGTTTAAGAGTTGTCTAGAGTTATCCCTTAGAATATTGTAAATTTTACAAGATAAAATTTTAAATTCATTCTCTTTTGAGCCCAACATTGCCACAATATCCTTTGTTAGAACGAATGGGGTGGTTTCACGTTCAAACATTAAGAATTTAGTTACCTTTCCCAAAAAGTAGCCGAAATCGATATGCAAGAAATGACCAGTGGCACTAACCATAAGATTATCGTTATGTCTATCATAGATACCCAATAGATAGGTTGCAACGCAATAGGCCGAACAGGACCTTATGAATATATCTACATGTTGATTGGAGTGAGGATTCTTTTGTTTTAACCATTGTTCAATCGATGGATACTTTATTGGATCTCTTATGAAATCAGCCAATGTTATAGAATCTGGTACAACTTCAATTAGACCTAAACCAGTGTTTGCCGATAGACATTTGAATATAGTAAATTCACAATCTAAACCATTTAATTTCAATATATCATCCATTATAGAGAATAGTTGAAGACAAAGTTCATCAGGACGCACATCATCTTTTTTGAAAATGATCTTTGTATCATCCGCATCTTTGTCAATCGATGAGAACACTAACCACAATGGCGCAGCATTACTTTGTTTCACTTTTAACTCCTCCAAAATGAATCCGTTAAACTCTTGATAGGGATGTGTTGGTAATGTGAATACCTTTGGTAATGATGCCAATCTAGTCTCAAAGATTTGTTTCTGTTTTTCTGGCTCCTTTATAATATCTATATTGATTTGTTTTAATAATTGTAATAATAAATATTGATATAATAATGATTGTCCAAATTTATTTGAAATTTGTTGTTGACCATTTACAATACTTAAATTATTATTATTATTATTATTATTATTATTATTGTTATTATTATTATTATTATTATTATCATTATTATTATTTATTAAACCAATACCTAAACCTTCTAAAATTATTTCCATAACTAATTTATAACGAATGACTATATGATTTCTATTCTCTGTTGGAGTGATTTCATTTGAACATAACCAAAACACAGGTTGACCAATTTTTAAAGGATTACAGATTGAACGTTTCACAATGAAATTAACCAAAGCAGAATAATTACTTGATTCATATTTTAACATTGATACGATTTGAGGTAGATAAAGTGATAGTTGAATATCTGACCATTGATTAATCGATTGAACACCAATCTCTCTGATTCTATCATCGATGAAATCACTTGATAATAATTCCAAACCAAATGATGGTGAAATCAATGGCCAATCCTTCAAGACTCTATATAGCTCTACTCTACTACTAGATGAAAGTATAGAATAGTTGTATAGGAGTGTTGGTAGTATATTTGGATAATTTATTTTACAATATTCTCTATTCTCCCAAAGTATTGACCTATCAGTTTCTTTGATGAATGATCTATCGAATTTCATCAATATCTCTATTTGATTATTTAATTTATCATTTGATAAAGATGATGAAAATGTTTGTTTTCTAAATGTATTTGATGACGATGGTGATGTTGATAACGATGGTATTGTTTTCATTGAAGTGTTTGTTGGAGTTAGTGTTGGAGATGATTGGTTCGCTACCTCTTGGAAATATATTGAATTTGTTATGTTTGGTATTTTACAATTTACAATTACATTTTGACTTGATAGTAATTGAGTGGATGATGTTTGACTTGGTAAAAATGAATTACGAGAATCTGTTGGTGATGAAATATTTTGAAGAGTTGGTTGTTGGTTTTGTTGTTGTTGTTGTTGAAATATTGGTAAAAGATTAATCTCAAAGTTTTCTTTTAAAATTTTTTTCTTTTCAATTGATTGAAATTGGAATGGATATTGTGCTAAAAGTAAACCTGTTGGTTGTAATGATGGAGATGGTGAAGTTGATGAATTTGATGTTGAAGAAGAAGAAGATTCATTTGAATAAATACTTGTTAAAAATGTACATTCCTTAGGAAAGTCAATCAAGTTAATATCGAAATATAATTTTTCATTCCATTCTAAAATATTAGTCTTTGAGGATGTTCTATTCTTTGCCAATAGTAAATCACCATAATAAATTTGAATCTCTAAATAAAGTGGTATCTTTGTATAGTTTGAAGGATAATAACGTTTTAAGATCGGTACGATATTCTCAACTGACAATACTTGAATGATTAGTTTTGATTCTGTTAATGTCTTTGGTAATGATGAAATTGAAGTTGAAGGTGAAGTTAAATCTATTAAATGTACACTTTGACTACTATTTGAATTATTAGATGGTTTAATATCATCTTGGTAATTAATTTTCTCTTGAAATTGTTTCCACTCTAATGGATTCATAACGTTTGGTATGAAACAGTATTGTTGAAGTGATATATCAACGGTTTGTAATCTAAACTTCTTTCTAAACCTAGCTGCTTTTGTAGCATAAACTGTATCCATTAATTTTATCTTTAAATTAAAAACATATTCCATTGAACCCAATATCTTTAATCCGAACTTATTAGATGCATCCTCACCAAATAAATCAATTCTTTCATTCAATATCATTTCAAATGTTGAATCCATACTTACCATATACTTTATAACTAACCCATTATGATAAATTAATACTTTTAAAAACTTTTCATTTGTATTATTAATTGATAATATTCCGCCTAAATTTGAGTTACTCATATGAGTATTATAATTATTATTATTATTATTATTGTTATTTTCTTGTTTAACAGAAATTAATGGTAATGATGTCGATGATGGATATATTGTTGGTGTCACCTTAATATTTTGAATTTTTATATTATTTGCATTATTATTAATCATTAATACTTTTCTCTTATTATTCTCATTTTGGTTATTATTATTACTGTTATTGCTATTATTATTATTATTTTGAATTGTTGATATTGATGTATTAATTAAAGAATAATTTGAATTTAATAAATCAATTGATAATAAATTTAAAGATTTAAAAGTATATGGTAGAATAGCTTTTAAGAGACGTGACATTTTAAATCTAAAATAATTGATTTCATCATTTTGATATGAAACTCTCATTTCTGATGGTAATCTCTTATAGTAATCAATTTCCAACGTTTGAAATTGTTTATTGGTTGCTGATGACATTGTAATCAATGGTGAACTACTATTATTTGATAAATCAATGGGTTTCGAATAATCTAAACATCTATAGGAACTATTGAATGCAGTAACCCATTCTCTATGTAAATCTAAGTCTTCAACACCAAATAAATAGGATAATGCATTGGTTTGACTAGTATTTGGTGTAAGTTGAATACAAAAATATTTTAAACTTGAATCGGTTGTAATATTTAAAATATAATCCGATAAGATTAATTCAGTTTTTGGTTGTTCACTCGATGAATTCGATTGAATTAATCTAGTTGCTGTCAATATGAAATATCTTTTCTTCCAACCAACTAAGTTCCTATTCTTTTTATAAAGTTCACCAGAATGAATGATAGGTGAATCTGTTAATGAAATAAAGTACTTATTACCATTACTATTGGTTGATGAAGCAGATGCTATTGATCCACTTCTTTGTCTTGTTGTACTTGTATTATCATAATCACTACCACCATTACTATTTGGTGATAAATAATCATTATAGTTACTACTTTCAGATGAATGTTTTGATGATTGTGACGATGTAGAGGATGAAGATGATGTTGTACTATTTACATTATTGCTACTGATACCAAATAACGTAGAGGAGAAATGTGAAGAGAAACTTGTCGATCTTTTATTTCTTGCTTTATTTTGTTGAGGGATTTGTTCCAACATTTGATCCAATAAATTGAGGTTTAAATTTTCGAGTTTATTAATTGGTTTGTTTGGTATTGGTGTATTAGTATTGGTAGTGTTGGAAGAACCAATACTATAGGATTGTAGTGACGGTGGTGGTTGATACAGTGGTTGAGTTTGCTGATATTGTAATGGTGGTGATATTGATATTAATGGTGGCGATTTAATGGGTTGGTGAGTTAATGTTGATTTAATATCAGATGTTTTTGCTGATGGTTGATATATTAATTGACCGGGCATATTTGGTGTTATCATATTTTTATTATTATTATTATTATTATTATTATTACTATTATTATTATTATTATTATTATTATTATTATTATTATTATTATTATTATTATTATTATTATTATTATTATTATTATTATTATTATTATTATTATTATTATTATTATTATTATTATTATTATTATTATTATTATTATTATTATTATTATTATTATTATTATTATTATTATTATTATTATTATTATTATTATTATTATTATTATTATTATTATTATTATTATTATTATTATTATTATTATTATTATTATTATTATTATTATTATTATTATTATCTTGAATTTCTGACTTCCAATATTGTTCGAATCTTAAATCAGATTTTGATTTTCTAAGAACATGGTTTTTGTTTTTGTTACTAATAGTGGTGTTATTACTAATTATACCATTAGAGTTGGGTGAATTTAGGGTTAGATTAGAGTTAAAACTTTCTATTATCGATCTGGTTGTACCTGATTTATTTTCAATACCATTGCTACCATTAATTGGTGTACCTTTAAATGGTGATGAGGATAAAGGTGAAATAAATTGAGTTGGTCTATTAATGTTGCTATTGTTATTACTACTATTATTATTACTATTATTATATTGAGAAAAAGTTGAGGGTGAAGAATATGAAGATGGTGAGGTCGAAGTTGAAGTAGAGTTGGGTACCATATATAATTTAATTAATTTCCTTTCATTTGGTTTATTTAATGAGGTTTGTTTTAAGAGATTTTCAATTGATAAAACTTTAGTCCACCCTACTGATTTTATAATTTGACTACTATCATTCTCTGATAAACTTAATAAAAAATTATTTCCTATACTACTATCTGTTGCTAAAATTTGATTCTTCAATTGTTGAATAGATGTATCATTCTTTATACTTATTGATATAGTTTTTTCGCTATTTATATATTTTATCTGAAAAGGAAAAAAAAAAAAAAAAGGTCAATGTAACGTTTGTAAATTAATTAAATAAATAATAATTTTTTACATACAATACATGTATAATTATTATCCATGATATAGATAATTAGAAAAGTTTATTTTTTTTTTTTTTTTTTTTTTTTTTTTTTATTTAAAATTCAATGACCTAAAAAACTAAAAATAAGAAAAAAAAAAAAAAAAATAAAAAAAAATAAAAAGAAAAAAAAACTAATAGATTTTTTTTTTAAATTAAAAAAATGAAAAAACAAAAAAATATTTTAAATTTTTGAGCGAAAAAATAAAAAACTTTGAAATCACAAATTAACACTTTGAAACTTAAGTATTACAATGGAAACAAAGTTATAATTTAATAAATAATTGTAAATTAAATTAATAAAAAATAAATAAAAAAAATTCGGAATGTAAAAAAAAAAAAAAAAAAAAAAAAACAGTTTGGTGGTAGAAAAAAAATCACACATCTTTAAATAATAAAAGGGTGGGAAAAATTAAAAAAAGATAGAATTCTTCTCTACTCGAATGTAGAATATAGATTTTATGACGATGAAGCTTAAATCTATGAATTATTTATTATTATTTTTTTCAGTTTTTATTATAACATGTTTTACGTATAGTCCTCAAGAAAGTAGGTGTATAAAAAAAAGAAAAAGGAAAAAAAGCTAAAATAAATAATTATTAATACGAAAAATTACAATAAAAATTATTTGTTGTTTCTTTATTTTTATTTTTTTATTTTTTATTTTTTAGGATATTGGGTAAGCCCAAAGAGAGGAGTTGAAAGTATGGGATGTGGATTAGTAAAAGAATTTCCATGCAAAGATCTAGGTTTTGTTATAGGTAGAGTAACACCGAATGTTTCAACAATCATTAATTTAATGGAAGGAGTTTATACAGGTAATTTTAGTTTTCTGATGACCAATTTAGTTATATTATTTAATGGTGATGGTAGAAATAAAACTATAATAGATTTAGAAGGTAGACAGAGATTTACACTTTGTACCATTAGTGATATTCATTTTAAGGATCTTACCATTAAAAATGGTTTTGGTGACCCTAAATCTGGAATATTTGATGGTGGTGCTATCTATGCATATGATAGTCAAATTCATTTCATAAATGTAGCTTTAATCGATAATAGATGTAGTGCTACTGGTGGTGGTATATTTTTATATAATTGTTTGTATTGATATATAATATAAATTTTATTATTATTATTATTAATAAATAAAAATTTCAATATTTATTTTAAACGATTGAAAAAAGGTTATTTCAATGTGGAAAATAGTTTATTTCAAAATAATACAGCAAATAGTGGAGGTGGAGTTATTTTATTATTATCGGCGTCTAATATTACAAATTCAGAGTTTATAAATAACCGAGTATTTCAAGAAGGTAAAGGTGGTGCAATTCAAGTTTTCATTTCATTTGTACATATTGAACTTTCTTTATTTGCTTATAATATTGCACCTTATAGTGGTGCTATAGATATGGGTATGTTTTTAAAGTATTTTTATTATGACAATTGTTTTTTCTTTTTTTTTTTTTAACTACTCATAATTCTAATTATTACAAAAAAAAAAAAAAAAAACAGTTGGTGGAAATATAACATCAATATATTCTAAATTTATAGAGAATCATTCAAATATTGGTGGTGGATTTGGACTTTATTTCATATCGAATGTAATATTTGAAAGTTGTGAATTCATAAATAACAGAGCAAATAGTACAGGTGGATTAGCATTTTTAACAGCCCAATCAATGTTAAGATTTTCACTTTGTATTTTTACAGATAACTTTGCACCAAACTGTGGTATTGTTGAGTCTCATTCCATATCGCCACTATTGTTTGAATCTTGTTCATTCACTGGTAATGTTCCAACTGCAGTTCAAATTGCACTCTATGATAACTATTGCTTTTTAAAGGTTCAAAATTGTCATTTCTCTGAAATTCAAGGTGTTTTAATGTATGCCGATTCAATTTCAAATATAATAATTGATTCTTCTTCATTTACGAGTAATTTTTATTTTTTATATTATTTCTATTATTATTATAAACTCCATTTTTAAAAAGATTATTAATCATCTTTTATTTTTAATAAAATTTAATATATATATCATAATATAGATGTTTCAAATAGAATTATTGATGTTGGTAATGAAGCAGATATATTAATTATATCAAGTACATTTTATAATATAACGATTGATGAATACTTGGTATCATTGTCAAATGGTAATTTTTTAGCGTATAATATGAATTTTAAAAACAATATAGTATTAGCATTAATTAAATCTAGTGTTGGTGGCTCTGTTACAATTGTTTCAAGTAGTATGTCTCATAATTATGTATCTACTAGTTTAATTTCATTAAGTAATGGTTATACTCTCTATATTGAGAATTGTGAAGTTATAAACAATACAGGATTATTTAAAGGTTGTTTTATTGATGCAGATCATACAGGTACTGAAACTATAGTTCAATCTTTGTTTGAAAATAATCGTTCACCATTTGGCCCAATTTTATATTTTTCAAATCCTGAAACTCTGTTATCCACAAACTACTCATCAAACTTTAGAGATATTTTATTTGTCAATAATTTTGCCTTCTATTCTGGTGCATTGGTTTATTTTAGTCAAAACGTATCATTACCAAATATAAGTTGTACAAATTGTATCTATGATAATAATACCGCTGTATTTGGTGAATTGGTCAATAGTGCTTTCTATTCATTCAATGTTTCAATTCAACCGGTTATCTATCCATTTCAAGATTTAATAATTGAAATATTTGCTTTAGATTTTTTTGGTAATTTGGTTAGAGGTACCTCGGATTTAGGTTTTTTTGCCATTCCTTGTCCAGATGCTTATGTTGAAGGTAATTTATTTGCTGTACTAAATGAAAATGGTTCTGCAATATTTTCAAATATAAAATTATCTTCAAACCCAAATTCTGTCTGTAATTTAACATTTCTATCTGTGCCAATCGTATCCGAAGGTAAATAGTTTTTTTTTTTTTTTTTTTTTTTTTTTATCATTCTAATTTTTTTTTTTTTTTATATTTCTTTCGTATTTCCTTTTTAAGGCGGTCCAATTACAATTCCAATTACATTTTCATATTGTTCACAGGATAGAGAGTTAGTAATGATAAAATCAATTTATTATTGTTTAAAAACTATTAAAGTATCATCATTTGTAAAATTTTTAATTGGAACATTAGCAGCCATACTATTGATAATTTTAATATTCTCTGGAGTCATATCATTGAAATATAGAAAAAAAAGAGTTATTAGATACTCTAACCCATTGTTTTTATGTATTATTTTAGTTGGATGTATTATTTTTTTAATTACTATCCCAGTACTGTTTGGTACATCATCAACAACATGTAAAATAAGATTTCCAATCATTGTTATTGGTAGTTGTTTAGTAACATCATCTGTATTCATTAAACAATTTAGAATTTGGAGATTAATTAAAGACATTCAATTACTTCGAGAAACCAATGTAGAAAATAAATATTTATTAAAATTCATATCAATCTTAATGGTTATTCCAATCGTAAGTTTTTAATATAACAATCATTGATGGATTATAATATAACCTATACTTACTCATAATTATATAATTAGATTATAGTAATTTGTAGTTTATTTTTATTTACTACCCATGAAAAGTATACATTTAATCAAAGAGATATAACTATAACTCACTATTGCTCCGATGGAACCTATTTAACATATGTTATTGTATTCTTAGTTTATCAAGTAAGTTTTATTAATTTTTAAAAAATAAAATTAAAAAATATTAAGTTTTTTTTTTTCACATAGATGGCCATATTACTTTTTGGTTGTTATTTAGTTATAGTTTGTAGAAAGTTCAGATCTATTCCTGGTACTTTTAATGAAGCAACTTATATTGGTATACTTGTAAGTAAAAATCTTTAATAACAAAATTCTACTTAATATATTTGTTCTAATTTTAATTTTTTTGAAGATTTATAATTACACTGTTGTTTTAATTGTTGCAATACCATTAGCATATGTATTTAATAAGAATCCATTGGCAAACTTTTTAATATTTTCAATATCGATATTAGTATTTGTCCTTAGTACGATCGTTCTATTATTTATACCAAAATTTCATTTCCTACTAAGAAAGAAAGCAATTATATCATCTTTAGAAAAACTAATTAAAGAACAAGAAGCAATTGTGCAAAGAAATAAAGATATTCTTTATTTCTATGATATGTATTTAGCCGAAGAAAGAACAGGTCAGCAAGTTGATCTAAATAATCACAATAATCTTAGAAGTTCAAACACCACCAGAAAAAGATCCACTCAAAATAATTTAAATATGACAGGTTTTTCAGATACTGGTTCCACCATCTCAAATCCAAATTTAACATCTTTTACCTCTTCCCCATCCTCTAGTGATTCTGATTCAACACCTGATTTCAATGATCCAAACTTTTTGGATTACTATAATGAAAGAGTCAGAAACTATGGAAAAAGGAAATCAACTAATAATAAATATAAAATGGATAAGCCTTTTAATAGCGTCCCAAATTCTCCTATAAAATCACCAAAACCAACAACATCACCTCCATCGCCACCATCGTCACCATCATCTTCATCTTCATCATCTTCATCATCTACCAAACCAAAATCATCAACAATGACTACTACTGCAACTACACAATCATCATCTTCTCGATCGCCAAATGCAATCAAGAAAAACTCCCCAAATATAAAATCGCCAATCACACCAAAGAGCAATTATTCCTCACCAAATATGTCAATCCCAGTAAATAGAAATAGTAAAGGTAGTAAACTATCAAGTAACCCAACAACACCAAAATCAATTAAATCTGATAAATCACCGATAGCACAAGATTTTGATGACACAATCGAAGACACAAATAGTTTATTTAGTGATAGTAGTCTTGGTTCCGAGCAATACAACGAAAAGGTTATAAATAGAATATTTCATATACATCAAGAGAAAAGAGTTAAAACAACAAAACCATCTGATAATAGCATTTTATCAAGTAGTATTGGTAGTGATAGCTCTCCAAACTTTAATGAAAATATTGATAATCCAAATAATAATATGAGTGACAGCGATGATTCAACACCAAATTTTAATGAAAATATTGAAAAAAAGAAACAGAAATCAAAAAACTTAATAAATCAATTCCATCAAAATAAACAAAAAGATACTAAAAATAGATCAAATATCAACCTATCACCAATTAATATTTCTAATGATAAAACACCTCCGTCATCTCCAATTAATTTATCAAAAAGGAAATAAGTAAATAAATAAAATTTATATTTTTTTTATTAATTATTTTTTATTGTTTTTTTCTTTTTTTTTAAAAACTAATTAAAAACCTCAACTAAATTATCAATCATTGTATTACCATTTATGAGTTTGGTAGTTAAAATGATGAAATCACGATTTGCTTGATCTTGTCTTGAGAGGAAACGAAGTGCAGAAATCTCTGAAAAGGTGACACCACCAATAAAGTAAACAAGGGTGATTGGTTTACGATCACTCTTTACGTTTGTGGTTGCACCTTGTGGAAGAGGTTGAATCTCTTCAAAGGTTGGACCTGGTAATTGTTTTAGAATATCGTCTATTTGTCTCCAACCATTGGGTTTAATTGCAGTTTGAACCAATCTAACGGATAATGGTGCATAACCACTGTATGTATAGGCGATATCATTTGGACTTTGTTCATTAAGATCCTCAACAATAAGATGAAGATCTTTACGAATGGATGGAAAAGATGGTCTCAAATCGGCCTTACGAATTAAACCCAATTTCTCTAAATTATTAAGAGTGAGAATATGAGAGCAACCATAGGTTTGAATGACCTCTCTCTTGAAGAAATCCAATTGTTTTGGTTTAATACCATTATGTGTTGAACTATATAGAATTAAAAGACGTAATACCTTATGAATTGGTTCTTTCTTATTGATACAATCTTCGATGAATCTTTCAGCTACCTCTAAGTTTACGCCTGCCAATAGGTTTTGTTCAGTTTCAATGCCTTTCATAAAGAGGGGTGATTTAGTGACATCCAATATTTGTTCAGTGATGCAGGTATGAATACGTAAGGAGTTATGCTCCATTTGATAACTTGCTAACTTTTTCATATAATCTCTAATGGCACTGATTGATTGATTTTGTTTAAACATTTTATAGTACTCATCGATATCCTTTGCTTTTTTATTCAACAATCCACAGAGTACAGAGAAATTGGTGTCTCTAATCTCGCTGTATACCTTATCGTTAGAATGTAATGGGAAAGGTACTTTTTTAATTTGTGCTGGTGGTGAAGCCGATGATGGAGCACTAGCTGGTGCACTTTGTTGATTTTGTGGTGGTACAACGATATCCTCATTTAAAAATACAGCATTATTATTGATGGTGAAAATTTCATCGATTAAACCCTCATAGGTTAATTGAGTGCACATTGGTGTTATGGTATCGATATCTCTATCTAAGAGAATCAAAGAATCGATTTCTGGTGGCACTGTACATTCTTCACCCATCTCTTTTCTCATACGTACAATCATATCCATTACAAGACGCGAACAATGACCTTTACCCTTTACGATTGGAATTGTGCCAAACATAGCCTGTAACTTCATTAATGATTTAGCGACATGAAACAATGAGGTTCTATCACCATCCAATAGGTACTCTTTGTAGGATGATGCTAATTCCAATGAGAGCACATCCTCATCGAAAGGAACAATGTCCAATGGGAAATCACTAATTACAAAACTTCCCATAACACCTTCCTCCTCTAAAACACGTTGACATAAAATAGTCGCTCTTGGTACAAATACAATGGAATACTCTTTCTTTAATCCTCTCTCAGCATGTTCTTTAACATGTCCCGTTATCCAATGCATATATTTAACCTCTGGTCTAACTATATAAACTATATTCTTACTATCTGTATTAATCTCTGGTTTTAATTCATATCTTTTATCTGCTCCACAACCCTTAAAAAAAAATAGATAAATTAATAATAAATTTCAATATTACAAAATATTATTAATATTTAATTCCAATATGTTGTAATCATCATCAACATCAACATCATAATCATCATTAATTACTTAAAACATACAGATAAAAATGCTGGATCAGCTAATAAATTTAATAAACCAATTAATTTTGGATCCATAACCAATGCCTTCGAACCTTTGAGTGTGCTTATTGCTGCTCCTAATTCTAATTTACTTTGATCCCTTATTGAGGTTAAATTTAACACTTTACTTGATATATTTGGAATCTGTGATAATACTATTGGTTTTAATGGTGGAGGTTGTTGTTGTTGTTGTTTTGGTTGTTGAGCTGCTGGTTTACCACCCTGAGCTTGTGAGGCTGGTTTTTTGAACATTTTCTATTATTTTTCAATTTATTAATTAAATAAATGAACCAACAAAATAAAAAAATAAAAAAATAAAAAAAATAAAAAAAAAGTTTTTTTATGAAAAAAAAAAATCAAAAAAAAAAAAAAAAATAAAAAAAAAAAAAATATTTTTTTTTAATTTCATTCGTCATTAAAAAAAAATCAATCCATTTTTTTTTTTTTTCATAAATTTAATTATTGAATTATATTTTATTTAATATTTTTTATAAAGAAGTCTCCACCTGTGGAATAACCACTACCACCACTACCACCTGTAGAGAAACCACTTAAACTACCAGTTCCAGAGGAACTTTGACAATAACCGATATCTGAGCAAGCAATATTTACCCCATCACCTTTATCTACAATATCTTCAACTAATTGTTGGCCATATTGGTTCATTAAAGTTGAACAAATACCTTGCCAAGCACCAATTTTATTACAGATATCATCCATGTTATCAATTATTTCAGGAATAGATTCATTTGTTTTCACTTTGTATGCATAATTTGCCAAAACTGTACAAACTGTACAACCGGAATCTTGTAAAATATTAATGTCAACTGATGATGATGATGGACAAAAATCAAATAATTCACAGATTTGATTTGGAGTGTAATTATTCTCAATTGTTACCAAGAAATGCTCAAAGTATTGATCTACCAATGAGTAACAACCAGATGCCATTGATTTTGGAAGGTAATCACATTCACTTTCGATCAGTTCCTTTATTTCATCTACTCCATCACTAGATTTGATATATTTTTCAATCAAACTTGATACCAAAGTACAAAGTTCACATTCATTAACGTTTTGAACATAAGTTTCAATTGATTGAGTTGATGATGATGGTGATGGTGAACAGAGTCCAAACTTTTCACAGATTTGCTCTGTAGTGAAATCATTCTCCAACATTGAGACAATATCAGGTATATAATTTGTTACCATAGTACTACATTCACTCGAATATTTACTTGGGAGTTCATTACATTCAACCTTTAATAGATCTATAATATCTTCTACTGTGCTATTTGAAGAGATCATTGTTTTTGTATAATTTGCAATCATTTGACAAACTGAACATTCAACTAAATTATCAACATTTAATTCCTCTCCCTCTGTTGATGATGACGATGATGAAGAATCATTTGGACAAATTTTAATATCTTTGCAAACTTCTAAAGGTTTTTCATTATTATATAATAGTTCAATAACGATTGGAGTATATTGCTGAACCAAGTTTTGACAGGTTGATACCCAGTTTGATGATTTAAAGAGTTTACAATCCTCATCTAAATATGCTATAATCACCTCCTCTGTAGAATTTGATTCAATATAACCCTCTACTTTATTGGCTAAATATTCACAAAATGTACAAATTAAATCTTCTTTTTCTACTTTTTTAAAACTATTATTATTATTATTATTATTATTATTATTATTATTATTATTATTATTATTATTATTATTATTATTATTATTATTATTATTATTATTATTATTATTATTATTATTATTATTATTATTATTATTATTATTATTATTATTATTATTATTATTATTATTATTATTATTATTATTATTATTATTATTATTATTATTATTATTATTATTATTATTATTTATATTGATAACCATCTTATTTATATTAGATTCCAATGTATTTTTAGTTGTACAAAACTCCATCATACTACATATTGTTGATGGGTTTTCTTTATTTATTAAAAGCCTAATTATTAAAACGCCATAGTTATTAATTGTTTCGTTGCACTATAATAAAAAATGAATCAATTGTAAATAAATTGGAAAATTAAAAAAAGGAAGAGGTAAACTAAGGGGTATCATCCATGATATCATTGACTCAATAACATACAGTTTGTGACCATTCTTTTGGTAGGATAGCACATGCTAATTCCAGTTTTTGGATGATTGCATCCTCTGATTTATTTTCAGCCATATATTGTTCTGTATATTGTAATATGAAATCACACATTTCACATGTTATATTATTCGATGATTTTATAATTCGTTTTTGATTTGGTTGCTTATTCCTAAATCCAAAACTGTTGCCAATAAATAAGCTGCATATTAACAACAAACAAACTATAAAAATTGATTTCATTTTTTTTTTTTTATATATATACAAATAAATGTAAACAAATAATTATAGATCAGCGAATACTCGTAAAAAAAAAAAAAAAAAAAAAAAAAATATGGAAAAAAAGTAAAAAACTTTGTTTTACTTTTCTATCGAAAACTCTTACAAAAAAAAAAATAAAAAAATAAAAAAAATAAAAAAAATAAAAAAATAAAAAAAAAAAATAAAATAAAAAAATGTGAGAATTTTAAAAAGCCCCAAAAGCCACCTTTTTTTAATTTTTATTTTTTTTATTTTTATTTTTTTTTTTTTTTTTGAATTTTTTATTTTGAATTTTTTATTTTGAATTTTTTTTTTAAATTATTTGTTGGGAATGAATTATTCAAACAATGAGGATAAACAAGAGTTGATTACCATTCAAATTGGTAATTTCTCAAATTTTATTGGAGCTCATTTTTGGAATATTCAAGAAGAGAATTACCAGTACTCAAAAAAAGAGCAATTACAATATGAAATTGAACCAGAGATGTTATTTCGTTCAAATGTTAATAGTGAAACATTAGATAAAGTAAATATTCTATCACTAGTTCACATTTGTTATCATCACAATAATTATATCTCTTTCTCTTTGTTTTTTTATATTTAACGTCATTGATTATCAATTATATAGGACATAAAATATACACCTCGAATATTATTATTTGATTTTAAGAGTAATTTCGGGTCAATGAATGGTGATGGAAAAGTTATAAGACAAACTAGTAAAAATATTGAGAACAATGATTTACTTAGTGGTGGTGATGGTGTTAATACAATTATAAAACAATCAACAGGTAAACCAATCGATAGAGAGAATACATCAATTGATAATTCAAATGTTGATTTTGAGTATTGGTCAGATTATTTGAATGTAGATTACAACGGAAGAGGACTGATAGCAATACCAGACTCATTATTAAATATTGGTAGTCAAGTTAGTGGCGGTCTTATCTATGATGATGGTTTCGATATGTTTGAATCAAACTACGAGTATGTTGCAGACCTCTATCAAGATAACCTAAGAAGAATGATTGAAGAATGTGATAATCTATCTGGTTTTCAATGTTTAATAGATACTGATGGTATTTGGGGTGGTGTTAGTACTTCGGTTCTATCACATATTCAAGATGAGTACTCCTCAAAGGTTATTTCAACGTTTGCTTCCACTGAATACAATACTCAAATTGAATTAGCCAATGAGGAATCAATCGATGAAAGAGTTTATAATAGTTCAAAAACTATTCAATCAATTGCTCCTTCCAATGGTACTGGTTTAACAGACCTTTTCGTACCATTATCTTGTCAAAGATGGTGGTCTCAACAACCAACTACAAAGGGAATATTAGGTAATTTCATTAACAAAACCAAGTATCAAACCAGTGCAGAGATAGCAGCATCCATTGATACAGCAACACTTTATTATAGATCAAATTATAGATCACAAACATTAGCATCATTTGTTTCACATTTAACGAGTTCACCATCACGTAAACTATGTGTTTTATCAACTAGTTTCCCTAATAGATTGGAGGATTTTGGATTCACATATTCATCATCATTGTACGGTCGTGAACCTACTTTTCCAAAACAACCATTATATAGTCACCCATTGATGAATTATCTATCACCTAGAGTTCAACACACTACAACTGCACAGAGTAATCCATTGACTGAAATCATTTCATTAAGAGGCATAGATATTTTCAAATCGATCGATGAAAACGATAGATTGGAACTTCAAAATAACTACGAAAAAATTTCATCATTGTTTAAAATATACCTTTCAAATAGTTATAATGGTCATGGTAGATCAGTTTTAAATCGTTCAATTGTTAATATAGTTCAACCATTAACAATGAAAAAAAATCATTTCCCAATTTTATCAAATAAATTCAAAAATATTAACAATATTGACAATAATAATAATAATAATATAAATCAAGAAAAACAAGAATCAATTGAAAACCCAAACACAATATTAACCCATTTACAAAATACAAACTTAATTCACCCATTCATTCAATACTTGAATCAAGGTTATAAACAAATAGTTCAATCAAAGAGAATGAAAAGATTAACAATTGATCAAGATTCTTTTGTTGAAACAATTGAAATATTAAACTATTTATCTGATAGTTATCTTGAATAAAATTTATGATTAAATAAAAAAAAAAAATTAAGTTTTTTTTTTTTTTTAAATTAAAATTAAAAATACTCTAAATATTCAAAACGTTTTAATAGTGTGGAACAACTTATAACATATTTTTTTATTTTATTTATTCAAGAATCAACAGGTTTAAATTAGTATAATTTTATGAATTGAGAAAAAATAATTTATAAGTATACTGATTTTTCAAGATTATTTAAAAGGAATTCATTGCAACTCTTTTAAAAAATAACAATATGTCCTTAATAATATAGGCTCAATTTTTATTTAGTACCTATTTATCTTTAATAGCCATTCCTTATTTACCTCTTGTTTTAAAAGACTTTTTTTAATACAATAAAAAAATTTTATTATTTTTAATTAATTATGTGGGTGGAATAATTTATTTCTCATTTTATTGACAATATCTTTCCAAAATTTAGTTTAAATAAACGGTAAGAGAATCATTTTTGGCTAAAACCAATACTTATTGACTTTTTAATAAAATACCCTTAGTTCATCATTTAATTGAACTTTTATAAAAGTTCCCCCTAAATAAAAGTTAATTATTTTTAATATTTGATGGGGTAAAAATAAAATGTGGTAAAAAAAAAATATATAAATCAATATTTGTTATCTATTAATATCTATTATTACATATTAACTTAATGGGTATTTTTTTGATTAAGTTTGAAAATTTTTGTAAAATATTATTTGTTTTTTTTTATTTTTTAGATATTATTCTTAAATTTTAAATAATCTTTTGGTTTAATAATTTGATTGGGTATTAATTTTTTTTTTAAATTAATTTTTTTTTTTTTTTTTTTTTTTTTTTTTTTTACCCTTTTTATTTAAAATAGTATTTTTTTTTATATTTTAAATTAAAAAAAAAACATTGGTTTGCAAATAGGAAATATAAAAAATGAATTTTAAATCAATAATTATAGTTTTAACAGTTGTGTTTTTTGCATATTCTTTAGCAGACGACCAGAATCCTTCATGTCAAAATGGATTTATATGTTTTTGGGTAGGACAAAATTATACTGGAGATCAATGGAGATGGACACCAAGAATGAATTATAGAGATGTACCAAGACAATTTCATAATAATGTAGGTTTTTTTAGTATAATTATTAATTTAATATAGTTATTATTATTTTTACTTATAAATTTAATATTCATATGGTATTTTTCTTAATAATTGAAAAGGTTGGGTCATATATGGCAAAGACAAATGCTTGTTTTAAGAATTGGATTCCTTATTTAACATTTGAGTGTAATGATGGTGATTCAAGTGATAGTTTTACATTTGGAAAAGTAATTGATGGAGTTTCTCAAGAATGTTAATATTACTATTTATTATAAAATTATAAAAAAATGAAAAAAATAAAATATTTTTAAATTAAATTTTTTTTAAAAAATAAATAATCTGTTTTATTATATATAATAAATTAATTTTGGTTTGGTTGGTTTGAAATTGATTTTTTTTTTTTTTTTTTTTTTTTTGATACACTTCAAAAAAAAAATTTTAATTACAGTTTTGGAGGACTTGTTGGGGTACCAACACTACTTGTTTCTAAATTTACAATTGACATTCTGTATGATTTTAGTTTCTCTTTTTCTTTCTTTTTAATTTCTTTTCTCATATTTTCCATTCTTTGCGTGGTGGAACTAACGATACCTTTTCTCCAACCTTTATTCTTTGCATCTTTCAAAACTTCCTTTACGATTTCAATGGAGGATTTCAAATTCATGAACCAAATCTCTGAATCATCATTCAACTCTGAGTAAAGCTCAATATATTGAATATTGGAAAGGATATTTTCAGGTCTTGCTTTGATGATGACATAGCCCATAATTGGTAAAAAGTCATCGGGACCACTGCTTCCAAATGGTTTGGTGTAGTTGAAAATGATATTCCAAGTATCAATAATACATTTCATCTTATCTTGTGGTGATTTATAGAGGTTAATTTTCTTGATCTCTTGTTGAGCCAACTCCCAAGGTGCTTGACTTGAATATTTTTCGGCGATTAAAAGACCATGATCTATAGAAGAGAACTTGGAAATTAGATCCTTTGAAAATGTTAAGTCCTCTTTGGAGATATTGAACGTATAGTTGTAGATTTGAGTGAGTAAATTTCTTTCAAGAGTGTTGGTAGCAATTGAGAATTCATCCTCGGTAGTGTTTGAAATATTCCACCATGGTGAATTGGTCATTTCATTCTTTGCTTTTTGAATGAACGATTTGATTGTCTTTGATTTCTCTGAACAAATCGAGCAAATGATAGAGCAATCTAGTGTTGGTACACAAGAACAATAACCAGTGTCATTGTTGAATCTAGACATAAATGAACCAACAAATTCAGTCTGTAGACGGTCATATGTTTTATCTCTAAACTGACGAAACTTCTGATGGGTTAAAAACTCGATATTGATTTTCTTTTGAGCAGCAATTTGAGCACTATGACGTTGAAGTTGATCCAAATAGAGTACTTTTAATTGCTTCTCCAAATTTCTCTTCTTGTCACGTTTGTAGAAATCATCAAACATTGAATCGAGTAGGGATTTATAGTCATCTTGTTTTTGGGTCTCTGGTAATGCCCAAAGTGATCTAATTGTCTCTTCTATTTGTGCCTCTAATATATTTAACTCCATCGATCTATTTCTACCACATTGCATCAATAGTAGTTCACAAATGTTGGTAGATTGACTATAGCCACATATGAAATTTAAAACACTTAGAGCCAATGTTAAATTTGCCTTTGCCAACTTTAATGAGTGTGCTGATGCAGTTTGAAATAATTTACTACTACTACCATCACTAATTGTACTGACTTGTTTTTTTGTTACAACATTTATAACTAAAAACTTCATGCCTTCTTGAAGTTGTGATGCTGGTTGTACAGTTTTAATCATTTCAACAACTTCATTTTGTAATGAAATTTCTTCTTCATTATAATTAAAATTATTATTATTATTATTATTATTATTATTATTATTATTATTATTATTATTATTATTATTATTATTATTATTATTATTATTATTATTATTATTATTATTGTTATTATTATTATTATTATTATTATTATTATTATTATTATTATTATTATTATTATTATTATTATTATTATTAATATTTGAATTTGTAAATGATAATTGGTCATTTGTTAATTGATTTGTATCACAAACATTATTTGGTCTATTATGATAAATTAATTCTAATATGATGAAAAGATCAGTTGAAGAGACTAATAAACTTTGACCTAATTCCAACTCAAAGATTGGACGATGATAATAGTGTTCAGGCTCTTCGACCGCTATTAAATCAATAAAATATTCGTCTAGTATTTGTTCCAATTCTAATCCTTCATGATGATTTAACCATTTTGGAATGCTAGAAGGATTTCTTAAATAGTCTAATACCATCTTTGCGATTTGAATCAAGTTATGACGAGACTTTTGACTAATGGTTAGACCTGATAATACACCATAATGATCAGGTCTAATGATTGCTGGTATGAAAAAGTTTTCAAATATCAAACGAATTATAAACTCACGTTCTTCTTGTTTATCTCTAACTTTTGATATTTCTGATGGTATGAAATCTGGTTTTCTTTGTTGTTTTACATGTTGACGCCATAACTCAATCACCACTTTACTAATCCATCTTAATGCATATGGTATTGAACTAGAGAGCGCGCAAACTCTTCTAAGAAATTCACCAGAGAATTGTTGTAATAGTATTTGTTGATCAATCATTGGTTCATCATCGACTATACCAAAAGATGCTAACATCGCTTTCTTTTGTGGATCATTCTCAAGATTCAAATTATGATCTTGAATGATTGAAACTACCAAATCTTTCAATACACTAATCATGTAGGGTTTACCATAGGTGTAGTTTAAATAGGTTGATAGTAGTGTGAAACTGAATGGTTCATGAATACCAAAGTTTCTTTTATCACTTGAAATTCGGAATTCAATCTCTGTTATGGATTTAATTGTTAAGAGTAAGAGTTTCTCGTCAATAGCTGTAAAACAATTACCAAACAATGAGAATACTATTGCTTGCGATAAATCAGTATGTGATGATTTAAATGAACTATCCATATCTGATCCTAAATATCCCGCTCTATTCAACGTATCTCTTAGAATTGATGGTTCTGTTCTTAATAATACTACTAATCTTTCCAATGTATACTTTAATTCCCTTGATAATTCAATAACGGTTGATTGATCTATTGATGAGGTTGTTGTAGTTGTTGTTGCCGCTGCTGCCATTGATGGCGATGGTGATAGTGTTGGTGATGAGTTTTTATTATTATTTGAATTTACATTTGGTAATGTTGGTAATTTAACATTATCTTTTGATGGGTCGGGGAATAAACCAATATCAGAAATATCAGAAATGTGTAATCTATTGTTTAATATGTGAGCAATCGATTTATCTAAATGTCTAACTTCCCAAACCAACTGATATAGTTCCTGAGATTTTTGTCTTGTAATTTTATTAATTTCATCTGTAACTTTACTCTCTGCATTATTTGTTAATTCTTCTGATTTCAATAATGACTGTAGCAATGCTAATCTTTCACCCTGCCCAATAAATTTATTATTATTACTGTAGTTTCTATTATAGTCATTATTATTAATTAAAAGCTCTGATATTTCATTTTGATTTGAATTATTATTATTATTATTATTATTATTATTATTGTTATTGTCATTCTTATTAATATTATTATTATTATTTCTATTATTAGTGTTATATTGTTGAGGAGATGATGATGATGTTTGGCTGAAGGGAGACGAAGAAGTACTTTCACTACTATCATGAATACTAAGATTATTTGAATTGAATGATAAACTATTTGAGAATGAAATAGAGCCAAGGCTAGTACTAATGGTGTTGTTGTTGCTATTAGAAATTATATAATCAGATTTACGAATTATATTGTTACTATTACTTCTTGCATGACCAATTTTAGTATCGGATTGCTTTCTAATTGGATTTTGTTTTGCTAATTTTAATTTTTGAGAAATTTTTTGTTGTGAACTCTTAAATCCGCCAATGGTTATTGAAGTACTTGGATTACTACCATTGCTATTGTTTGATGAGGATAATGAATTGAAACTATTTGTCAGTATGGTGCCGTTACCACTATTTGGCAATGATGATGATATCAATGATTCAGATGAGAAATAGGGTTGAATTGACTGAGATATTGATAAACTCTCTGTTGATGTACCAAATCTGTGACGTAATAAAAATGTATCAACTAAAGATGATGTTGATAATGACTGCGATAGTTGTTGTTGCTGTTCACTATTGCCACGATTGGGAATCATATTATTGGTCTCTTCATTTTGAATTTTAGTCATCATTGTTTTGTTCAAAATTATTGGTTTTGTGTTGGTATTATTACTATTATTACTATTATTACTATTATTACTATTATTACTATTATTACTATTATTACTATTATTACTATTATTACTATTACTATTATTACTATTATTACTATTATTACTATTATTACTATTATTACTATTATTACTATTATTACTATTATTATTGATATTAATATCTTCAACATTATTGATCAATGAAGAAGTGGATAATGATAAAGGTGAGGATGTTGATATTATTTTCTTGGTGGTGGTTGTGGTTGTAGTCGTTGTTGTTAATTCCTCATATTGAACTATATTTTCGGAAGATTCATTGGAAGTTTTAATAATTACTTGCTGAATATCTTGTTCCTTTACCATATATCCAATTCCCGTCTCTTTAATTTTCTCACCATTAATAACTACTTTTGACTCCTCTTCTATTGTTATTTTCTCTAATTGTTGTTTTCCAACTTGGGTTGTTGTAGGTGGAGATGATAGTGTGTTTGTTTTTGTTTCAATTGATTCTGTTGGATGAGGAGGAGTTGTTATTGTTGTTGTTGTTGTTGTTGTTGTTGATGATGATGTTGGTGGAGTGGTTGGAGATGTAATGGTTGTAAGGTCTGACAATTGTAAAGGCTCAATAGAAGTAGATGTTAGTATACTATTACCATTACTATTACTATTTGAAATTTGTTGTGGTGAATAAATGGTCGAAGTTATTTCAAGTGGCGCTTTTGGACTTTTAATTTTCTCTTTTGTAATGGTTAATGTCGAATGTTGTGGTGAAGTTGGAATTGTTTGAGTTGATGATGAATTGAAGGATGATGATGCTGACGCTGAGAGATCCTCGGCATTGTTTAAATCAGTATCATTTAAAATATTTTTTAGCATCTCTTCCTTATATGAAAAAGTGATTTCATTTGGATTATAAGATGACGGCGCTTTATTACCTAAATAGTGTTGTTCTCTCAACATCTTTGTAATCTGTTCACTCTTTTGCTTTACTGTTAAATTCGAATTATCTTGCTTTCCATTGGTGTTGGTTGGCTTATCTATAACCATATGTGCTTTATTGGAAACTACTGATGATAATTGAGGTGATGGTGGTTTATTACTACTAACATTATGATGTGGAATTGATTGACTTTTTGTTGATTTCTTCATATTTGGTGAACTATTATTATTATTATTATTATTATTATTATTATTATTATTATTATTATTATTATTATTATTATTATTATTATTATTATTATTATTATTATTATTATTATTATTATTATTATTATTATTATTATTATTATTATTATTATTATTATTATTATTATTATTATTATTATTATTATTATTATTATTATTATTATTATTATTATTATTATTATTATTATTATTATTATTATTAATAGTTGAAGCATCATCTACAAATGGTTTAAGTAGTGGTGTATTTTGTTGACTTGAATTATTTGATGATGGTGTATCAAGAGTACCACCATTTGATTTATTGTTACTCTCTAAAATTTGATTTACAAGTGGATCGATTTGAGTGTCATTTTTAATTATATTTGAAGTAAACACTGGGGATTGATCGCCAGGAGTAGTTTGTTCCAAAAGTGATGGAGTGATAATAGTACTATTAGTACTAGTAGTAATAGTTGAAGGGGTTGAAAATATTGATGGTGATGTTGTAACTGATGAGGAAGGGAATAATTGGGGACTTTGTGAATTTGATGGTGAAAATATAGTTGTCTCGGCCGTGTTATCATAATCCTGTGTATCAATTTTAATTTGAATAAAGGTAACTTCTTTTTCTACTAACTCTAAACGAATGTTCAATTGTGATAGATTAGTTGATATTACAATTTGGTCATCGGGATCTTTTTTCAATAACCTTTTGGCATTGTTTAAGATTTCAATGATCTTTTTATATTGAGACAACAATGATTCATAATCTTGTGAGGTGGTGGCCTTTAATCCTTTCAATCGGTTTAACCTTTTATCAACCATTCCAAAAACATTAATTATAATGTCTCCCATTGTGTGATTGAATATATTTATTTATTTAATTTTTTTTTTTTTTTTTTTTTTTTTTTTTTTTTGAAAGGATATTGAAGGGAAAAAAAAAAAATAAAAAAATGAAAAAATAATAATAAACAATAAAAAGGTGAAAGGAAAAAAAATAAAAATAAAAAATAAAAAAAATAAAAAAAGTTGTAATTAACTGTGCTTAATTTGGGTGAGTATATTTTTGGTGTGTGAAAAATCAAACTCTCTTTCCAACTTTTTAATTTTTTTTTTTTTTATTTTTTTTTACTTTTTTTTTACTTTTTTTTTTTTTGTTTTTTTTAATTTTTTTATTTTTTATAAAAAATATAAAAAAATAATTTTTTGTTTTTTTTACCAATGATTGGATATTAAAAAAATAAAACAGTAATAAATGTTTGACTATAAATAAATATAAATAAAAAAAATAATAAAAAAAAAAAATAAAAAAATAAAAAACTTTATTTTTTAAAAAATTGTTTTTTTTTTTTTTTTTTTTTTTTTTTTTTTTTGCAAAAAAAAAACCTTTTTTTTATAAAATTTTAAATTTTTATTTTGGCAAAAACAAATTTTTAAAAAATATCTCTTTTGGTTTCAAAAAAAGCATTTTGATTGAACCATTTTTCGAATTAACATTTGTATGGCTTTTTTTTTTTTTAAATGAAAATAGTGCTCTTTTATTTTCGTTTCAAAAAAAAAAAAAAAAAAAAAAAAAAAAAAAAAATTTTATTGCAAAAATTTAATTTCTTCTTTGAATTTTAACAAAGAAATCATGACAAGTCAAAGCGATGCTGAATATTCCATCATCATTTAAAGGGGTAGTAGATGGGTTGGTAAATTTGAATCTACTCAACAATTCAGCGATAGCAGTATGAACTTCAGTTTCAGCCAAAGACATACCTAAACAATTTCTAGAACCAACAGCGAAATGAACACACTTTGATGTATCATTGTTATTATCTTTTTGAGTGTGTCTCTCTGGGATAAAGTGATTAGGATTTGACCAAAAGGATTCACTACGATGAGTAGAATAGATGTTTTGAATGATTTGAGTTCCTTTTGCTATAGTATAACCTTGAATCTGACAATCTTCTGTTGTCATATGAGGCAAACCTAGTATACCAGCTGGATACATTCTAAACACCTCTTTGACAGTCAATGATAAATATGGAATAGATGAACGATATTTACTAAATGAATAATGATCATCATTCACTGATTCCATTGCATCAATGATATTTTTACTTAATTTCTCTTGAATTTCTGGATTATTTACAAGGGCTACAATGGCAAATGATAATGTTTGACCAACTGTATCAGTTCCTGATAAATCGAAAATTGAAAAAAAAACTTTAAATATTAATATTTATTATTTTAAAATCAATGAAACTATTATCAAATAAAACTTTACCTGCAATTAAAACATCAATACAAATACTAATTAAAGCACTTTGAGTGATTCTATTATTTTCAACTTCAATTAACAATTTATCTAAAATAGTGGTGGTAATGTTGGTTTCAGTTGCACCGTCCATTTGTTGTTGTTTTGAATCTTTATATTTTTCAATCAAAGTATTAATATGTTTTGAAAGTAATTTATGAATATCATAAAATTCTTTAGATCTATCATTGATAAAAGTAGAAAGAAAAGGAAAATAGCTAGTTGGAGAGGGTTTACTAACATGTTGTAAAAACTTTTGAATTACTTGAATAATTGATGTACTACCGTCATCCAATTCAGTATATGGAAAGTTTACACCAAATAAGAATCTTAGGATAATGTTAATTGAAAAGAGATTCAAATATTTATTCATTTTAAATGGTGTACCATCTTTAGCATGTTGATCAAGTAATTCACATAATCTCTTTGACTCTTGATTGATATGAGATTCCATCTTTTTGATTCTAGTAGAAGTCATCTCTGAGAGTACAACCGATTTTAAATTCTTATGATATTCACCATTTGAATTAATTAATCCTTTATAACCATTGACGGATCTTGCATTCTCTCTTTGATATCTACTTGTAAATATCTCTGAATTATCAACAAATGCTTCCCTTAATACTGGATAACCTGTTAATACAACAGTCTCCAAAGATCCAATAGATACCTTGAATATCGGACCATAATTTTCAAACCATTCCAAATATTTTAAGTGTAAGTTTTTTTTAGTCCTTGCTAACTCTATTAAATTACCAACAATTGGTAATCCTTTTGGTCCTGGAATTTTACTATTTATTATTTTTTTTCTGTTTCCCTATTTTGAAAAAAAAAAAAAAAAAAAAAAAATTAATTAAAAAATTTAGTTTGAATTATTTTAATAATAAAGGATATTCAAACCATTACATTTTTAATAAATAAAAAAAAAATTGACACAACTAAAATTAATAATAAGTAATTCATTTTATATAATTTGAATTAAAAATTTTTTCTTTTTTTTTTTTTATTTTTAAATGGAATTTTTTTCATTAAAAAAATAAAAAAAAATAAAAAAATAAAAAAAATAAAAAAAAATTGATGGTGCATGTAACCTTCCTTTTTAGTTGTTTTTTGTAAACTTAACATTGTTTTTATGTTTCAATATGTAACCATTAACAAAAATACCTATTTTAGAAGATTTTTTTAAAATAAAAAAAATTAAAAAAAAAAAAAGATTGCACTTGAGTATGTGTTATTTAACTCCATTGATAATTATATTTAAATTAAAAAAAAAAAAAAAACATAAAATCTCAGTTGGCATTGAATTGAGATTAATATCACCTTCTTTTTTTTGTTAAGAACTATTTCCAATCAAATTGAGTATGTGTTATTTAACTCCATTGATAATTATATTTAAATTAAAAAAAAAAATTGAAAAGATAAAAAAAAGTATGACAGTTTTATTATTTACAAAATTTGTTTTTATTATTTTTTTTTTTTTTAATTAAAAAAATTAATCATCACCATTATTAACCGAAACTCCGTTTCCACTAATAAGTTTTTGTTGATATGAAAAAGAATTACTAATGATTCTATTGGTGTATGATTTTTTATAAACTCTATCATAAAAGTCATCTTCATCATCTTCTTCATATTTATTACTGTTTGATGGTTGTTCGTTATTTCCATTTTCACCAAAAGTATTATTATTATTATTATTATTATTATTATTATTATTATTATTATTATTATTATTATTATTATTATTATTATTATTATTATTATTATTATTATTATTATTATTATTATTATTATTATTATTATTATTATTATTATTATTATTATTATTATTATTATTACTATTATTATTATTATTATTATTATTATTATTATTATTATTATTATTATTATTATTATTATTATTATTATTATTATCGATGTTGTTTGTGTGGCCACTATTACTATTATTTATATTATTTATATTATTACTATTATTTATATTATTACTATTATTTGTTGGCTTAATTACAGTTGATTCTAACATTTGTATAATTTCTTTATCTTGATTTTCTTGAATTAATTTTTCCAAAGCAATTTTCTTTGAGGCACCTTTTGACAATAAATATTTTACAAAATTTGTTTTACCAGCTTTAGCTGCCAAATATAATGAAGTATAACCTTGTTCATCGGTATCATCAGCATCAATTTCGCAACCCTTACTTTCAAATATCATTTGTCCCATCATTAAACTTGCAAATTGTACTGATAAATGAATTAAATTTTGACCATTGTTTGTCTGGAGGAGAAAAAAAAATTAGTATTTAATTCATCAAATTTTAAAAATATATTATATATATTATTTACCTTTATATTTAAATTGGAATTAAATTTAATTAGGAATTTAACAGTTTCAATTCTAGATTCTCTAACAGCATAATGAATTGGAGTGTAACCTTCAGAATCTTGAATATTTGGATCAGCACCATTCTCTAAGAGCAAACGAGTAATAAGGTCATGACCCATTAAAGATGATGTATGTAATGGTGTATGACCATCGACATCAATCGCATTCATATCAGCACCATTACAAATTAAAAGCTTAGCAATTGAGAAATAACCCATGATACAAGCATGATGAAGTGGTGAACGATTATTTGAATCAACGACGGAAGCTTTTGCTTCTGTCTCTATGAGAAGTTTACAAATTTTCTCAAAACCTTTCAATGAGGCGATGTGTAATGGAGTTTCACCATTTAATTTTGTTTTTACGGATACTTCAGCATCGTGATCCAACAATGAAGAGGCGATTTGAAGATGACCGCCCTTACAAGCTGAAAACAATGGAGAGACACCTTCATCATTAACCAAATTTGGATCAGCTCTATGCTCTAATAAGAGTTCAACGATTGGTTGATTACCCAAAACAGAGGCAGCAATTAATGGTGTATTGCCTTGGTTATCTTTAATGTTTGGATTTGCACCACTTTCAATTAATCTTCTAACTTGATATTCATAACCCAAGAAAGCAGCGGTGAATAGTAATGATAAACCTTTACTATCACGTGCATTAACGTCAATTGAATTTGGATCATCAGGATTATAACGAATTAGGAAATCAATATTATTTGGATGTAATAATATTTTATTCCAAGCGGATGCAACTGAAAACTTTTCACCACAATCACCATTACTTGATGGTTGATTATGATAATGATTATTACCATTGCTATTAATATTATTATGATGTTGGTGATGTGAACCACTACCGCCACTATGTGACATATATTTGTTTAGAGATCTATTTGGGTTTCCATTCAATATATTTCCAATGCCATTCATTCCCCCCATTGAATTCATATTACCTCCATTACCACCACCACTTTGCGATCCTAATGCATTATAAATTAAATCGGATCCACCATGTGATAGTTGTGGCTTAAATTCCATATTTCTAGCTTTGGCTCTACGATTTTGGAACCAAATTTGAACAGATCTTGCGGTCATATGTAATTCAACGGCCAACTGACTTCTAAGATTAAGGTTTGGATGTTGATGTGCCATAAATATTTTTTCCAATAATTTAAGTTGATCTGGTGATGTTCTCTTTCTTTTCTTTTTTGATGGATCATCTTGATCCATCATTAAATCATTGGTTGATCTTGACAATAATTTTGAAAAACTATTACTAGAATATGGTGTTGGTGATAATTGTTGGGAATGTGAAAGTTGTTGATGATGATTATTGTTACTACTATTATTATTATTATTGTTATTACTATTATACATTCCATACATATTATTACTGTTACTCGTTACATTATTTATATCATTTGTGTTGCTATTGTATTGTTTTGGATTCGAACCATTATATTGCTCATAAGAATCATAATCTGATCTATTAATATTACCTATATTTGAATAACCAAGTGATTGTTGAGATTTCATTACAATTGATGCCATCTTTGAAAATAATATATGGTTTTAAAAATTTGTGGTTAATCTAAAAAAAAAAAAAGAAAAAAAAAAAAAAGAAAAAAAACGATTGGTTGTAAGTATATAGTTAAAATAATAATAATAAAAATAATAATGATAATAATAAAAATAAAAAAATCAATGGTATTCCCAAAACAAGTTTAAAAAAAAAAAAAAGAAAAAAATCTTTGTTTAATTTTTTTTTTTTTTAGTGTTTAATGTTTTTTTTTTTTTTTTTTTTTTAATATATAAATATACATGTATGGGAGTTTAAAAAAAAACAAAAAGAAAAAAATCAAAAAAAAAAAAAAAAACTTATAAATAAATTAATTTTATTTGTTCAAAAGAGAAAAAAAAAAAAAAAAAAAAAAAAAAAAAAAATTTGAGTGCATAAAAAACAATAATAATTAAAATAGTTAGTAATATTTAACACCCTTTTTTTATAATAAATAAATCTCTTGGATGTGGTTTTTTTTTTTCCACACAAAAAACAAATAAGGGAGAAATTGGTTTAATTATAAAGCAAGTGTTATTAATTAATAAACGGGGCCGAGATGCATTAGCATATGTTTATTTAATATAATTTTAAAAATTAAAGGAAAAAAAAATATTATTTTTATTATTAAGCTATTTATGTATGGAAAAAAAAAGATCAAAAACAAAGACAAAAAAAGAAAAAATTATCCACAAAATAAATTACATTTTGGCGTTATTATTTTTTTATATGTATAAGTTCCAAAAAAAAAAAGACCTTTAAAAATAGAAAAATAAAATTTTTATATATTAAACATAGATGAAGGAAAAAAAAAAAAAAAAAAGAATAACAAAAAAAAAACTAAAAATAATTATTATTATCCAACAAAAATTAAACAAAATAAAAAAGAAAAAAAATAAAAATAAAAAAAAGATTTTGTTTTTTTTTTTTTTTTTTTTTTTTTTTTTGTTTGTTTTCGTTTAACTTGTGAGAGTTGGTTAATAATGTGGTGAGTTGGTGGGTGTGTGATAATAACAATTGATTTTGATGTGTGTTAATTGTTTTGATTTGCATTAAAATAAAATTAAAAAAAAATAAAAAATAAAAATAAAAATAAAAAATAATAATAATAATAATAATAATAATAATAATAATAATAATAATAATAATAATAATAATAATAATAATAATAATAATAATAATAATAATAATAATAATAATAATAATAATAATAATAATAATAATAATAATAATAATAATAATAATAATAATAATAATAATAATAATAATAATAATAATAATAATAATAATGTTAACAAGAACAATTTTTAATTTAATTAATTAAGAAAATTAATAAACACTCCAATGTGTTATTATATTCATAAATTTTTTTTTTTTTTTTTTTTTTTTTTTTTTTTTTTTTTTTGTGTGGCTAAATATATTAATAAATATATATGTAAGTGTGTTGTGTACTTGTGTGGTTGTGTGGTTGTGTGTGATCTTTTATCATTTTGATATTAATTAAATAGTGATATTGAAATTGAAATAATAAAAATAAAAATAAAAAAATATATATATAAAAAATTATGATATTTGATGATGATAAAAATAACAACAATAAATAATAAATAAATTTTAGATTCATTATTGAACGAAGAAAGTGTTTTTTTTAGAAACACCATGTGGTAATGTGGTTAGATACATTGTCAAAAATTGAAGAAGTTATTATATTATTATTATTTTAATTTTTAAATTATTATTATTATATTAATACAATTGATCGACATAAATGATAATAACCAAACTCTTTTTAAATTATTGGATATTCATTCAAAAGTGTGTTTTGTTTTTGAGACTGTGTGGATGAAGGGGTGTGAGTGTGTGGGTGTGATTCTATCATAATTAATATTTGTATAAAAACAAAATAATTTGCAAAAAATAATGCGGGCGAATGAATATTAAATTAAAAATATAAATAAATTTAAAAAACACACAAGAAAGATATATTAACCTTAAATGAAAGAGATATTAATTTTCACACATTATAATGGTTTTTTTTTTTTTTTTTTTCCTTTATGTTTATTTTTTCTTTATGTGCATTATTTTTTTTTTTTATTTTTATTTTTTTTTATTTTTTATTTGTTTTTGAAGTGTTTAAAAAAAGAAAAAAAGAAAAAATACCAATATATTAATGTAAATAAAATATCGATATTACATTATTGATGCAAATTGAGTACATAAATTGTAAAAAAAAAAAAAAAAACCTCAATTGGTGATATCACATAAATAGTATATTATAATATGTTGTTTATAAATATTTATTTATTTATTTATATAAACAATAATAATATTTATAAATAACATATATTTATAATATTATTTTTTATTTATTTATTAATTATATGTTTATTTATTTACATAAACTTATAAATAATAAAAAAATTATTGTCACTACCAAAACACACTATCATTTATTATTATTATTATTATTATTATTATTATTATTATTATTATTATTATTATTATTATTAGTTTTTTAAAAATATATATTTTGTTCTTATTGTTAATTCTTATTATCACCCAAAGTATTTGAACAGATACAAATAATTTTTTTTTTTAAATTTTTTTTTTTTAATTTTTTTTTTTTTTTACGAGAGGGCAAAAATAAATTATACCAAATCCATATGATACAAAAATTAAATATTCTAAAAAAGGATTTTTAGGTTACCTTTACAATACAAATTATTTCTTTTATAATAAAATTAAAAAAAAAATAAAATAAAAATAAAAAAATGCTATTATTACTATTATTTTATTATTTTACTATTAATATTTTATTATTTTTATTTTTATTTTTATTTTATTTTTTTTTTTTAATTAATTAATTAATGAAATGATTTTTTTTTTTTTTTTTTCTTAATTTTTTTTTTTTTTTTTTTTGGTTTTTTTGGTTTTTTTTTTTTATTTTATCACCTGATAGCAAAATCAAAATACTTAAATTTCCACTGAATTCCCCACCTCGTTTTTTTTTTTCAATTGATTTGATATCAAACTTTTTTTTTTTTTAAATGTTGGATAAACCAAAAAATCTCACGCCAAAAATTAATTAATTTAAAAAAAAAAAAAAAAAAAAATTAAAAATAAAAACCTCAAATCAAGTTTGCATTTTTTTTTTTTTTTTTTTAAATTAATTAATTTTTAATGAAAAAGAATAAAAAAAGTTTACACATTTTTATTTTAATTTATTTGTTTTTTATTTTCTTTTTTATTTTTATTTTAATTGTTTTTTTTTTTTTTTTGTTTTAAATTTTTTTAATATTTTTTTTATTTTTTAAAAAAAGGGGTATTGTTGTAAAAAAAAAAAAAAAAAAAAAAAAAAAAAAAAATGTTTCTAAAAATAAAGCGGTCACAGTTACTTCTATTTTTATATTTTTTGAAATTAGTTAATAATATCTCGATAATCTCATCATTGCATTATGGTGTTGAGCAACGGCCAAGTACAGATTTAGCATGTTCATTAAAGATATGTTCAGAGTTAGGAGAACCCTGTGGTAGTGAATCTCATTATAGCGGATTTCAATGTTATGTTGAAGATAGATGTTTAAATGGCACTTGTGTTCAAAGTGTTGAAATTGGAAAGAAGTGTAATATTAGTTCGGATTGTATACTGGGGGCAACTTGTGTTGGTGAGTTTGCTCACAATGACGATAATGATGACGATGGTGACGATAATATTAATAATAGTAATAATATTAATATTTATAAAGCATATAGCCTTAATAATTCATCAAATGAGGCTGTAAAAACTTGTCAACATTCTTTTTTTGCAGAGTTTGGAGATAAATGTAAAAGAGATTCAGATTGTTTAAATAGTTTAGAATGTATTGATGGCGAATGTTCAACACCTTCTCTTGGTTGCATCACAGATTTCAGTTGTAGTATTGATTCAATATGTGATCGTAGTACAAAGCTTTGCGTAGTTACACCATTAAAAGAGGATGAATGTTTTTTATTTAGAGATTTCTCTTGTAAAGATCCAAATTTATTGTGTGCTCCAAAATCATTTGATATCTCTTCAATTGGAATTTGTAAAAAACAAACTGAAGGTTCACCTTGTTTAACTAATAAATTTATAAATTGTGATTGGAATTTAAATCAATGGGTTTGTAAAACTTTTTTTTTTTTTTTTTCATTTCTTTTCTTTTCTTGTATATATAAAGCCTATTTTCTTTTTTCAATAATGAATAAAAAGTATTCATACTGTTTTTTATTTTTATTGTTTTTATTCATTTTTTTATTATTTTTAAAAGTGTAAACCATTAAATCCTGGATCTTTAATGGGTAATTGCTCAGTTTCACCAAGCAATACATCGAAGTCATGTATAACACAAGCTGATTGTAATTTCTATGAAATGTGTAAATGTGATAGTTCTCACTCTGGTATTGGATACTGTATACCAAAAGGATCATATAATTTTTTTGGTAGTACATGTAAAGCTGCAATTAATAAATATTTAGAATGCTATCATAAAACAAATTGCACAGATTTATTTTCACAAAATCCTCTATCTTGTGTCTTTAGAAATTGCCCAGATGAAAGTGAATGCCTTGGGACATTTTGCATTGATAAAATGTTACCTGTTGGGGTATGCACAAATAGAAAATGTAAACTTACATTATTTAATACCACAAATGGACTTTCTAACGTAGTACCATTATCATCATCAACATCACCAACAATATATTCAACTTTAAATTTTAATTATTTATCATTTTTAATTATATCATTAATAATAATTCACATAATTTAATCTTTACTTTTTTTTTATTATTATATACTACATTTTATTTCAATTAATAGTTTTTTTTTTATTTAAAAATTTTCTTTGTGAAAATAAAATTTAGTTCCACCAGGTTTTAAAGATGTATTATATCTACATTTTTCATAAAGTTCTTTTGATAGTTGGGAAGGACCACAACAAAATACACTAATTGATTCACCCGAATACTTTTTAGAATAATATTGGAATATGGTATCCCAATTAGGTCTTCCCCAATGAGTTTTAAAAGGTAAATTGGTTGTAGGATCTAATCCTTGAGCTTTGAAAAGTTTATCTAAGCCATTCCATAGCATGAATACTCTAACATCATTCTTTGGAAATACACGAGTATTAAAGGTATTAATGGATATTTTAGGTAGATTGCTATTGGCATTTGTGGATATATCAATTAAAAGATCTTCAAACCATTGGAAACTATGTTGATCTCTATTTAACCAAAAGAAATGAACCTTTTCAAGATTTCCTAAACCATATTTTGTTGTAGTCTCATTCTTACTTTGTTCTAATGCTATTTGATCTCCTTCATTCAATTTTTGCAATCTCTGTTTCTTTAATGAAATATCTTTCAATAAAGATGCCATAGGTGAAACTCCAATACCTGCCCCAACTAAAATAACCTGCTTTTGATTCAATGCATATTGACTAGATGATCCAAATGGTCCATCTATGTTTATACGAAATGGTTTTAAGCCAATCTCTAAATCGATTTCATCATTGTTAGTATACATTCCATCTGGTAATGGTTTTTGTTGTTTTGTTGACTGATGATTATTTTTATAATATTGTTGTTGTTGTTGTAACTGTTGTTTTATCGAAAGCCATCGGAATAGTTTTTTTGTCCAATTACCAGTTACTCTTATATGTACATATATTTTATCCTCCAAAGGTGAAGATGTCATTGTAAATGGATGCCATTGTAGCTTTGATATGTGAGGTACATTAATCAATAAATATTGACCAGGTTTATAATCGAATGAAGCAGGTTTACTAAATGTTAAATTAATAACCTTTTCATTCTTTAGACAATAATCTAAAACCTCAACTCTGTGCGTTCTTTTAAATAATCTAAAACTTCTATCAACAGTATAAAAGAATGCTGGGACAATAAACCATTTCCAAAATGTAGGAGGTCTTATCCAACCCATTGTACCATGTAAAATTAATAATACATAAAACCCAATAAATAAATGATGGCTGTAATAAAATAACTATAGTTACATATAAAAGAAACAAAAATGAAGAAGAATCTGATGTTAATATAGTAATCTTAATATTGAAGAAAAATAATTATTTTTGGTTTACTTACCTCAAAATTTGATTTCCTAATTACTTTTAATGATAATATTGCCATTATTATTAAAAATGATATCATAATAAAACCAGTTACACCTGGTAAACTATTGAAAATCATTTCCCAAACTGTTGGTCTAAATTTAAAATGTGGTGCTAAACAATCATAAAAAATATCATCTGGTTTCCCAGTGGCAATAGCCATCCCAACAATCCAACCTATAGTATGTAAAAATGATGCGATAATTAATGTATAACCTATTAATTTGTGAAATGTCATATATTTATCTACTGGAAAAAGAAATTTTAATTTTGTGTTTCTAATCATTGTAAATAGTTGTTTACACATTGTAATTAAAATTATTGCTGCGTTAAATTCAATTAATTGTGCTGCAATTCTAGTTATATATAATCCTGGTCCAAATAATTGAATTGCTCTTTTATTATTTGCATGAACGTTTAAAAAACTTATTACAACCAATATTGAATTAATTATTAAAAATAAAGATATAAAAAAAAGTTTTGAACCTTCAATTTTAAAATATCTTTTTAAACTATGAAAACTTTCTTTTTCATTATGTATTCCAATTAATCCATCTTCACCATTATTAATATCCTCTGATTTATTGCTTTCAAGATTATCATTATCATTTGAGTTTGTACTATTAAAATTATTATTATTGTTGGTGTTGATGGTTAATTCACTTTTAAATTCTTCATAATCTATAAATCCATCCTGATTTTTATCAAATTGTTGAAAAATGTGATCAATTAAACTATCCATTGTGAAATCTTGAAATTTTAATCCATTCTGTTTTGTCCTATAAATTAAAACTTCTTTTAAATCATCCCTTGATATGAAACCCTTTCCAAAAATATCATATAGTTTGAAAACACCTGTTTTTTTTATATTTAATTAATGTAGTGTTAATAAAAATGATTAATTTTCATATTTTATATAATACTTACTTGATATTTTTTCTTCTTCTGTTCCAACTTTAGAGAGACTAAGATAAACATGATTTATTACATCAAATAAATTAATTTTTGATTCAATTTCAAATGATCTTGATTTTTTAATTTTTTTAAGTTTATCACTTTCACTACTTGAAAATGATTTAGATTTTTGTATATTAGATTTTTGTTTTAAAATAGTTGGTAAAGAATGAGATTGCAATCGATTTTCATCTATATCTGTTTGATTGAATAGAGGAGTTGGGATAATTTGAATATTATTACTTTCTGTATGGGATTTTGATATAATTTTTAATGGTTCAGAAGATTTCTGGTTTTTATCTTCTATACCCATTGATTTCAAAGACAATGGGATAGAATTAACACTTGAATCAATAGAGCTTGAGGAAATTGAATTTCTTCCAGAACTAGTTGAATCAGAAACAATTGAACTTGTATTATTAATTGAAGAGTTGGATGAGGTAGGAGAATTTGATATAGGTGAAATATTGGAATTATCTTCTATTTTATATTGATTATTATCATTATTATGTATATACTCAACTGGGATAGGGAAAGAGTTTCCGCCAATTGGGATTTTTAATGTGTTATCAATTTCCTTTCTAATTTTATAATCAACTTCTATATTATCAAAATTACCATCTTTTTCATTTTCGATAAAAGGAATGGTTTTTGAACTACTTGAATTTGAATTTCTTGATCTTTTCGATTTTTTTTTAAAATCCTTTGATAAATTTATACTTAGATTACTGTTACTAATTTTCCTAATAAACTTTGATCTTGTTGATTGAACATATTGGTTGAATATTAAATCCAACATATTATTGTCTTGAATATTAAATAATTCTTTGAAGGTACTTTTATCAATCATTAAAGTTCTATTTCCACTTTCTTGATTTTTTATAAATTCTCTAATCTTCAACTCATTATCTAAAAAGATGAATACATTTTTTTTTTTTTTTTTTTTTTTTTTTTTTTTTTTTGTTAATTTATTATAAACTTTGACAAAGCTTTAAAAAATATGGGGTATACCTTTTAATCTTTCAATTAATATCTTATCAATAACAGAGCAATTATTTTCATTTATTGATTTGTCAACACTAATATTTGGCAATTCTAATAAACTTGCATCTAAAAATGTTGATTTATATAAATTTGATCGAAATTCATGGGGAAATGATAATGGATTTGGTGATTTTTTAAAAGAAGAGTTTTTATTTTTTTTCATTGTTTCTTTTAGTTTGAAATAATTTCATTTGAATCACAATTTATATGAATTGATTTCTTTATTATTGTGAATAGAGAAGATTAGTTATTTATTTAAAAAAAAAAAAAAAAAAAAAAAAAAAAAAAAAAAAAAAAAAAAAAAAAAAAATTTATAAAATTTATTCGCATGCAAAAATTGTTTTTATTAAAAAACAGTTGTCATTTTTTCATTAAACAATGATGATTAATAATATATATTTTGATCCGTTAGATTATCTTAAATTTATAATATTATTTTTTATTATATGATATTCTGAATTTTAATATTTTTTTTTTTTCTTTCAAATTTTATCTAATTTTTATTTAGATTTAAAAAAATTTAAAACCAAAATCTTATAAATACTTATTATGTACAGTATATATTACTGGTCATGTTTTAGATTTCCATTGTTTTTTTCTTATTTTTTTATAATTTTTTATAATTTTATTTTTTTATTTTTTTTTTTTTTAATTTTAACAAACCTTTTTTATTTTTTTTATATTATTTTATAGCCCAATTAATTATTTTTTTATTAAATAAAAAAAAAAACTTTTTTTTATTAAATAAATATAATAATATTAAAAAACACCTGTCCATTTAAATAAATAGTTATTTTTTATTTTTATTTTTTTTATTTTTATTTTTTTTTTATTTTTAATTTTTTTTTATTTTTTGTGTCTATTTTTAATAATATCTTAATGCATTATATTTTCAACAGGGGGGGGGAGGGGTAATACATCTATGCGAAAACTCTACCTTATTTTTTTAATTTTTTATTTTTTCTCCTAAATGATTATGAAATTCAAAATTGGTAATGTAATGAACGAGAAAAAAAAAAAAAAGAAAAATAAAATAAAAATATTTAATAATAATAATATTTTGTGGGAGTGGTATAATTTTCGGAGTGTGTTTGTTGTTGGGGTGTAAGAAATATTTTTTTATTTTTAAAAAATTACTATTCGTCTATATTAAGAAGTTTTAAAAAAGAATTCAGAGATTGAAAATAAAAATAAAAAAATAAAAAATATATGCTTTATTAGGAAATTTCTAATAAATTGCAATCGTAACGATGAATTATTCTTTATCATATATTTTTTTTTTTATACCATTTTGATTGTGGTCCCAAAAAAAAGGAAAATATTGAAATTAAATTACCAAATTTTTTTTTTTTTTTTTTTTTATTTCTTTTATTTATTTTTATTTTGTTTGTATAAATAGATATTTTGAATTTTCACTTAAAATTACAACATATAATTATAGCAATTACTATTTAAGTATTACGTATTATTATGTAAATTTTTTTTTTTTTTTTTTTTTTTCATTATTAAGCGTGTGTGAGAGAACTACTTCTATTATGTTTTTTCTTATTTTTATTTTTGTTTCTCTTTGAAGGGGTATTGTGAGTACTATTTGAATTGTTTGGAATTGAAGAAGTTGAGAAAGAAAGTGGTGATGAAGCACCATCCAACTCTGTGTTATTGGTGGTATCAATGCCATTTAAATCAAACGATTGATTGATGATGTCTGAATTTAAAGATTTGTTTGGGATGATTGGAGAAGATAATGGAGATTGACCAACACTATGATTTTTTTTATGTTGATTTTTGCCATGTGATTTCTTTCCACCTTTTCTTCCTTGTTTTGGACTAATTGAATGAATTGGTTCATAAGCAAAGAGTAAATCACCACTTGTTGAAACTACGCTTGGAGTTATAGGTTCATTTGATTTTCTCTTATCCTTAACTGATGCAGGGCCTTCATTTTCTGGTGTGGGTGATGTAGTAATGCCATTAGCCTCATCAACTTTTTCGGTTTCATCTTTTTCTGATGGTGGAGATACAATGACATCAACTTTTTTATTGTCTTCATTTATAATCTCTTCTCCTTTGACCGATGAAGATTCTTGTGTCTCCTCTTCTTTGAGTATTGGTGTACTGTCAACTTCATTTACATCTTCTTTAATTACTTCTTTGATCTCCTCTTTATTTTCCTCTTTGATCTCTTGTTTTTCCTCGGATATTTCCTCTTTAACATCCTCTTTAGCTTCTTCTTTGACCTCTTCTTTAACCTCTTCTTTAACCTCCTCTTTAACCTCCTCTTTAACCTCTTCTTTAACCTCTTCTTTAACCTCTTCTTTAACCTCTTCTTTAACCTCTTCTTTAACCTCTTCTTTAACCTCTTCTTTAACCTCCTCTTTAACCTCCTCTTTAACATCTTCTTTGGCCTCTTCGATGTTTTGTTCTTGTTGTTTTAATTTTTCCAAGTCCTCCTTTTCTTTTTGTAATCTTTCAGCCAATTTTTGTTTGTAAGAAATGATTGGATCAATGAAAACTTTTGGAGGAGCAACTTTCCAAGAATGGAAATAAGATTTAAAGAGTGAAGATTCATTGTATTGTTCAACCAATTCAACTGAACAGTTGGAAGGTCTTTCATCATTTGCAGTTTCAATGTATTGATTAGCCAAACTCTGTGTATCTTTTAACTTTTGATCAGTACTCTTTGAACCTTTCCAAAGGAAAACTTTATGATAAACATCTAACAATAAACATTCTTCAGAATTTAAATCAACTTGAGAGAATGGATTAATTTGATCTGCTTTAAAGATACCTGAATTTTCTGTACATAAAAACAATTTGATTTTCTTTGGTCTTAAATGTTTAGCTGTTGGTTCGGTACCGTTTTCTTCTAGGTCATCTTCCTCTTTGTCTTGTTCTGTTTCTTGGCTATCACTTGTAAAGGTATTTATAATGACATCTGAAGATTTACCACCAATGATTTTCCAAAAGCTATCACTTTCCTCACCTTGATCGAATTCTTTGACACCCGATTCGTACTCTGGTGGAAGGAAAGTGAATAAATCGGAAGCCAAAGCTCTTTGTTCTTCAGTTGAAGCAGTACCATGCCAAACGATGATATATTTATTTGGAAAGATGAAAACAAACGAGTCTAAAGAGTTTAAGAGCTTACCATTACATGAATCTGGATCTGGGAACAATTGGGTGCCTCTGTTAGTACGTACTTGGAATATCATAGGCTTCATAGCCAACTCCTCATTGAGTACCAATAACTCGGTACCAAATAGATTAATGAATTCTTGTGGTTCTTTATTTTGTGCGATTCTATACTCAACTGGGTCATCAGATTGAAGTGATTGCATCTTCTTTTGAATCTCTTTGTAGAGACCAAATTTGTATCCGATGTAATTACGTTGAGTAGAGTATAAACCCTCCCAAAAGAATATGACGGAACGAATGGAGTTTTTATTCTCTGGCTTATATATGAAATGACAGACATAGGATTTATTGGAGTAAAAAATACCAAAATCGTCCTCTTCAACCTTGGTCCACTTATTGCCGCTACCACCAACACCAGAGCACCATACCAACAATTTCCCTCCACTATAATCTGATGAAGCACCTATATTGATAATGGGGACTTCTTTTTCCTCATGCATTGATAATACATCAAAGTTTAATGCCTCCTTCTTCTTTGAGGATAACGATAGGTAAGAGGTTTGTAATGGTTGTGCTTTTTCCACCCACTTGCTGAATTTACTCTTGAATAGACAACTTTCAGCACCATCGAATACCATAGTTATAATTGGTTGTAACTTTAAATTGCTATAGTATTCGGGTCTGTCATATTGGGACCAAATTTTCTTTGCCACTGGTATCAATGACTCTTTGGTGGATTTCTTAACACCCTTTCCCAACCAAATATACATCTCATGCTCACAATCCAATATGAAGCATGCTGATGATTCTAACATCTCTTGATTGATACCCTCTTCTTCTTCCATAGGTTTAATCGATGGTTTACCATCAGTACCTGTAAATATCTTAAATAAAAAGAATTCAGGTTCTAACACTTGCTCCTCATCATCTTCATCCACTTGAAAAATGTCATTCTTTTCTTTTGAAACATTTAATTTTGTGCCTTTTGGAACTCCTAAACAAAATAAAAATGTTGGATGTTCTTCTCCAATTTCTATTTTAAAAAAAAAAAAAAAAAAAAAAAAAAAAAACACAATTAATAATGTATTTTCATTAATAAATTATAAAAATAAAAAAAAAGATATTGCAAACATACCTAAAACCTGAACAGCTCTTTGACAACCAATTTCAACTTTTAATTTTTGGGCCATTTGCACAGCTTTTGCTTTCTTTTTCATATTTACTTTATCGGAACACCATACAAATATATAGGCATCACTTTGCATAATGAAAACGTCTTCTAAATTTAAAAACTCAACGGACATTGGAACCGATATGAAATGAAATGGTTCATCTTTACCTGTTACTTGAATTAATTTTGCGTCATCATGTAATGTAATCGATGATGTAACTATATTTGATACGGCTTGTTTAACAACTCCTTTTGGTTCTTCTTGTGATTGGATTTCTTCTTTATTATTCTCCTCATTCTCCTCTTCTTTTTCAACTATTTTATCCTCTACATCTTCTTGCTGCTTTTCTTGTTCTTGTTCAATTTCTATTTCCTCATCCTTTTCATCTACAACGTTATTCTCTTTAATATCTACAATATCTTCTTCGACTGTAATTTCCATTTTTATATTTCTTATTTATTATATTTTTTTTTTTTTCTTTCTTTATTCTATTTTTTTTTTGATATTATACAATTTAATGGTACACAATAATTTTGAGTTTTGAATTTTTTTGTTTTTTTTTTTTTTTTTTTTTTTTTTGGTTAAAAATATACAAATTATATAATATCTAATTTAAGGTTATATGGTTTTTTTTAGATATTTTGGGAAATAAATATAATAAAATTTGTGATAATAAATAAAATAAATAAATAAATTAAAAACAAAGCTAAAAAAAAAAATAAAATAAAAAATATATTTATATATAATTATACATGCAACTAAAAAGAAAAAAAAAAAAGAAAAAAAAGATTTTATGATGGCAAGGCAAAAAAAAAAAATAAAAAATTAAAAAAAATAAAAAAAATTAAAAAAAAAAAAAAAAAAATTTCCAATTTTTTGAATTTTTTTTTCTTTTTATTCGCATAATACGTTTATTAACATAATATTTTGCAATTCATTTTTTATTTATTGATTTTCATTTATTAATCAGTTGGTCTGATAGTTAAAAATAATAGAGACTCTGTACCAAAAAAAAAAAAAAAAAAAAAACAATAATTAGAAAAATAAAAAAAGACAACCTTCAGTAATACCACACCCTAATATATATATATATACATAAAACAAAATGTCATCAAATATGCAAGCAATGAAACAAATGAGACCAGCATTGGTTTCGCTCACAAATCAACAAGCACGTAGAAGATGCTTTAAACTCTACAGAAATTGCATTAGATCAATTCCACATTTAATTCAACATTATAATCTTTCTTACAATATGTCTGAAATGAGAACTAGAATTAGAAGTAAATAATCAATTTAAATTAATTCACATTTTCATATTCAAATATTATATATATATATATTCATACCTTCATTCTGGAAACCAGATCAATATATTAATATACTAATTCATTCATATTTTTTAGGCAACTTTGTTGAATTTGAAGATGTCAAAGAAAAGAATCAATTAGATAGATTGGCATTCATTGGTGAAACCGAACTTTTCGACGCAATGTCATTATTAAAAACAAGAAGTCACGTTGTAAATTATTTCGATACTCAACCAATCAGTAACAAACCAGTCAATGAAACTGAAAAATTATTAAACAAATTCTTTGAATAATCAAAATTTTTCAAAAAAAATAATAAAATAAATAATTATATATAGTTAAAATTATTGGTGATCAGTACTATCACAAATAATTATAACAAAAAAAAAAAAATAAAATAAAATAAAAAAATACAAAAAATAAAAAATAAAAAATAATGAAAATAAAAACAAAAAAAAAAAAAAAAAAAGCGATTGTGTGTTTTAAAGAGATCAGAATCGAAGATATTAATTAACTATCATTTGGGTTAAATAGTATGGCGGTGCACACATAAAAAAAAAAAAAAAAAAAAAAAAAAAAAATGAAAAAAAAAAAAAAGATCAGAAAGATGAGGTTATTTGAAAGGGTACAAGAATTAATTAAAAAAATAAAAAAAAATAAAATTAAAAAAAAATTTTTTTTTGGAAATCTTTTTAAAATATTTAAAATTTTTTTTTTTTTTTTTTTTTTTTTTTTTTTTTTTTGAAAAATTGAAATTATCCACAATAAATTAATTAATATATATATATATATATGGATCCATTAGAAGAATTAAATAAAGCCTCACGTAGTGTTAGAGTTTCAATCTATAACACCACTAATAGGAAATTAGTTTTAAAAACACACCCAATCACATCTGGATCATGGAGAGTACAACCACCAGAAAGTATTTTACCATTAAGGTATGTCAATATTTCTATATTTTTTTTTTACCTTTGTTTGCTTAAAAAAAAAAAAAAAGATAAATAAACAAAAAAAAAAAAAAATAATAGCCATAGTGATGATGACGAATACGATATTGACGATGATGATGATGATGATGAGTGATTAATAGTTAATTTTTTTTTTTTAAAAATATAGTACAGTTGAATTTGGATCAGAATCTACTAATATGATGGGTAGCACAGAGGCAGGATCAATCTATACAATGGATGGTAGTGAGGGTACATTTGAATTCTTTTGGAATAATCCATATTTTGGAAGCAGAGGATATAGAAGAGTAGCACCGGGACGTTATGAAACAGAGGTCACTGATGTCAATGCTCACAATTATGTATTGAAATTCGAAGTTAGAGAGTTAGACAATGGTATGAGGGAAATTGAAGAGATTGAGAAAGATATTAGGGATTTACAGACATACATCAACGATGCTGAAAATGGTATCAAAGGTATGACTAAAATGTCTCAAGTCTATCAGATGCAAAAAGATGATAAACAAGCCAAACTCGTCGAAAACAATATCAAAGAGAAAACCAAACATGTTGAGAGTATGAAACAAAGAAAACAACAATTGGAGAGTGATGTCACTCGTATCAGATCATTGGATACTGATCCAAAAGCAATGGAACAACAATTGACAAAGATCAGAGAGTCCATAGAGTCATTAGTGAAACAAAGAAAAGGAATGGAACATATGAGAGAGGTCTATGAACGTTCAAAAGACCTCAAGTCAATGGAGGGTTTAGATAAACAAGTCGAAACCAAAAAGAATGAAATAGAATCACTCAGAAAGAAAGAGCAAAAGGTAATTCAAAAAGTCATCGAGTTAAAGAAGAGTTTAGGTCTCGGTGCAACTGGTATTCAAACTAAAAAGAAGGTAGTTGCTTTATTCGATTACACAAAGAGTACCGATGATGAATTATCAATTGTGGCTGGTGATATCATTGATATCATTCATGATGAGGATCCAGATTGGTATGGTGGTCAATTACATGGTCAAATGGGTTACTTCCCAAAGGCTTTCGTTGGTCCTTATGAGCAAACTTCAACTACTGCATCAACTGCTTCCGATAATACAGCTGCCAATTGTGGTGCTCAATCCTCTTCCCACCCAAACACTGAAGAGTACACTGGTGAAGACTTTAGTCATCTCTATCCAAAGGCAAGAGTTGTCTATGATCATTCTCCTGAAGATGAGGGTGAAATCGAATTGAAAACTGGTGAAATTATCACTGTTTACTCTTGGGAAAATGATTATTGGTGGGAAGGTGTAAGCAATGGTAAGACTGGCTATTTCCCAAATACTTGTGTCGATTGGGTTGAGCCAGAAGCAAGTGCTACAGATTATACTGATTATTCTTATTATGAATCAACTGATTCTTCAACTGATGATCAACAACAACAACAACAACAACAACAACCAGTAACAGCTCCAACTAAAACAACACCAGTAACAACACCAACACCAACACCAGTACCAGTACCAACACCAACACCAACACCAGTTCTACAAACCATTCAACCACCACCAACAGCATTTACAGCACCAAATCTTAAAGCAAACACCACTACAACACACACACCTATTAAAAGAGATTTACCAACAGCACCAAAATCAACAATCGCACCAGTCATTAAGCCAATAACACCAACACCAGCAACTCCAACCCCAACTCCAATAACTCCAACCTCAATCCCAGCAGTTAAACCAGCCAATCCAACACCAGAACCAGCCACTCCAACTCCAACACCAACTCCAACACCAACTCCAACACCTATACCAACTACTACATTTACACCAGCAGTACCATCAAAACCAGTTACATCATCAGCATCAATTGTATCCTCATCATCAACTGTATCAACCCAATTTGATAAAATCCTTCAACCACTCATTGCTGATTTCACCAAAAAATTGGTTGAAGCTCACCAAAAAGAAACTGCATTATTGAATCAAAAGATTAGTGCACTCGAAAAGGAATTGAGAGAATTAAAAGAATCTAATGGTGGTAGTACTAATATTAGATCATCTGTTACCTCGACTGCAACTGTTATTTCAAAAGCAAGCCCAGCAGTGAGAAAATATTAAAAAAAATAAAAAATAAAAATATCACCCAATAATAAAAAAAAGAATTATTTTTATAATAATAATAATAATAATAATAATAATAATAATAATAATAATAATAATAATAATAATAATAATAATAATAATAATAATAATAATAATAATAATAATAATAATAATAATAATAATAATAATAATAATAATAATAATAATAATAATAATAATAATAATAATAATAATAATAATAATAATAATAATAATAATAATAATAATAATAATAATAATAATAATAATAATAATAATAATAATAATAATAATAATAATAATAATAATAATAATAATAATAATAATAATAAATAATAAATAATAATAATAATAATAAATTAATAAAAAATTGTTGTATCATTAATAGAATATCATCGAAAATTAAAACAAGATCTATGTCAGCGGCACCTTTTTTTTTGGAGCCAATTTTAAATTTATCAATGTCAAACACCAATACCGAACTGGATTAAAAAAAAAAAAAAAAAAAAAAAAAAAAAAACTAAATTTCTACCTACTGTTAACACGAAATACCACTTTTTTATTTTATTTTTTAAAATATTTTTTTTCATTTTTTAATTTTAATTTATCCATTTTTCATTTTATTTTATTTTACTTATCATTTAAAAATTGAGTTATGATGATACTGTCAAAAGATCAGGTCTTTATTTTGATATTTTAAAGGTTGAAAAAAACCATCCAAGATTCAGATTTTTCTATCTATTATTATTAAAAAATAAAAAATGAAAAATAAAAAATAAAAAATAAAAAATAAAAAAATTATTACAAATAAACAAAACTTTAAAGTTTTATTTTTATTTATATTATTTTTTACAATTCAAATTCGTTGAATTCTTCAATAGCATAATTATTAATATCGATATTATCTTGGAATTCAAATGGGTAAATACTCTTTTCAGTGATTACTCTATGAATGTTACATGGATCTTCTTAGTGACGGTATTAATACCTTTTTTTTTTGGCGGGAAGTTTAAATTTTTTTTCAATTTTTTTTTTTTTTTTTTTTTTTTATTTTTTTTCAAATTCACACATCGGGTGCTCGCCATAATAATATCAAAAATTTTTTTTTTTTTTTTTTTATTTCAACACATATTTTAAATTAATAAAAACATATTTCTTTATAAATTTTTTTAAAATTTTTTTGTAAAAAAAAAAAAAAAAAATACAAATATAATTAATAATTATTTACAGAGAAATAATGGAAGCAACATATTCAATACCAAGTACACCATTAAAAACGCCAATAAGACTTACGATCAATAATAGTCATAATGGTCAACATTCATTATCATTATCAACATGTAAACCAACACCAGAACAAAATGCATTCAATTTGAATATGTTTAGTGAAAAAAAGAAGAATCAATATCAAACACCAAAATGTCCATCACCACCACTAAAATCAACACCAGCCAGTAGAGTAAATAGTAATATACCATTGATTCATCATATATCATCATTATCTATGTTTTCACCAACAACTTTATTATCTGATTTCATTAATTGCAGTGAAAATGGTAGTAATCATATAGATTTTTCAAGTAGTTTTGGTGGTAGTAGTAGTTTAAATAGTAATAGTACAAATAATATTAATGGTATATATAAAATACCATCAAGTGTTAATAAAAATAATAACAATAACAATAGCAATAACAATAATAATAATAATAATAATAATGCTGTTTCATTATTTGATAAGAATTTCGATATAGTATGTAAATTAGGAAGTGGATCATTTTCAGATGTTTTTAAAGTGAAGAGTAAATTTGATGGTAATTTCTATGCCATTAAACAAGCAAGACATCAATTTAGGGGATTTCAAGAAAGAGAAAGAGCCGTTAGAGAAGTTAAAACCGCTGTATCATTACCACCCCATCCAAATGTTTTACAATATTACAGTAGTTGGGAACAAAATAATACACTTTTCATTCAAACTGAACTTTGCGAAAATGGTTCACTTCAAGATTTTTTAGATTCTCTTTCACCTAATCAAATACTATCTGAAGAATTAATATGGAATTTTTTACTCGATGTTTGTTTAGTAAGTTTTAAAATTATAACTATTATTTTTTAAAAAAATAAAACATGAAAAAAATTTTATTAATATATTATAATTTTATTGTATATATATTTTTTTTTAAAAAAAAGGGAATCCAACATATACATTCATATAATATGCTACATTTAGATTTAAAACCAGAAAATTTATTTATTTCATCACTGGGTAACATAAAGATTGGAGATTTTGGAATGGCTGTAAAATTAGAAACAACAAATAATAATAATAATGGCAATGGAGGATGTCAATCAAATAATACAAGTATGGATAGCGATTGTAATAATTTAAGTTTGGATGAAGATGATATATTTTTCGATTTTCTAGAGGGTGATAGTAGATATTTAGCATACGAGTTTCTATTGGATAAAAAACAGATTAGTAAACCTTCTGATATATTTTCAATTGGTGTTACATTCTTTGAAATGGTTACATGCAATGAAATGCCAACCAATGGTCCATTATGGGAATCATTGAGAAGCGACAAAGCTATAGATTTCTTAGAGCCTGGTAAATACTCTGACTCTCTATATCAAGTAATCTTGGATATGATGAAATCAAATATATCGGAAAGAATATCTTTGGATCAAATATTATCTAATGAAAATATTCAATTGGTTCAACAAAAACGTTTAAATCAAAATAGTAAAGATAATGAAACGAATAATAATATTATTAATATAAATAATATAAATAATAATAATAATAATAATAATAATAATAATAATAATAATAATAATAATAATAATAATAATAATAATAATAATAATAATAATAATAATAATAATAATAATAATAATAATAATAATAATAATAATAATAATAATAATAATAATAATAATAATAATAATAATAATAATAATAATAATAATAATAATAATAATAATAATAATAATAATAATAATAATAATAATAATAATAATAATATAAATTATAATAGTTATAATTTAAATTTAATAACACCATATTTCCAATATCAAAAAGAAAAAAAAGATGAAGAATTAAAAGAGATAATAGAATTTGGGGATTTACGTGAGTTTAAAGAAAAGTTTGAGCATCATCAATTTGCGATACCTACACCTCATCTTATAAGATCAAATGTTGGTCGTTCAAGTAGTTCCTCACTATTTAGTGATGAGGAGGACGATGATGACAGCGGTAGAGATTCTCCAATTCATTTCAGTTTAAATAATCTAAATAGTAGTAGTGGTATCAATGATAGCAACAGTAATTCATTCTCTTCGATTTTAGAGGAAAATAATGAATCATCACCACTACCTTCTTTATCATTTTCTAGAAGACTATCAACTTCGTCATTGGTTTCAATCTCTCCAAAACCAACTTTTAATAGCGGTAATAAATTATTTTCAATCGAAAATAATCAAAATAATAACAATAATAATAATAATAATATTAATAATAATGGTAATGGATTTTATGGTTTCACAAATAATGGTAGTAGTAATAATTTGAATGTTTTAAATAGTAGTGGGGAATTTAGTAGTGGCAATAAAAAGAAATTGGGTAAAAGAGGATTACCTTTACTCGATGTTAATGGTGGAAACAACAGTGGTTCAAAGGTTTGCGCAATTAAAAGAAGTTTCGATTCACACCCTCAAGAGAGTGATAAAATGTCACCCAGAAATCTTTTGAGTCTTTTCCAAGAAACAAACTAAAAGAAAAAAAATATAAAATAACCCCTCTTGTAAAGATATTAATTATAATACAATATATTGTATATAAAATAATATAATAAATATAAAAATATAATAAAAATAAAATATAATTTTTAAAAATATAATCTCAGCGTTTAAGTAGTTTTCTTTCATTGCTTTTTGATTTTTTTTTGGTTTTTTTTTTCAAATAATTTCTTTGTTTTTTGGTGAATTTTTTTTAATTTTCTTTTTTTTAATTTTCTTTTTTTCATTTTTTTTTATTTTTTTTTTCAGTGTTGTGAAATTAATTTTGTATTTGTATTGTTGTAAAAAAAAATAAAACAAATAAATTTTTTTCTAAATAAAAAGAATAAGATATGGCAACAACAGCGACAGATAGTGAAAAGAAAGTAAAATTACAACAAATTTTAACAGATGGCTTACTTTTACAAAAACAAGTAAAAGTAGTATTTGCAGGTGGCCATAATAATGAAAATACAATTAAACAAATTACAACGTTACTAGGTCAATTAAGAGAAAAATCTAAACAAGCCAATGAGTTATGTGAACAATTATCACATGATCATGGAAAATCATTGGTTTCAATTTTGAATTGTTTCATCGATTGGAATCAATTAGTATTGAATGCCACCACAACAAATACTCCAACATCTTCGGAGAAATTAAAAGAGGATTCATTACCAATAGAATCAAAGTTATTAGAAATTAGAGAGATTGCCCAATCATTCAAAGATGCATCTTTAGATGCAAGGTCAATGGAACTTTTAACAAATATCTACAATAAAACAAATCAAATTGATAAAGAAGTTGACATTTTAGAAAAAGCAGTTGCAGCTGAAAAAAACCCACAAAGAGCAGTGGCTTTATTTGATGCATACTTAAAGAAATTAGATCATACATATCAAGATCGTGATAGAATTTATCAATTAAATAATAAAGAACAACAACAAGATAATGAGGATATTAAAGTTTCAACATCATCTAGCAAAAAGCAACAACAAAAAGAAGAAAAAGAAAAAGAAGATAAAGATAATGGTTTTATGAAATTACATGCAGATGCTTGGGAAATTTATTTATGGTTAAAATCAATGCCAGGTTTTCCAAGAAATCAATTCATTTTACAAAGAAAAAATGCATTATTTAAATTGGCAATTTATATCGGTTCATTAGCAAATCCTTTAATCTCTGCAAAGGATAAAGAGGTTGTATCAATTGCTATGGAAGCATTTGATGAGGCATTACATATTGCTGATATCACTCAAAATAAAGAATACTTTTGTGCTGCTACCGCCCATAAATCATCGGTTGTATATCGTACTCTTCCAGAGGATGAACGTGTTAAACTCTTCAAGTCACTAGTTGATGTTGAAGAATCGATGAAACCTGTAAATAGTGAAATTAGAGATTTAATTCAATCAATAGAAAATAAAGACCCATCACTTTTCCCCGAGAAAAAGGAACAAGAAGATAAAGAAAAAGAAGAAAAATTAAAAAAAGAAAATGAGTCTAAAAATTAAATAAATTAAAGTAGTTTATTAATTTTTTTAAAAAAAAAAGATTATTATTATTATTATTTTAAGTATATTTTAATGTATTAAAACCTTGATCAAGTAAATTTGATTTAAAATCTGATATTTCATCTTCAATTCTTTTTAAAACTTCTAAATTTGAAATTGTTGGAGGTGGGACATAATCTTGACCATTAAAGATTTTACTAATGAGATGTCTAATTTTTTTACCACTCTTTGTACGTGGTACTTCTTTAACTGGAATCAAGTATTTGATTTTTGAAATTTCATCAATTTGTTCAACGATGTTTTTATTTAATTCCTGAAGAATTGATTCTATTTCGTTTCTATTGGTATAAATATTGATTGGTGATTTAAAGATTGCAACGGCCATAGTTCTTTCACCATATATATCATCATTGACACTAACAACACAACAATCCATTATTGAAGGGTGTTTTTGTATAGTCTCTTCTACGAGGCCACAAAATACAACCTCACTTCCTACCTTGGCTACATCATCAGTTCTTGAAACAATATAAAAATGACCATCCTCATCGAAATAAGCAATATCACCAGTTGCAAAGTATCCAGGATATTTTTTCAAATAACCTTCATTCAATTTTGGATTGTGATAAAGTGAAGTTGAAAAACTTGGTGGTAAAAGAAGTTTAACAACAACCTCACCGATTTCATTTGGTTTGGTAATAATTTCACCATTTTCTTTTACTAAATCGATATTAAATCCAGGAACTGCTTTTCCTATTGATTTAGCTCTCCATGGAATTGAATATGGTATATTTGTAATAAAGGTGGAATTTGCTTCTGATGAACCATAACAATCAACTATGAATGTTCCAGTTACATTGGTTAAATAGTCAGCTGTTGGTTTATCTAATCTTTCACCAACCACTAATGAAAACTGTAAACTTGATAGATTTAATTTTGAAATCGATTCTCCAGTTGGGTCTAATTTTCTTATTAATCTTATCTCAGTTGGCACAGTAATCATTTTATTCACAGAATATTTTTCAACTATTTTAAAGTAAATATTTGGTGATGGAGTTGTTGGATCACCTTCATGGAATATCGATGTTACGCCTATTAAAAGTGCACCATACAAGTTTAAATTTTGAGAGAATACCCAACCTATATCAGTGGTTGAAAAGAAAATATCGCCAGGGTTAATACCATGGACTCTATGGATAAGATAACTAGTTTGAACCAATAGTGATGAGGTTTCAATAATTAAGCATTTTGGAGTACCAGTTGTACCACTTGTATATGCATATAATAATGGATGCTCAGCCTCAACCGATGTATATTGAGTTAATGGTTCTAGACCTTTAATAGTACTTTCCCAATCCATAGAGTTTGGAATATTGAAAACATTACCCCTATTATAACTTGGTGAATCAATGATATCTGTACGGCTATGAACTATAATATTTTCAATAGAATGAGTTGCTTCTTTCAATGCATCAATTACCGTTGTAGTAAAATAAATATATTCACCAGATTTTATAGAACAAGTTGAGGTAAATAATAGTTTTGGTTTGAAATTATCAATTCTTACTGCCAAACTATGTGAAGAAAAACTTGAAACTACGACACAATTAATTGCTCCCAATCTAGTACATGATAGAATAGCAATTGCTGTCTCGATATAGGATGGCATAAAAATCATTACACCATCCCCTTTACCTATACCTAAATTTTTCAATGCCCTACTCATTATACAAACTTTTTCCCATAGTTCAAAGTAAGTTACTTTAACTGCAACTCCCATTAATGGGCATTCATGTATTATTGCAATTTGATTCCTTCTATTTGGATTTTCAACATTTACGTCCAAAAAATTGTAACATGCATTTAACATTCCCCCTTTAAACCACTCTGGATTATTATTATCACCACTATTAACTCTTCCATAAATTTTATCCCTTTTTTTATAAATTAATATTTTCTGTTTTATTTATAGTTAAATAATAAATAATAAAAAATTTACCATTTTACATATTTCTTTGCAACTTGGTTATAAAATTCAGTTTTGTTATTCTTGGAAAATTCTAAATCATTTTCATAATTAAAAGGATCACTTAAACTATATTCATTCATATTTTTTCTTAAAGAGAATAAATTATGTTGTTGTTTTTATAAAACATTTGTTAAACCCTTTTTTTTTTTTTTTTAAATATTTTTTTTTTTTTTTTTTTTTTTTTTTTTTTTTTTAATTCAAAATAATTTTATTACAACCCAAAATCTCCGTTTTAAAAAACACCCATTAAATTTTTTTAAAAAAGAAAGTGGTTTAACAAATTATAAGAATTAATAAATTAAAATAAAATAATAAATTTTTTTTTGGTTTTTTTTTTTTTAATTAAACCAATATAAAAAATAATAGTTTGGAAGATCTAATATGACTTTTTCGTTCTATTGTTTTTTTTTCCTATAAAAAAAACCTAAAAAATTCTCTAAACAAAAAAATATAATTTTCTTTTATTTTTGTGTTAAAAAAAAAAAAATCGATTCATTAATATTTAATTTTAAGATTTTTGTGAACCACAACCAATTTGATCTTCAGGAGAGCACTCACAAGCACTTCTACCAACTAAAAACATTTCCTCACGTACCTTCATTATTTCTGCGATTACATTTGCATTTAAGCCATCCAAATTTCGAATTTCTGCTAATTTATCACGAACAGTTGTAGATAAACGACTGTAGACATGTGATGGGAATGCCAAAAACATAAAGGTTGCCAACTGAGTTGGATAATCATGGCAAATCTCTTGAGAAGTTCCATGTTGATTATGTTGATGATTTACCTTCCATTTAATTCTACCATCTTCAATTAACTGATTAATAACTTTGAATGCTAAAGAATTTTTTGTTATTTGATCAAAAAATTTCTCCCATTTGTTAACTTTTTTATCATTATTTTCTTCATTATTATTTACATTTAAATTATTATTACTGTTATCATTATTATGTTGATGATTGATATCATCACAAGTATCAATACAACAACTACTATTATTTAAATTAAAGTTACCACTATTGATATCATTATACAAGGAATCATGATCTTTATCGCCAATCATTAGTTGTTTATGTAACTCGTGAGAGTAAGCACAAAGTACATATGGTGTTTCTGGTGGTAAAGTTTTGAAAAGGGTTTCAATGACATCCCTATAGTCCGAAGGATTATTTTCAGCCAATAACGTTGGAAAACCCTTTAAGAATTGATCGGCAACACTTGACCATGATAATGTATTCTTGATACGACAAAATGAGGGTTCGTAAGAAGGATTCTTACTAATGAGATAGTATCCTCTAGGTCTATTAGTTTCATTATCCAAAGCTTTCATTGATTCCCATAATACCTCAACTGGTACCCAATGAGGTGAGTATTTAAATCTAGCGACATCCAAAACCAATGCCAAATCCCTTTCTTTATGATAACCACCAATTGGTGAATAATGACCTGACCCAGTTTGACCTAAAACTTTTCTACTATATGACATAACCAAATGAATGCCTTGTTTACTCGATGCCTCTATGATACTATTTCTAAATTGATTGATATCACTTTCATCACCTCTGTAGGGTTTAATATTTGCACCATTACATTTTGATAAACATGAAAACTCTGTAAATGTGATACCTCTCTTTTTTACAGATTCAATCGGTATACAACAATCTAACATATCCTCTGCAAACCATCTCCATGGTCCCTTCCATAATCTATTTGGATCAATCTTTAATGCATTCAATACCATTGCTAATGTTGCTAGTCCACAAACTAATTTAATAATAATAATAATAATAATAATAATAATAATAATAATAATAATAATAATAATAATAATAATAATAATAATAATAATAATAATAATAATAATAATAATAATAATAATAATAATAATAATAATAATAATAATAATAATAATAATAATAATAATAATAATAATAATAATAATAATAATAATAATAATAATAATAATAATTAATAAATAAATATTTTTATTAAAAAAAAAAAAAAAAAAACCTACAAGCAGGATCACTTTGAGATACAAATTGTTCAGCTAAAGAGAAATAACCTTCCATGTGACCATTTGCTAATGCTTCTCTAAATAATTTTTTACCTTCATCCGATGAAAATTCCACTAAATGTGATGGTAAGTTTCTTTTATAAAAACTTACAACTGGTTTTGGTTGTGCTGATTGTAATGGTTGTATTGGTTGTTGTACAGAGAGTATAGGTGGTGGGTTTGGTTCTACACTTTTACAACTACTACATGAAACATTTGTTGTTATTATTTTTGGTGATGATAGTTTTATTGCAGGTGCTGCACTTGAAAAATTTATTCCACCATTATTCTCTTTATTTATATTGTTTTGTTGAAAAAGGCCTCTATTGATATTATTATTATTATTACTATTTTTGGTACTGAAATTTGCCGATAATTGTTTTGCGCAATTATGTGTACAATAACAACTATTTGTACATCTCTTTAATTGCTTTATAAGTAATTGACCATTCATTTGTTAAATTTTTGTTTTTTATGTATTTTTTTTTTTTTTTTTTTTTTTTTAAGTATCTATTTTTCTGTTTAAAAAATTAAAAATTAAAATATTAAAAAAAAATTAAAAACACAAAATTTTAAAAAAAAAAAATTAATTTAAAATTTAAATTAAAAAAAAAAAAAAATTATACCACACACTTTTTTTTTTTTTTTTTTTTTTTTTTCGTTTTTAGAATTGATTCTTCTTCCATTTTTCTTTTTTTTTTTTCGTTTCCCTTAACCAAATCATTTTAAATATTCATATTCCAAAAAAACACAAAAAAAAATCAAAATCAATTCGATGACTCTCAATATTTAAATCTTTTTTTTATTTTGTTTTATTTAATTTTTTTTTTTTTTTTTTTTATTATTTTATTATTTTTTTTGTTTGGAAAATAAAATATAATAATAATATTAGTATGGATTATTTAATTTTAATATATTTTATTTTCGAATTTTTTGGACTATATAAATGAAAATAATAATTTAATAAAATGTTCATTTTAATTAAATTAACAACTATTTAGTTGGATGGAGTAACCTCGAAAACACCAAAAAAATTTATAACCATCGCTGCAATTGAAAGTACTGAGCCAATGACAACAGCTATCCAAGACGTTGATGGACCTTGATATAAACCATTCTTTCTGTAAACGAAATCATAGTTATCATTTGAACAACTTGTTTCATTTTTTAAATGAAGACAATCTCTTTTTTTAGCACTTCCAATTCCCTATTTATATTAAAAACAAAAAAAAAAAAAAAAAATCAATACTTGTGATCTCTTTTGTAAAAAATGTATTCCATTATTTAAATAAAATAATTACCAAAAATATAAACATTGAAAGTAACATGAAGAGTGTGGCACCGATTAATATAAATTTACCAATCATAGAGATAATGGGAATAAATGTTGGAATTTTATTTATCACACCAGTTAATTTCATTATAAGTAAAATAGAAGTAATTAAAAATAAAATCCATGCCAAAATATCGAATGCTAATGACGCATTCATGATTGAGAGTTGATTTTTGGAAACTCTTTTTTCATTTTCTGTGTAAGTATGATGTTTAGTACTAACAACATCTCCACCACTAATTGTAAAATATTTATACTCATTATATTTGTATACTATTAAATAGTTATTTTTTATACTCGTTTGATACCAATATGATGAAAATGCTACTGTGGCGCAAATAAATGCACCAACTACTAATAACAAAGAAATGATGGCCTTAACTTTTGACATTTTTGAAATAATTGAAACTAATAGAATTTTTTTTTTTCTATCAGATTTTAATTTTTTTTTTTTTTACGTTCAACAATCAAAAAAAAAGCTTTCAAAAAAAAAAAATATCTGTGAATTAAAAATAAAAACATCCTAAAAACCCAAGAATATAAAAATAAAGAAAAAAAAAAAAAAATTATCAAATCAAAAAAAAAAACTCAAAAAATCTAATGAAATATTTATTTTTAAATTATTTTATTTTTTTTTTATTATTAAAAAAAGTTTTATTGTTTTTTTTTTTTTTTTTTTTTTTTTTTTTTTTCTTTCAATGAATGTTATTATGAAAATAAGATTTTTTTTTATTTTTTCACTAAATTATTTGTTGTTTTTTTTTTTAAAAATATAAAAAAAAATCGAATTAAACAATAAATAAACAAATATTATTAAATCCAAAAAAAAAAAAGATATTTATGATTATTATTTTTTTTTTTCCCTAATTAAATTTTATAGGGGATATTTATTTGAATACCAGTTAAAAAACAAAAAAATCAAAAAAAAAAAAAAATTAAAAAAAAAAAAATGAATAAAAAAAAAAAAGAAACTTTCGAAGAAAGTCTCTTTTAAAATTCCAAAATTTCAAAACCATATTTTTTTTTTTATTTTTTTTTTTATTTTTTTTTATTTATTTTTTTTAAATTTCAACTTTTACTATTTTTTATTATAATTATTTCTTTTATTATTTAAATTAAATTAAAGAAATGTTCAAAAATATTTCAAAATCTATCGGTTTTTTAGTTGCCATAATTGCTTTGGTTAAAGGTGATACTTACACATGCAGCCAAATGCAATCATTAACTAGCAACTATTTCAAAGGTCCAACACAAACTACTATGGTATACTATCAACTGGGAAACTTTTTATTAATATACAATATATAAATTAAGGTTTTAACATATTTTATTTCCATAAAATATATATATATATATATATATAGCTTTGTATTTCATATTATGAATCATCATATAATACTCAAGCAGTTAATCCATCATCACAAGCAACAGGTTTATTCCAAATCCTTCCAGAGCATTGTGGTGAATTATGTAAAACTTGTACAACACCAAGTGATTTATTGGATCCAACTATTAATACTGAATGCGCAAAATCTATTTTAAGTTCTCAAGGTGTAAGTTTTAGTGAAAAAATAAAAAATAAAAAAAAAAAAAATAAAATAAAAAAAAAAAACTAAAACATTCATTTTAGTTTAAAGCATGGACAACTTATAGTTCTGGTGATTGTAATGGTTGGGATACATGTGTAGCTCCAAGTGCATCAACAACATCAAATACTGCAGGTCCATCAACTACACACGCCGCATCATCAGGTCCATCGACTACACATGGTGCATCATCATCAGGTCCATCATCTAGTGGACCACACTCATCAGGTCCATCATCTAGTGGACCACACTCATCAACATCCTCTGATGGTTCACAAGACTCAACCTCTTCAAATCCAACATCTTCAAATCCAACCTCTTCAAATCCAACCTCTTCAAATCCAACATCATCTGACCCAACTACCTACACAGGATCATCATCAAGTGGAATGTTTGATTATAAAGGAAACTATGGTGGTAGACAAAATATCATAAAATATTATTAAATTGTTTCAATAAAATCGAAATTTTTATATTATTATTATTTTTTTTTTTTTTGAAAAAAACATTAGGTTGCTGTGCCAAGAAGATAGAAATTGGATCAGACTTGATAAAGTAATCTAATACTTTTGAATTCAAAATTATCTATTTCATCACCCCCATTTGCGAATTTGATGTTCTAAAAAAAAATAAATAAAAAAAATTAAAAAAATTATTATTGGTTGTGTTGTTCAAAAATTTTTTTTTTTAATTTTTTTTTAATATTTTTTTTAATTTTTTTTTTTAATTTTTTTTTTTTTAAAAAAAAAGAAACAACCCACTCATTTTTAAATAAACAGGCGTTGCAATATTATAGTTGTTGGATAGTTGTTTTTTTTTTTTTTTTTTTTTTTTTTTTTTAATTTTCAAACTAAAAACACTTCAACAGCATAATAAATAGTAGAAGTAGTAGGAAATGGCGGGTAGTTTGGATGATTCAATCTACAATAATGGTAGAGTTGGGGGCGGCGGTGGTGTCGGATTTAAACTTTCTAGAGGATTCAATAAAGATAGTATCTCAAAGAGGATAATTATGATGTTATTCTTTAGTAAAGGTATTAGAGCATGGTCATGTATTATATTGTTATACTTTTTACAATCATCAATTTCCATCATTTCATTATCATTTTATATGTGCCTTTTCTCATCAATCTCTAGTGTCCTAGTTGAAAAGCCATGGAACCTTTTATCATCATTAAGACCATCACAAATTAAAAAGATAATATATCACTCTATCTTTAATCTTTTGATTGTAATAGCTTTCAATTCTTCAATTAAATTTATTGGTCCAATTGGGTAATTAATTAATTAATTATTTATTAATTTATTTATTTTATAAAACAAATATTAATATATCATTGGATAATATATAGATCTATTTTAGCATCAGATTATACATTTTCAACATATCCATTAATATTTAATAGTTTATTACAAGGTAATTTCCTAGCAACTGATATGGTATGATTATTATTCAAATATAAATAAGATTATATATATCCATAAAATATTAATTATTATATATATATATATTTTTTTTTAATAGTCAAGAGGATCAATAATGTTAATGATTGGATATTTTTTAATACCTTTATTTGGAATTAATAGTAGATTGGATATTTTAGGATATAGTTCATCACAAGTATTTATGATTGGGTTATTTAGTTTGATAGTTCATAATGTATTGGTATTATGGAAGAAAACAATCGTTAGAGGTTGGAATAGTGGAAGTGGTGTTGGTGGTAAAAATAAACTATCATCATTAGGTTCATGTCTATCAACTGTTGTATTGTTAGTATTTAAATTATTTGAAGGATGGGGTAACTCTTCATCGATGACGATCGATCAGGTGTCATATTCTCAATTGTTTGTAATTGCAATCATTACATTGATCCTCTATTCTTTGAACCAATTCATTGATGATGTTTCTGAAAAAGAATTAACATTTAATGTACTCTCAAAGGTTAGTTTAACCTCTTCAATACTCTTTGGTTTATTAGCTGCTCTTTTCATTGGTTTCAAAGATTTCTTCCATCCAATTTTAATTTTAAGTTTTATTTTTATAATTAATGGTAAATATTGATAATATATTTATAATATAGGACACAATACAATGATGACTAATATTTATCTTTTCATATTTCTCTTATTCCTTTTCCTTTTCCTCTTACTCTTACTCTCATTTAGCGATTCATATATTATATTCAAAATCGAATGATATTCAACCGATGACATTTTCAAATAATATGGACGGTAGTAATTCAAATATTAAAACTTATAACAGTGGTGGTAATGGTGGTAGTATGATTAATAATGGTAATGGTGGTAATGCAGTTTATTATTTTGAAATTTTAAAGGACGTATTGAGACAAATAGTTGATAAACCAACCTCTCGTAGAATATTTACATTTTTAGTGATCAATTTAATGTTTATGTTTGTAGAGATGGCATATGGTATTTGGACCAACAGTTTAGGTTTAATCACTGATGCTTGCCATATGTTTTTTGATGCTACTGCACTCTTTATTGCATTGGTGGCAGAGGTTATCTCTCAATGGAAACAAAATGATAAATACTCTTATGGTTATGGTAGATTCCAAGTTTTATCAGGATTTGTAAATGGTATCTTTTTAATTTTTATTGCCGTTACAATTTTAATGGAATCCATAGAAAGGTATTTTAAAAATTCATCTCTTTTTTTTTTTTTACTTTTATATTAATATATTTTTTTTCTTTTATAGATTATTAGAGCCTCCAGAAATTAATACAGATAAATTATTATTAGTTTCAGTATTAGGATTTATTATAAATTTAATTGGTATTTTCTCATTCCATGGTGATCATGGTCATTCCCATGGTGGAGGTGGTGGTCATTCACATGGTGGCGAGAAGAAAGAGAAACACCATGGTCATAGTCATGGTGGTCATGGTGGTCATAGTGATCAAGTAACACCAATTTTAGGTGAAGAAAAGAAAAAGAAGAGAAGTGTTAACATTGATGGTGTATTTTTACATCTTTTGGCAGATACATTAGGTAGTGTGGGTGTTATTGTATCATCATTGATCATTCAAATTTGGGGTTACACATTGGCCGATCCAATTTGTTCATTGTTAATCAGTATTCTAATTTTCTTATCAGTTTTACCATTGATTGCAAATACAGCCAAAACTTTATTACAATGTACACCAGAACCAATTCAATCGAGTCTCGATCAAATCAACCAATATATTCTCTCAGTTGAAGGTGTACACAACATTATCAGTTATCATTTTTGGTCACATTATGACGATATGAATATTGCAACCTTAAAGATTCAATTGAATGAAGCTGCTTCCTCCAATTCCTCTTTTAATACAGAGAAAATTAAAAAATCAATTTCAAAATATTTAAACAAAGATCATAATATTCATAAATGTATTATAGAATTTATACCTTTATTATATAATAATCAACAAGGTAACGATGTACCACTAATCAGTCATGTCCATAATGATATTCATTCTTCATCATCATCATCACATCATCGTCATAATTAAAAAAAAAAAATAAAAAAAATAAAAAAAAAAATAAAAAGGTTATATAAATGAAAAAAATAAAATAAAATAAAATAAAATAAAATAAAATAAAATAAAATTAAACGAATCAATAGTTTAATAAAGAAAAAAAAATTAAGAATTCATAGACTTTCTAAAATAACGAACAATTTTTTTTTTTTTTTTTATTTATTTTGAACAAAAAAAAAAAAAAAGGATATTTTAAACAGATGCATTAAAAAAAAAATAAAAAAATTAAATTTGTGTATTTGGTATTAATTAAATAATTTTCAGTTAATTTTTAATTTGGTGTGAAAGGTCAAAAAGAATTTTTTATATTTTTTTTTATTTTTTTTCAATTTTGAAAATTAAAAAAAATGAAAAGCTTTTTATTTAATCTAAAAAAAACCACAACAAATTTGAATTATATTCATAGGAGCATCAATAATAATAATCGATTACTACTATTTCCAATAAATAATATTAGTAGTAACAACAATAAATTAGGTATTAGTAGTAGTAATAATATTTGTATAAATTTTAACATTAAAAACAAAAGATTTTATAGTAACAAAATGAATTTATCAGAGGATGAATGGAGAGTCAAACTTTCACCAGCTCAATTTAAAGTATTGAGAGAAAAGGGTACAGAAAGACCAGATAGTGGAGAATATAATAAACACTATGAAAAAGGTGTTTATAATTGTGCAGCTTGTGATGCTCCATTATTCAAATCCGATCATAAATTTTCATCTGGTTGTGGATGGCCATCTTTTTATGATTCAATTCCAGGTGCTTTGGAACTTCATGAAGATCCATCACTCCCAGGAAGACCAAGAACTGAAATTTGTTGTAAAAATTGTGTAAGTTTTAATATTAATAATTAATAATAAATAATAATTTTTATTAATAAATAATAAAATGTTTAATTCTTGCACAGGGATCACATATGGGTCACGTTTTTAAAGTATGTACTTTTTATTATGTAGGGAAATTATTTAGTGAATATTTTACTAAGTTTTTTTTTTTTTTTTAGGGAGAGAGATTTAATACACCAATTGACCAAAGACACTGTGTCAATTCAATTTCATTAAAATTCCACTCTGAAAAATAGAGCCACCAATAACCAGGAAAAAATAATTAAATAATAAAAAAATATCAAGTTTTTAACTTTATTGTTGAAGATTAGCAATTAAATATGATTTTATTTTTGTGGTAAAGGAGTAATTGGAATATTTTTTTTTATTTTCTTTATTTATTATTTATATACTAATGTGTGGTTTAAAAATAAAATAAAGCAAATTTTGAAATTATGAAATAAAATATTGACTAGGGGACGATAAAATAATTGCTGAAATATATCTAAATATTGATTTTAAATTGTTTTTTTCCTTTCTTAACATAAACCTATTGGTGGTCATCGAGGAAGTTATCCCTATCACTATGCAAAAGAATATAATGGAATACTTGAGATTATAATATAATAAAGATAAATTAATTTATTTTATATTTAAAGGATTGAAATTACCATATAAACACTATTCATTTTACAAATTACAAATTTATTATTTTTTTAAAAAAAAAAAAATTAAAAAAAAGAGAATTGTGGTTAGAGTGATACATTACTTAAAAAAAAAAAAAAAAAAAAATGAAAAAAAAAAAATAAAAAATATTTTGAAAATAAAAAAATATTTCAATTGTTTCCCCATTATTACTTTAATTTTAAAAAAAACCTCTCGTTAAATTGAGAAATGTCAACACCATTCAACATTAGTAATAGTATTAATATAAATTATCCAAATAATCAAAACAATCCCCACTTTGATAATAATGATGACTTGAACTCTTTATATCCGCCAAATAATCACCATTATACCATTAGCACTAGTCCAAGCACAAGTTCATTCTTTCCAATAACCTACACCACAACCAATACTAATAATAATAATAATAATAATAATCAAAGTGGAAATAGTATACATATTAGTGCTAATAATAGCAGTGGCGGACAAATATTATCAGGACCACCAAATCACAACAGTATCAACAACACCCAAAGTATTACATCATTAAATGGTTTTTTTAGTAGTAGACTAAATAATAACTTAGATTTTAAAAGCTATGTTGGTCAAAGAATCCAAACAATTCATAATAATAATAATAATAATCAATTATCAATCTTAACACAAACTAAAAATAATAATAATAGTAATAATAGTAATAATAGTAATAATAGTAATAATAATGGTAGTAATAATAATAGTAACAGTAGTAATAATAATAATAATAATAATAATAATAATAATAATAATAATAATAATAATAATAATAATAATAATAATAATAATAATAATAATAATAATAATAATAATAATAATAATAATAATAATAATAGCGGTAATAGTAGTGATAATGAAAATCCTTCAATTAGTATTGGTAGTGGTAGTCATGATAATCATCAAGGATCATTATTATATCAATCAAATATATTTAGAGATGGATTTGGTTCATTCTTAAAATCTTCCTACTTTAGTGATGTGACCATCATTGCAAATGAAAGAAAATATTTCCTCCACAAAGTTATTTTGGCCCATTCTTCTCAATTTTTCTCCGATCACTTTGACCAACAAGAACCAATTGAAATAAATAATAATTTTAACGATGATACACCTTCTTCCTCCTCTCCTCCAATTGACAATAAAAATAATAATAATAATAATAATAATAATAATAATAATAATAATAATAATAATAATAATAATAATAATAATAATAATAATAATAATAATAATAATAATAATAATAATAATAATAATAATAATAATAATAATAATAATAATAATAATAATAATAATAATAATATTAATAATAATAATAATAATAGTAATAATAAAAAAAATAATACTAATAATAAAAATAATATATTAACAACATCAACAAATAATAATAGTAATATAAATACAAGTAATGTTAATAATACATATTTTAATTATCTTGGTAATAATACATATGAATTGAAGGGTGGTTTATTTTTAGAATTTTTTGAGCTGGTTGTAATGTATATGTATGAGGGAAAGGTTAGTCTTACCCCAAAGAATGCTTTGCCAATATTATGGCTTTCCAATACTTATTCAATTAGAGGTTTGAAAAAAGTTGCAACCTTTTATCTAACAAGTTCAATCACCAAAGAGAATGCTTTATCAATGTTAAATAAAGCAATCAATATTGATTCGGAGGACTTGGTTTCAAAATGTATTACTGTTATTTGTAAACATTTTAATCAAATTATCTTACCAAACTCTTTTTATAAATTATATTTAAATCAACAACAAAATAATAATAACAGTAATAACTCTAATCAATTAATGTTACCAAACTTTGGTAGTGGCCATAGTCGTAACAATAGCTATAATGTAGATGATAGTAATAGTTTTGACCCACCACATTCATCAAATTCGGATGAATCTTTTGTTCATCCAATAGATGATAATAATACAAATAATGATGAACCAACAACTACCACTATTATTACTACTACAACAACAACAACAACAGCACCAACACCAACACCAACACCAGCACCAACACCAACCACTACAACAACAAATACAACAACTACATCATTTTCTATACCATTATTAGTTACACCATCAACAGATAAACAAATTAATTACCAAATATTAAAGGATAGCGAAAAATCATTAGATCCTAATACAATTAATACCATTCCAGAATTATTATCATTACCTTTAAATATTATGATAAGATTAATGAAACAGAACAATTTATCAGTTTCAAATGAATCGATTGTCTATAAGACCGTTTTAAAATATATTCAATGTAATAGAGCCTATCTATCTGAAAAAGATGTTTGTTCATTATTTGAGGTGGTTAGATTTCCGTTGTTTTCATATCAACAACTTGAAGAACTTGGTGATACATCAATGGTTCCTTCTTTTCTAATTACAGAGGCTTTGCTTCAGAGATTAAAAATTCATGAAGGCCCAAAAGAAAAGGAGAATAAAGATCCAAAGGAGACCAAAGACCTTAAAGATTTCTGTGTGAGTACTGGAAATAACGGAAGTTCACTATCATTATCAACAATTACAACATCATCTTCATTAAATTTAAATACTCAATCCAATGGAAACATTCAAGATTGTGAAGATGGTATCGGTAGCTCCCTATCCCAAATGAGAAAAATACCAAGAACCGCCTATGCAACATCTTTAGAGTATTCTCATGATTTCGATACATTTGGTGTGTTTTACTATATTGGAACGAATGGAGGAAAAGAAGAATGGTCTAATCCTGCTTTAAGAGGTAGAGTTAGAGTTGCCTGTTCCTCTCAAGAAAAGGGTAGTGTAATCGACTGTTTCAATAGAACTAGTTCTGAATTTTGGTCAATGGATGTACCAGCCTCTTGGATTTCCGTTAATTTGGGTTCAAGTAGAACTATGGTACCAACTTGCTACACTCTAAGACATGGTGGTAATAGTAAAGCAGATTGTTTAAGAAATTGGACTTTACAAGGTTCAATGGATAGTAAAGTAAGTTGGTAAACTTTTTATAAATAAAAAAATATATTAATTGTTAACATTTATTATTTTTATTTAGAATTGGACTGTATTAGTTAGACATAGTAATGACGCATCACTAAATGGAAATTTTAGTACTTGTTCTTGGCCAATACCAAATTGTACTCAAGCATATAGACATTTTAGAATTTTACAAACTGGAAGAAACTCTTCAAATCATAACTTTTTATCAATATCCGGTATTGAATTTTATGGAGATTTATATGAAACAAGAGTTTCTCAAAATTAAAATAAAAATTGTATTATTATAAGTAATTTAACTTTTTTTTTCTCTTGTATTATTTTTTAAAACAAATAAATAAAATTAATGTTTATCTTTTTTTTTTTTTTTAAAAGGTTTTTATTAACAAATATTGTTATTGTCTTTTTTTTACCATTTAATATTTAAAGCATTTGTAGTTTTTTCAATTCTATGATATTGAGTATGGAGATTAGTTTTTGAATCAGAAGAAAAACAACCATTTAACCAAGTGTTATAAATGTTTTGAACTGATTGATTATCGATAGGTTGTCTTAAGATTACATTTTCATTATATTTTTCTTCGGAATCCAAGAGGATTGCTTTATTTTCTTTGATACCCTCAGCTTTAATTTGACCACCACCATTTATACAACCAGAAGGGCAAGCCATAATTTCAACGAAATCGTATTGAGAGGTAGCATCTTTTTTGATGGCGATGTTTGTTTTAATTTTTCTAACAACATTTTGAATATTTCTAAAACCATAAGCTTGGGCGAAATTTAAAACTTTTTTACCATCAATCTCTAATGAAACCTCTTTAAAGTCCTGATTTCTACCGACTTTATATTCTATTGGTTCAACAATATCGACATTGAATAATTCCTTTGCGGCATATTTATAAACGAATTCTAAGTAACCACCAGATGAGCCTTTGATACTATAGAACTCATTTGAGTTTGATAGTTGAAAGAATTGATTCTCGATCGAGCTATCCTCTTCTAATGATAGAAAATCGATTTCTTTCTCCTTTAAAAGGTCTAAAATCTCTGTTGTTGATAATACACAATCTACATCTTTGGTTTTAAAAATATCATTATAGAAATCATTTCTAGATGCCTCTAATTTTTTATCATAACAAGGCATAATTGTGACATGATATATATTGGATGGTTTGCTATCTATCATCTTTTCAGAGAAATAATATTTTATTAATGTTCCCATTATTTGTTGAGGTGATTTAGTAGTACTAATATATGGTAGTATAAATTCACCATGAGTTTTCTCCGCATAACAAATCCAACCTGGGCATGCTGAAGATAACATTGGTAATGGATAGGGTTGTGGTTTACCGTCACTATTATTATTATTTTTACTATCTATATAAGTTTTTCTATATCTTGCCACAAATTCTGCTGCTGATTCTAACAATGAAAAATCTCTACTAAAACTTGAATCAAATAAATAATCTATATTTAATTTTTTAAAAAATGTTTTTAATTTTTTTACAACCTAAATTTAAAAACATGTTAATATTAATATTACAATAAGGTTAAAATGATAATAATAGTAATGATAATCATTTATTTATATAGTTTAATATCTTACAGATAATGTTGAAATTTTAAAATGAGAAGCTAAAGAAGCTCTAGATTGTGGGGATAATGTTATTACAATTGTTTTCTTTTCATCTTTGTTAATACTACTATTATTGTTATTGTTTACATTTAATAAAAATTCAGAAATACTTTGAGCTGTAATTAAAACACTCTCTGCTGATGTAATACATCCACTACATGCTAAACAATCATTTAATGTAATTGTTGCTTTTTCTAATGATTTTTTAGTTCCGTCTTCTGAAATTTCAACATATCTCCCATCTGATTCGATTTGAATTTTTGAATTTCCCTATTTTTTTTTTTTTTTTTTTTTTTTAATATTTAAGTATTTAAATTAAAATAAAAATGAAAATAATACGTACTGAATCATTTGATTTTTCAATTTCAACAGGTTTGATGCATACTTGAGATGGAATGATATAATCAAACTCTGTCAATTTTAAAACTGACGAAAATTTGTCCTCTCCTTTACTCATTTCCTATTTTTTTATGTAAGTTTTGTAATGTTGGGAAAAAAGAAAAATGAATAAAAAAAATAAAAAAAAAAAAAAATTACAAAAAAATAAAAAAAAAAATTAATTAATCAAAAAAAAAAAAAAAAAAATAGAAAAAAAGAACGAAAAGAATATCTGCGACCAATTTTGAATTTCTTTTTTAGTTTTTTTTTTTTTTTTTTAATTAAAAAAAAAAAATTATTAATTAGTTTTTTTTTTTTTGTTCAAAAACCCAATGTTCCATTATTTTTAATTTTTCTAATTTTTTTTTTTTTTTTCATTTGTTTCGTTTTTAAAAAAAAAATCTTTTTTTTTTTTTTTTTTTTTATTTGAAATATATTTAATAAAATAAAATGATATCAAACGTTTTAAAACAGATTAATAAATGTAATTGCTTTAATAAAGTATTACAAAGTAAAACTTTGAATTATAAAACAAGATTATATACATCAAGCTCAACATTAAATAACAAACAAAATGATAATAAAAATAATTATAATAATCAAGAATCAAAAGGATTTAAATTTGAAGAAGAAGGTGAAAGAGTGAAACAAACTAAAGATAATAGATTAAACAATGAGAATAAAATGATAATGTATAGTTTTTCAATTGGTGGTATATTTAATTATTTTGGTAAGAAACAACAAGAGGAAATTGAGAATCCATATGGTAATATTAGTAATAGAGTTATTGGTAAAAAGATAGAATCTTTTGAGGAGGCATTAGATTGGTATACTCGTTACTATTGTTATCCAGAGCCAGAACAATTTTTAGTTGCAATGAAATTATTATTGGGTAAACAATCTAAAATCTTTGTAAGACAGCAATTAAACAATATAAAGGAGGAATCGGATATGAAATCGATTGCAAGAATCTCAACCGTTCAATCATTCTACTATTTACCATTGGTCGGTTTTATGATTGAAATGTTTAAACAAAATCCAACTCAAGTTGATAGATGGTACAAAGAATTAACTACAGACACTGAAATCTCAACACCAATAAAAAGTGGTTTAGGTGATTTGGATGCTGTTATGTTAATTAACTTGGCTGTGGTATTGGCTGAAACTCCAACAACAAACACTTTGACTGAAAAAATCTTATCAAACTATTGTAATGAAAAAGATACTGTCGAATCAAAAAAACAAAAAGCTGAGAAATTCAAAGCTTGGGCTCAAGCTCAAAAGAAATCTATCTCCTCCTTACCTTTAATACTCATTGGAGAATACTTCGCCTCTGGCAAAGAAGATCTCGTTAAACAAGTTTCCTCAATTTGGAGAAATTCTTTGGATGGTCTTGAAGTTATGGGAATTCAAAATACTCAACAAGCAAACACTCAAAATAATGTCGCAAAACGTTTGGAATTCCAAAATCGTGAGTTAGTCATTGAACAATTAAATCAAGCAATTCGTCTTCTATCAAAAGATCCACGTGCTTGTTCCATTTTAAAAACTGAAGTTGAACATCAAATTAAACAAAAAGAAGAAAGAATTAAGCAATATAAATAAAATAAAATTAAGTTTTTTTTTTTTTACAAATTTTTTTCTTTTTTTTTTTTTATTTTTTTTTTTATTTTTTTTATTTTAAATATATATTAAAAAAAAAAAAGAGAGTATACTATTTATAAATTAAACTAAACTTTTAAAGATGATTATATAAATTTACATATATTTTTTTTTTTTTTTTTAAAAAAAAGAGAAAAAAAAAAACCTATTCTTGTTCTTTTGAGAAATCTATATTTGATTGTTCTTGTTGTGGTGGTTGTAATTCGGTATCATTTGAAGATTCAACAGTATTAATACCCTTTTCTTTATTTTTTTCATCAATAGCTTGAGAGGTTTCAGTTTGGATTTGTTGAACCTCTTGTTTAAGGAAAGAACCAAAACTTGAAACTTTGTTTACAATTGGTGATACTGTACTATTTTCTTCGGCTGCTTTCATTATATTTGATGCTTGCTGAGAGATCATATCACTTGCACTCTTAAAGAAACCAGAGATTTGGAATCTCTCATCAATTGCATTTGCTTTCTCTACAACTGCACCCTTTATGGCGGCAGCACTCTCAGAGATGTGAAGGTTATTATCGATTTCATTTGCTTTAGCTTTGACAGCTTCAGCTCCAACTTTAAGTTTTAATGAAATCATATGTTCCTCATCTACTTGACGTGCTTTAATAGCAGCATCTTGTCCAACACTATAACCTGCTGCAATAATTGATGCAATAACAGAGGTTTTACTTCTTTCACTGTCTGGTGCACTATGTTCTCTATTTACAATGTCCTCTTGTGATTGGCTAACATATTGTTGTTGTGGTGGTTGTTGTTCACCACTAAGATTATTAAATTGTTGTTGTTGGGAATATTGTTGTGTTAAATCAAACTCTAACTCTGGTATAAATGGAACAACTTGAATAACTTTATCTACAATTAATGCATTTGTTAATAGTAAAGCTGTTTTTGCTGCAGATTCTGTTTCAAATACTACAATTGCTTGTTGTGAACTTCCAGTTGGGTCACTAAATATATATACACAAATAAGTATTAAATAAAAATTTTAAAAATTAAACGAAAAAAAAAAACGAAAAGACTTACTTTCTTAAAAATAAATTAACAATTCTACCACAAAACGAGAAAAAATCTGAAACTGTTTTAGTATTTGCTTTTAATGAAATATTTGAAACATAAACTGTGTAATCTTGATTCATAATTTTATGTATATATATATATTGTAGTAATTAGGCAATGAGTGTTGTTGGTTTAGATATAATTATTAAATAGTAAATTTATTATTGTAGTGTGTTTTTTGAATTTTTAATAAAATAAAAAAAAATAAAAAAAAAAGACAAGAAAAAAAAGAAAAAAAAAAAAAGAAAAAAATAAAATTAAATTTTAATTAAAATTTTTTCAACTTTTTTTTATTTAATTAAAAAAGAATTATTTTAAATTAAATTTTATTTTGTTTGTTTTTAAAATAAAATAAAAAATAAAAAAAATAAAAATAATAAAACTAAAAATGAAATAAATTTTAATTATAATAAAAATACATAAAAATTTTATTTATGTTGAAGAGGATGACGAGTCACTAGGGATTTCGGATGCTAAAAATGTATGGTCCATAATAAGAATGAAACAAGCTGCGAGTGTAATACCTATGAAAAAAATTAAAATAATTTAATTTTAATTATTGTTTTTTAATAAAAGATTAAAATGAAATTGAATGAATAAAAAAAAAAAAAAAAAAAAAAAAAAAAAAAAAGTACATACCAACTGTAACCAATAAAGCAGCATAATTTACACATAATTCTCTATCTTCATCTGGAATTTTTTTATCATGAAGAATTAAATAGAATACATTAACGTATGAAGCACCACCTAAAAGACCACAATAGACCATGAGAATGAAAAGTACCCAAACAGAGGTGACCATTTTATATCTAGCTTGAACGATCCAAAATACCATATTGATACCTTGAAGAATGGTGATAATGCCAATGTGTTTAATTTTAATGAATTGAAGTGATGAACGTGAGACCAATACACCTAATTGATAACAGAAACTAAAGATTGCGAAAGCGTTTGCAATAAAGAAATTATCATTTTTTGGATCTTTCTTTAAAGCAAGATCAGCACCACCAACACTTGCAACATACTCAAAGAAATAAACCAATGCTAAATTGATAGCATTGTACCAAACCAAACGAGCACAACGAATGTATCTTTGTTTTTTAGTTTCACCTGGTGGTGCAAATCCACATTCGTTGTTATCAATATCTTCGATAAGTTGATCTTTTTTAACCAATGATTGTTTCTCTGTTTGACTATTATTACTAGTTGAAACACCACCTGCTAAATTGTTTGGTACTTTTAAACCGAAAAAGAAGAGAAGGAAATAAACTACAACAGTTGGCAACATCATATAGAAGATTGTTGAATTCGATAAACCTGCTGCAATCATTGCAATATAAAACAATGAACCACATACACCTGCAATACCTGTACCACTTGACCACCCATTAACTAATTCGGCTGGAAATTTCTTCATATAGGAAAGAATAACACTCTCTCCAAATGAACTTGCAATACCAACAAATGCTATAGCTGCTATACAAAATCCAAAATTAACATATACAGACAATGCTACCCCAACCAATCCAATTATCATAAATATACAATTTGCTACAATCTTTAATTTTGGATTAACATTTTCTATTAAAAATGTATTTATTACTTTTTATTTTTTTTTTTTTTGAAAAGAATATATTAATTTTTTATGTTCATTTTTTTTTTTTTCTATATTATTAATAACTTACATCTTGAAACTAAACCAAATGCGATATTTGCCCAAAGAATTAAAGCAATATTTTTTTGGTTATTAAAAAAATTTGCAAGGTTACTACCTGCGGCATTAACAACGCAATATGAAAAATTGTTTATATTTCCCATGAAATGGAAACTAATCCAATTTCTAATAAATGTATAATCTTTCCCCATATTGTTTTATAATATATTTTAATATTATATATATATATATATATGTATATATATATAGATAGATATATTTATATTTAATTATTAAATAAATATTAGTCGATATAAAATAGTCTTTTTTTTCTAATGTTTATTTTTTAAAAAATTAAAAAAAAATGTGGGTGTATAAAAATCGAAATAAAAGATTTTTTCAAAAAAAAAAAAAAAACAAAAAAAATTTTATTAATTTTGATTATTCAAACTCTATTTCGCAAAAAAAGAAAAGGAAAAAAAAAAAACAAATATTTAAATTATATATATATTTTTAAATAAAAAATAAAATATAAAAATATATATTTTTTATGAAAAAAAAAATAGAAAAAAAAAAAAAAAAGTAAAATTTATAAAAGGGGTAAAAGTATTTTTTTTTTTTTTTTTTTTTTTTTTATTTATTTTGTAATGAGGAGTAGTATTAGCAAAACTATAAATTCAATTAATAAAAAAAATGGACAAGGAGGTTTAATATATAGAATAAAGAGATTTTTCTCAATTATTGGATTTTGTTGTTGTTTTTTATGTACAGACAATGAAAATGAAGATAACAAAGAGAATGAAATGAGGGAACCAATGACAAAAATTCGGCTAGGATTCCGAGGTAAAGATACATGGATCAATGCAGAGGGTGTAAACTTTCATCAAACATTTGGTATTTATTCTGTATTGTTAGATGAGGATGATCAAGTGATACCATTAACAAAGAATGGTGAATTATTTGAACCATTAGATACCTCTAAAAAATATAAAATCGTTGCAAATAGATATGGTAGTTCAGAATCAAAATGGAAACAACACAAACAAAAAGAAAAAGATACTGTTAAAAATTATTCTTTATTAAAAAAACAAAAAAAACAAAGACAAATAGAATTTTTAAAACAATTTAATGAAAAATCACAACAACAACAACAACAACAACAACAACAACAACAACAACAACAACAACAACAACAACAACAACAACAACAACAACAACAACAACAACAACAACAACATCAAAATGAAAATTTCCAACAAATTTGTAATATTGAAAATAATGATAATAATATAACCTCTTATCCTATTAAAGTTGAAACTGTAAATAATAATGATAATAATGTAATAATACCGCAACCTTTAATTGAAAATAGTATAATAGTAAAGAATATTAAAAAGGATTTCTCAAGTAATAACAAATTTTTCACATAAAAGAAATAAATTTCTAGATGGACATATTTTTTTATTAAAAAAAAAAAGTTTTTAATTTGTTTTGCTTTTTTTATTTTTTTTTTTTTAGTATTTTTTAATAATGATGCATTAAACCTAAAGATTCAGCAGCTTTCTTTCTAACGGCAGGAGATTTTTCAGCTAAAAGACCAACCAAAGATTTTGTGAGAATTGTTGCATTAATATTTGTTTGGGTTCGTTTATCCTCTGTAAGATTACCAAGAATGAAACCAATGAAGGTGGCAGCATTACCTCTGAGATTTACCCAAGTTGATTTAAAGAATTCAATGACAGTCATTACAAAGTAGTTTACACGCTCTGGATAGCTGGTAATGAGTAACTTTGAAAAGTCCAAAAGGAACTCTTCATAGTTTGGACGGTCATTATCACCAGAGAAACCTTTTGATTTATTATTGAAATAATCGGCGACATCTTGGGATCTCATTAATGATGACAATTGGGATAGAGTTTTCTTACATGAATCTTTGACCGATTGAACATCATCATTTAAATGCATTATGAGTGAAGGTAAAGAACTATGAATTTGCTCATAGAATGGATCACAAGCAGATCCTGAACCGAATCTCCAAAGTGAACCAAAGAGTTGGAACGAAGCTGCACGAATTGAATCGTTTGGTTTCTCAAAGGCAGGTCTAATACGATTGCAAATGTTTACCAAAATTGGAGCTACACGACCTTCATCTGCAACCTCAAAGATCTTTGATAGACCTAACATACATTCCATTGCCATAGTCTCATCTTGATCATCAATAGATGTTGAGAGTGCATCAATAACGGTTGGTGCATAACGATTGGTTTGTTCTATACCGGCACTAACAATATTTGAAAGACCTTTGAGTGCAATCAATTTAACTAATGGATCTACCAAAGAGTTTAGAAGAGTATTAATTAATCTTTGAATAAGCTCTTTATCTTTACAATGATTGATTAATTCGGTGGTTACAGAAATTGTAACGATACGATGCTCTAAATGATTGGAACGTTGATAGGGTAATAGATATTCAAAGATACCTTTAATGAGATCTGGATGATGAGAAGCAACAACACCAATGATTTCAATGACACCTTGATGATAGAGTGGTGTTTCTAATTGACTGAAGCTACCTTTTGCTTCAATCTCAGTGAGCAAACTTTCATCCTCTTTAGTACATTTAAAGAATTGACGGAATGTAACCAACATTTGTTGTGATGGAATTAATGAGCTTGTGGTTGCTTTAACCTTAGGATTTGTTGATGGTACCTCAATTTGACAAGGTAATGAGTTGTTACAAGTACCAGCACGTAATACCAATGTTGAGATCAATTGATGATAGAAATATTTTACAACCTCCTCAACTTCACTCAATTGGAAAATTTCACCTAATGAACAAGTTGCAGCCAAAGCAATTGCAAGTGGTTGTGGAACGATTCTATTCTTATTCTTTGGATCTGGTTTTTCATCGTAGACTGGTTTATTATTTAATAGATCCATGAGATGAATTAATGTTGGTGATATTAAATTCTTATCTTTACCAATGATTTGGAATGATTTTACGACATGATTACTATGTGGCATTGGATATTCCAAGAGCACTGATAACACTGGAATGAGGTGATGAGTTGCCAAACTTCTCAATGAAACCAATGTACCATTCATAGTGGTATCACTGGTGATACCTTCCATAGCTGTCAATAGACCTTTCACTAATGGTGATACATATTCAATTAATTCATCACCACGAGTTTTTATGAGACCATTAATAATGATACATGAACCATTGGTTGAGAATGCTTGTAAATCTTGTAGACCTTTAATAGAGCCTTCCAAGAATTTTGGAATCTCCTCCAATGATATCATTTTAGAGATGATAACAGAGATTTCAAAGACCAATGAGAATTGTTCATTGACTTCAGTTGTGGTGATACTATCACGAATTGAAGTTAATGGATGGAGCACTTCACTTGGTTTGACTCTACGGTTCTCAGGAGTAGCATGTTTTAACATGAATCCAATGTAAAGGATCAATTGGATTGACTCTACTGAATAACGACGAACATTAATCTCTGGATCAGTGCAACGTGGAATTAACACAGACAATGTGGTACCGATTGAATCGAATACCTTATCAGTTGGCATTGAATCAGATTCGGTGGAGAACTCTATAAACTTCTTTACCAAATAGAGGATACAAAAGAGTGAACGCTCACGAACATGTGCATCCTTTGAACGTGATAATGGATCCAAATAACTAATTAATCTATTTAAACAAGCGATAGAAGTTTGATTGTAAAGAATGGTGGAGAGTAGATTATTAACAGCTGTAATCAATGAATTTACATCCTTATATTCCTCAGATTCAGTATTTGATGCATTTGCAGCCGAAACTTGTTGATTAAAGAATGATAAAGTTAAATTAATGATTTGGACCTCCAACTCTAAAGAGATCATTGGCTCTATGTTGACGAGGGTAGAACATGCATTTGTACCGTCTATTTTCACTTGATTGTTGGTTGATGGTGGTGGAGTACTCATATAGGAAATTAAAAGTTTCATGAGTTCATCACGTTGTTTAAATACAAATGTTGGTACTTTGTTAGGATGTAATGCTTTACCAATTAGATCAATCATTTTAATGGATGATAATTTCTTTGGTACTTTTTTCAAGACTAAAACCGAAGGTTTAATTGGTTGAATTACATGAACCTCGACACGTGATGAAAACAAAGCCGATTGAGCATAGGTTGCTGAATAACCCAATGAAAGGAGAATACAATTCTTAATACCCTTTGGACCTTTTTTACCAAAGAAACCAGATTTCTTTACCATAGAGTTTTTAATGTAGTAATTTATCTTCTCCAAAACGATATCGAAATGTGATGCACCACAATAACCCAAACCAATTGCACAACCTTCATTCTCTAAAGCATTTGTATAATCGACTGATGTGAACATAACCTCGATCTTACTCTTTACAAATTCTTTATGTGAACATTTTTGCATAATTAAACCCAATTGTTTGTAAAGGGATCTCTTTAGGATTGGATCCTTTTTGTAGTGATCGATTTGTTCTGACATTGAGTTACCCAATGCCACTGTCCATTCATCATCTGCTGCGTTCTTTATGGTTTCACTAAGTAAACGAAGTACCAATTCTTCCCATTGATTTTTATTCCATGTTTCGATGTCAGTATGATCCTCAAGATAAGATATTAACTTTGGCAATGTAACATCCCACATATCACAAATCGATGGATGAAGAATTGGACCAATGGATTTCATATTCTCAAGAATTCTAATACCTAATTGATTACGACGAAGTGGTGCTGTTAGGAGAACGAAATAACGAGCGATGATTTGGGTTGGTTTTGGAAGATTAATCTCTTTATCAAAATCGATATAATAATCATCGGAGTCAACAGATTTCTTTGAAAGAGCAATGTAAGTTAATGATTTGATTACCACTGGAATTGCTGCACTATATTGTTCAGGTAAGATGAATTCGAATAGATATGGCCAAAGTATTGATTCCATATCTGGCATTGTGGTAGTGATTAAATTTAAAATGTTATCACAAATTAAACGAAGTTCACTCTCGGTGACATGTAAATCTGGATTTTCGATTTTCTTTGGTGGGGTTGCAGTTTGAACTTTACCGATTTCACTATCTTGATACCAACTACTGCCCTTGACAATAAACTCCAACAATGTTAAACCACCTTCCATATGAAGATAACCATAGGGTGCCATTGCAATGATAATCTGTGCCAAATATTTCTTTATGAATAATGATGGTTCGGTTTGGATCAATGGTTTTATAGCAGAGAGAATCAATGGCTTCTTATCGGCCATCTCAACATCTAAACGAGTGACAATGTGACGAATGATCGATAAAGAACCTGCTCTGGATCTAAGGTCTCTATTCTCTAAACGTTGATTTAAAAATGATATTAAAACATCTGAATATCCTCTGCCAATAACTTCGAAACATCTTAAAACCTCATTATAGGTTTTGGTTGATGCTGGATTGCTATAGTCTGGTACAATACATACTAATGGATGTAATGTTGTCATAATTGGTATTAATAATTCATTGACTTGTAATTTTAAATCATTTTTAACACAAACTTCTAAAATACAACATAATGACTATTGATATATTTACATAAAAATTTGTTAGAAATTTTTTTTTTCTCCCTAAAGATTGGTATTAACTATTCATAAACTAAAAAATGAAAAAAAACACATACATGAGTAACTGGTAATAAATCTTTTTCTTTTTTTAACATTGATAAAACACCAACTACTAATTTTTGAATTTGAGATTCTAATTGTTCAACTGAAAGAATTGAACAAATTGAACCAATTGCTTCAATGGTTACCAATCTAACCTTTTCATGATTTGTACCTAACCATTTTGAAAACATCAATTCAAGCGATGGATAAAATTCAGCACTAAAACTATACAATGTTAATGATTTATCTGGTGCTGCATCAATATTTGCAACATATTGCACAATTGCATCTGCAAAATGACCTAGTGCTGCTGCAAATACCCATTTAAAGTTATCATGTTTAATTGTGCCTAAAACTGGTAAAATACGTGATAAAATCTCTCTAATTTTTGGTACAGTTGGAATTGCTTATAATAATAATAATAAATAATAATAATAATAATAATAATAATAATAATAATAATAATAATAATAATAATAATAATAATAATAATAATAATAATAATAATAATAATAATAATAATAATAATAATAATAATAATAATAATAATAATAATAATAATAATAATAATAATAATAATAATAATAATAATAATAATAATAATAATAATAATAATAATAATAATAATAATAATAATAATAATAATAATAATAATAAAAATAATAATAATAATAATAATAATAATAATAATAATAATAATAATAATAATAATAATAATAATAATAAAAATAATAATAATAATAATAATAATAATAATAATAATAATAATAATAATAATAATAATAATAATAAATGGTTAATATATATTAAACATGTATTGTTTATATTCTATATAATAAAAACATACGATTTGAACTTATGAAATCACCTAAAGTTTTCATAATGAAATAATGTGGTAATGTACCAGGTTCAAAACGTTTTAATAACTCATCCATAATTTGTGATGGAAAACGTAAACCTAATGAAACCAATAATGATGAAGCAACTTGTTGCCAATCTGGTACAACCTCTTTATCCCTTGTCATCTCTCCAATTGACATTGCGATCAAACTCAATGATAACGCATCTGTTAATTGATTTCTAGTTTGTTCTAAAATTTGTAAAATACTATTCAAAATTTTAACCCTATGGATTTGGTCAATCTATATTAAAAATAAAAATTTGATTAGTATTTTTCTACCAAAAAAAATAATCCTCAGAAAAAAAATATCATTTTGTGTGGAAATAAAAATAAAAAAAAAAAAAAAATTTTAACCAAGAATTTGATTGATACCTTTTGGTTTTTATTTATAAAATCACATGCAACTTGTAAAACATAGTTTGGTTGTCTAAAACCAATTTCGTATAAACTATTTACAACTGTACTTCTAACACTTTCATCGCTATCACTTAATGATTGTAACAATGATGTGACTATATTCTCTAAAACTGGAGATATTTGTTGAGTTTTTTTTGACATTTTTTTTTTTTATTCAATTTTGAAAATATAAAAAAAATGATATAAAAAAAAAAATGAACAAATAGAATTAAAAGAAAAAAAAAAAAAAAAAAAAAAAAAAAAAAAAAAAAAAAAAAAGAAAAAAAAAAAAGTATATTGATTGTTGTAAATAACTAAAAATTTCAAAAGAAAAATCTTTTTTGTTTGGTTTTTTTCAAAAAAAAAAAAAAAAAAAAAAAAAAAAAAAAAAAAAAAAAAAAAAAAATTTTATTTTTTTTTTCATTTTATTTTTTTTATTTTTTTTAAGGACTATGAAAATATTTATGTGTATTTGACCTTATCCGCTCATTAATTTTCATATGATATAATGAAATAAAATGTGAAATAAAATGTGAAATAAAATGTGAAATAAAATGTGAAATAAAATGTGAAATAAAATGTTAAAGCCATTTTCCATAACAGTATAATATCAAATTGAAAATATATAACAAATTCAATATTTTTTTATTTTTTTTTATTTTCTAATTAGGTCAATAAATAAAAAAAATATTTGAAAAGAGAGAAAAAATAGATGAATTTCTTATAACTCATTGCATTAAATTTCTTGAGGTTAATTAAAATAAAATAACTCGTGGCAATTTGATTATATATAATAAAATAAAAATCAAAAATGAGTTTTCAATGAACGAATTGGTGTTTTATAAAAAAAAAATAAATAAAAAAAAAAAATACGTATTATTAATCTAAAAAAAAAATAATAAAATTATTTTTTAAAAAAAAAAAAAATTATATGTTTTTGATCTGATAAAAATAAAATAAAAAAAAAAGTATGCAGCGATGATTTTTTTAAGGGTAAAATTCTACAAACCAACTAAAAAAGATATGATAAACTTATGAGAAAAAAAAAAATCATATGAATTACCATAAAATTAGTGGAATTTTTAGAAATCTTATAAATAATTTTTTTCTTTTTTTTTTCTTTTTTTTTTTTTTGAATTTTATGAATATTAATTTTTTTATTTTTTTTTCTGAATTTGGTGAGAAAATACTTCATTTATGACAGTAAACTCCTTTTGATGGGTTGAATTTTGTATTTTAAAAGATACAGTATTATAGTTCTTAAAAGATGATTAGTTAAAATTTTGTTGAGTTTGGCTCTTAATAAAGTTTTTGTGAATTCTCTGTATCTGATTTATCATAAATATTTATATGAATTTCCCTTTGAGTTGAAAATTTGTCTTTGACAATTGTTAAAATTTTTTTATTTTTTTTTTTTATTTTTTTTTTATGAAACAAAAAGATATCTGAGACATATTATTGGATGCATTTATTAGCCTTTAATGAAGTAGAATTGATTATTATGAAGATAAAATTTTTATTTAATTTTTTAATATTTTTTTACAATCAAAATCGTTGAATTTTTTTATTATTTACTTGTAAATACAACTCCTTCTTGGTATTTCTCTTTTTTTCGCAAATTGGCGGCGCAAACTTTGAATTATAAGAAATATTTCAGAAAACTCAATTTAAAAAAAAAAAAAAATATAAATTTGAAAATTTTTTTTTTTATTTTATCATTTTTATAAAATCAAAAATAAGGTAAATATTATTTAAATAATTTATTTTTATTTTTTATTATTTTTATTTTTTATTCTTTTTTTTTTTCTCCCTTTTTTTCACTCAATTAGATTCAAAACAAATTATTTTTTAAAAAAAATAGTAAAAAAAAAAAAAAAAAAAAATTAAAATTAAATATTATTAAGCTATAATAAAAAAAAATATCATAATCAAATTAATTTTTTTTTTTTTTCTTTATTCATTAACAAAACTATTCACACACCATCCGATCAATCTTTTTTTTTTTTTTATGTTTTTTTTTTTTCAGATATTTTTCCTCTAACTGCAAATATCCTAATTTTTTTCAAAAAAAAACTTTTTTTTTTATTTTAATTTTTTTTTTAATTTTTTTTTTTTTTAATTTTTTTTTTTTTTTCAAAAAATTTTGATTATTAATTTTATCAAATTTCTTTTTTTTTTTTATAGATTTTTTTTTTTTTTATAATTTAATTATTTTCTCCAAACTTTATTTTTAATATACAAATAAATATATATATATATATAAAAAATGGCCACAACAGTCCAAGCTTCTACTGTAATTCGTGTTAAACCACACCATTATATTCATGTAAGTATTTAATTAAAAAATTTTTTTAAAAAAAAATTCATTATTTTAATTAATTTATTAATATTTGTTTTTTTTTTTTTATTATTTTTTTTTTTTTTTTTTTTAATTAATTTAGGTATTAGATAATAATACAAATGTTACAAGAGTTGAAGTTGGACCACAAACATTTACTAGACAAGATCATGAACGTGTATTAAATCCAACTCCATTACCAATGATTTTGATCCCACCAAGACAATATTGTATTATTGAAAATCCAATTATTAGAGATAAAGATGGTAAATTAGTTGTTGACAAATTCAATCAACCAAAACTCCGTCATGGTGATCAAGAGATTCGTTTCTCTCAAGACCCATTCCCATTATATCCAGGTGAAGTTGTTATTGCTCAACCAGTCCCATTACAAGTCATTCAAACCAATAGTGCACTTCGTTTGAAATGTCTTCGTGACTTTGTTGAAGTTAAGGCCGATAAAACCACAGTCAGCCATATTGCCGGTGATGAATGGTTATTTGAAGGTCCAGGTACCTATTATCCACGTGTTGAAGTTCAAGTTGTTGAACCAGTTCGTGCTGTTATCATTAAAGAAAATCAAGCACTCAAATTACGTGCTCGTCTCTCATTTGTTGATCGTCGTGATGTCGTTCGTCAAGTTGGTGAGGAATGGTTAGTTCGTGAAAGTGGTGCCTACCTTCCAGGTGTCAATGAAGAAATTGTTGGTTTCATTCAAGCATTGGTTTTAACCGACCGTATTGCCTATCAATTATTGGCCACTCGTTCATTCACCGATAACTTTGGTAAGGTTAGAAAAGCTGGCGAAGAATGGATCATCACTCAAAAAGACTGTGATACCTACATCCCAGATGTCAATGAAAAGGTTGTTCGTGATATTAAAGCTATCACACTCACCAATCGTCAATACTGTATCGTTGAAAACCCAATCGATCCAACCACCCACAAAAACAAATTGGGTCACAAAGAACTCCTCCAAGGTGATCGTACATTTTTCCTTTTGCCAGGTGAAAGTTTAGTTAAAGGCATCCAAAATGTTAATGTCTTATCCGAAGATGAAGCTTTACTCTTAAGTGCCAAAGAAGAGTTTGTCGAAAAGAAAGGTACCACCACCATCGTTCACAAACCAGGTGACCTTTGGATGATCTATGGTCCATGTGATTACATTCCACCAATTCAAGTCGATGTTGTTGAACGTAGAAAACGTATCCCATTGGATGTCAACGAAGGTATCTATGTCCGTGATATTAAAACCGGTAAAGTTCGTTCAGTACATGGTTCATCATACATGTTATTACCAAATGAAGAACGTTGGGCTAAACCATTAGCACCAATCGTCGAAGAACTCCTCAAAAAATCTGCTTCTCGTGATCAAAATGAAGAACACAATGAAACTGATCGTGATCCAACCAAAGTTATCACCTATCGTGTACCACACAATGCTGCCGTTCAAATCTTTGATTACAGAAAGAAGGAAGCTCGTGTTGTATTTGGTCCAGAACTTGTCATGTTAGAACCTGATGAGGAATTCACCGTTCTCTCATTATCTGGTAAGATTCCAAAACGTCCAAATCATATTCGTTCATTGGCTCTCTTTTTAGGTCCAGATTTCATGACTGATTTAATCACCGTTGAAACTGCCGATCATGCTCGTCTCTCACTTAAATTATCTTACAACTGGCACTTTAAGGTCGAACAAGGCAATCCATCCAAATTATTTGCCACCTCTGATTTCACTGGTGACTTATGTAAAGCCACTGGTAGTTTAGTTCGTGCCGCCGTCGCTGCTAGCACTTTCGATAACTTCCACAAACACTCTTCAGATATCATTCAACAAGCTGTTTTCGGTTCAACTGCTGATGGTTCAAGCAACGATTGCTTATACTTTGAAACCAATGGTTTGGTTATCACAAACATTGATGTTCAATCAGTAGAACCAGTCGATCAACGTACCCTCGATTCATTACAAAAATCCGTTCAATTGGCCATTGAAATTACCACTAAATCTCAAGAAGCCACTGCCCGTCAAGAAGCTGAACGTTTAGAACAAATGGCTCGTGGTGAACTTGAACGTCAAAAGATTATCGATGAAGCCAAGAACGAAGAATCACGTTCTAAATTGGTCCAATTACAAGCTCAATCTGCAGCTGTCGAATCAACTGGTCAAGCTGTTGCCGAAGCTCGTGCACGTGCTGAAGCTGCCATCATTGAAGCTGAAAGTGAAATCAAACAAGCTCGTCTCTCGACCAAAGCCGTTGAAATTGAAGCTCTCTCTGAGATTGAAAATCTCAAAGCCAAACATATCGTCGAACTCGAACATATCAAAGCTCTCAATAACCTCGAACTAATTAAAGCCAAAGAAAGTGCTACCATTGAAACCACCAAATTCGAAAACTATGTCGATGCTCTCGGTTCCGATACCATTAAATCAATCGCCCAAGCCCCAGAAGAAACAAAGGCTAAGTTATTAGCTGGTTTGGGTCTCAAATCATTCATGATTACCGATGGTAAATCACCACTCAACCTTTTCGATACTGCCAATGGTTTAATTGCTGATGCTCAAACTGAGTTGAATGAATAAATTATTTGATAGCCAAATAACCTAAAAAAAAAAAAAACACAAATTTTAAATTATATTTTTACAGCCTAATTGCTTAAGTAAAAATATAAAAACAAAATAAATAATGTAAAATTAAATTTAAATTCATTAAATCTTAATATTCTTTTTTATTAAGGTATATTTTTCAATTTTAATAAGTTAAAACTCTATATATATTTTTAATTAATTTAAATCATTTTATTTTTTTAGAAATTTTTTTGTATTAGATTTTTTATATATAGATTTTTTTTATATTTGATTTTTTAATTTGTAGGATTACCTGGCTGACCACCGATATTAAATCCTTTTGTGGTTTGTTTTGGTTTTATAGAATTATTGTTTTTATCCCCAGAGATTACTGACAATGGCGAAGCAGAGGTTTGTTTAACAAAAGTTAAAGGTGATAATCTTTCAATCGAGATTGCATTGATATCATTTGGAGATCCACTTTGTGGTGGAACTAATAATGAACGAGCTTCTTCGTTTGAAACTGGAACTGGACCTGGTCTCTTCCATTCTTCAATACCCCAAATTTGTTCAGCATACTCTTTGATGGTTCTGTCTGAACTGAATTTACCACAACAAACTGATGCCATTATTGATTTCTTTGCCCATTTAGCTTTATCTTTGAAATCTTGGTCAATAGAGTTTTGAATATCCAAATAGGAGCCAAAATCATAGCTAAGAATGTAATGATCATTACCACCACTAACAGAGTTGATAATATCTTGGAATTGTTCATGTGGACCAAACTTATCTTCTTTGATGGCAGTTAAAACACGAGTCCATCTGGCATCTGGAGTGAATGTGCCATCATGAATCAATTTCTTTACTTTATTGACCTCTTCAGAACGGGCACCGAATATATACATATTTTCATGACCAATTGCATCACGAATTTCAATGTTTGCACCATCCAATGTACCAATGATAAGACCGCCATTCATACTGAATTTCATATTACTTGTACCCGAAGCTTCAGTACCAGCAGTGGAGATATGTTGGGAGATATCAGATGCTGGAATAATAATTTCTGCATTTGATACACAATAGTTTGGAATAAAGACAACCTTGAGAAGATCGCCAACCTTTGGATCATTGTTAACTACTTCTGCGACAGAGTTGATCAATTTAATGATAAGTTTTGCCATGTAGTAACCAGGAGCAGCTTTTCCTCCGAAAATTACTACTCTGGCAGCAACCTTTTTACCTTCCATAATATCCAAGTAACGATTGATAACAGAGAGGATATTCAACAGTTGACGTTTATATTCATGGAAACGTTTAACTTGACAATCGAATAATACATCAACATTGACTTGAATATCACATTTCTTTTCAATATATTTGGCTAAACGGATCTTGTTATTACGTTTAATTTCCATCCATTCTTTTTGGAATGATGAGTTATCAGCCAAGTGAACCAAATCCTTAATGATATCCAAGTTTACCAACCATCTATCGGAGTTGAGAGAACGGGTGATAAGTTCAGCTAATTGAGGATTCGATTGCTGGATCCAACGTCTTGGTGTTACACCATTTGTTTTGTTTTGGAATTTGTTTGGCCAAATTTCATAAAATAATGGGAATACGTCATGTTTAACCAACTCTGAGTGAAGATATGCTACGCCATTAATTGTGTGAGAACCAACAATAGCCAAGAATGCCATACGAATAAATTTGCCATCAGATTCATCAATGATTGATAAAGCTCTTCTCTTTGACATGTCACCTGGCCATTTTTTTTCTATAATTTTTAAGAATCTTTCATTGATTTCATAAATGATCATGATATGTCTTGGCAATACATTTTCAACCATTGAAACGCTCCATTTCTCCAAAGCCTCTGGAAGAACTGTATGATTGGTGTATGAGAAGGTCTTTGTTGTGATATCCCATGCTTCATCCCAACTCTTTTTCTCTTCATCAATAAGAATTCTCATCAACTCTGGAATACCTAGTGTTGGATGAGTATCATTCAATTGAATGGCATGGAAATTGTGAAACTCAGAGAATGGTTTACCGGTTTCTTTGAATTGAGAGATAATATCTTGGATAGTGGCAGAAACAAACAAATATTGTTGTTTGAGACGTAATTCTTTACCTTGCATGGTATTGTCATTTGGATAGAGTACGTTGGTAATGTTTTCAGATTTCTCTTTTTCTTCAATGGCACCCAAATAATCACCACGATTAAACGAATCAAGATTAAATTCATCAGATGGTTTTGATCCCCAAAGTCTAATGGCAACGGTATTATAAGTTTTGAAACCCGGAATTGGATAATCATAGGCAACGGCCAACATTTGTTCACCTTGATCCCATTTCATAACTTTATTACCATTTTCATCTTCAACTTCACTAACTTTACCATAGAAATTAATTGGATAGCTTACATCTAGACGTTCAATTTCCCATGGAGACCCATAATTTAACCAATAATCTGGTAGCTCTACTTGTTCACCATCTACCAATGTTTGATAAAACATACCAAATTTATAACGTAGACCATAACCATATCCAGGGTAGTTACATGTTGCCAATGAATCCATAAAACCTATTTATAAAAAAAATTTAAAAATTAATAATTAATTTATCAATTGAATAAAATAAAACTACTTACATGCTGCTAAACGACCAAGACCACCATTACCCAAACCTGCATCTCTTTCTTCATCATATAGATCTTCAAGTTTGAAACCCAAGTCCATCAAAGCGTCAGCGTATTTACCAACTAAACCCAATGCACTTAAAGAGTTTTGAAGAGATCTACCCAACAAAAATTCTAAAGACATATAGTTTACTTGTTTAACATTTTTTTGTTTAAAAAATAATTTGGTATCCTTCCATCTTTCAATGAGTCTATCTCTTGTGCAATATGAAAGTGCTTGGAAACTCGAGAAATCAGTACACTCACTCTTTGTTTGTGCCAAGGTATATTCAACATGTTTAACAAACTCTTTTTGGAGTGAGCTCTTATCCTCAGGAAGATAACTAGCCAAAAATGCCCAGAGTAAAGCTTGATCTTTTTCTTTGTCATTCTCAAATTTCAATGAGGACAATTGAGCAGTTGGATCTTCTGGTTGATTTGTTGATTGTTTTTGTTGGTCTTGACTTCTTTTATTTTTAGATTCTTCATAAAGTTGTTGTTGATGTTTGGCAATTAACCTTTTACAAAGAGAGAAAAAAATTTTAAAATTAATATTTTTTTTTAAAATAAATATAAAACTATTAGAAATAACAAAATTACTTTGGATTAGAGTTTGATCTTGGTGGATGGTTTGTTGCAGATGTTATTGAACCAGATCTATTTAATTTTGGTCTATCTAAACCTGGAGAGTTTAAATTTCTTTTTTCCTCCATTTTTTTTTTTTTTTTTATATTATTATTTTTTTTTTATGTAATTCCAAATAATTGTATAATAAAAAATAATTATTGTAATAAAAAATAAATAGAAAGAATGATGAAGAAAAAAAAAAAAAAAAAGTATATAAAGAAAAAAAAAAACAAAAAAAAAAAAAAAAAAACAAATAAAAGTAAATTTATTTAAATTAAAAAAAAAAATTAATATTCATATTTGGTGGTGTTTTGATAAAAATTATACAATTTTTTTTTTTTTAGTATGGAAATTTTTTTTCAAAGATGCACTACAAAACACTCACCAATTTATTTTTTTTGTGTGAAAAAAGCAGTGAGTGGGAATTTTTTATTTTATTTTTTATTTTTTATTTTTTTTTTTTTTAATAACAATACAAGAATAGTGGGTTGTATTAAATATACATCCCAAACTACATTTATTATAAAAAATTAATAAAAAAAAAAAAAGGTAAAAAATTTTTTTCCATTTTTAGTTTGTCCATTTGTTTCACTATTTTTTCTTTATTTTTTTTTTTTTTTTTTTTTTTTTTTTTTTTTTTTTTGAAAAATCATTTATAAACACAATCACATAACAAGTTTTTTATTAATTTTTAATTTTTTTTATTTATTATTTTTTTTTAATTTTTTTTCAATTAAAAAATAATTATTGGTTTTTTTTTAAATATTGGTGATTTTTTTTTTTTTTTTTTAATAGCCTCTAAAATCTTTAAAAGATTTTGAGATTGAAATGATTTTTTCAAATTTAATTAATAATTGATCCAATTTTTTAATGGTTTCTTGATTGAAGGAAGGACGTTGTCGATTAAAGATTGTTTTGAAAGTTGATTCACGATTTTCAAGTGATTGAAGTATTTGTTTACTAGAGAATAGTCTACGTTCGGTAGCTGTTTGAATAGTGTTGATTAATGATTCCACAAGGTAAAAGTAAACACTTGTGATGTAGATAAGGGATTCGTCCTCATCTTTCCAAGATCCTTTTTCGATGATATTGTTGTAATAGTCTACCAATATCCAATAGTCAATTTTTACGTGATCATGCAAAGAGCTTGTCAACCAATTTGGAGAGATTTCTTTCTTTTCTGCTTCGCTCTTATCTCTTGAGAAATTGAAAATTGCTTTTTCGCCATAGTTTATAATGAATTCTACGGGGAAAGTGATTTCATTTGGATAGAAATCATAGCCAATGTTACTAATCTTTGAGACCAAAGATTCGATGACACCACCCACTGAAATCTTTAAACGACCACTTTCATCCAACGATAAATTAGCACCTGATGGTATTTCTTTATCGATAATAATTTTCCAAAGGATTTGAATAAAGTTTTGATCACTATGATTACCAATATGACAGAGGTATAACATTTGTTCGTGAAGATAGTATTTTCTGGCGTAATCAGTGAATAGGGACGTAATGTCAAAGATAGTTTTGTTAAGATTTGAAATGGATTCTTTGATTTGATTACGATCGAATGGTTGTCGACCACCATTTTGATTCGATAGTAAATGTGGATTATTTAAATAGTTTTCCAATTGAAGTACGATTTGTTTTTGAATGTTTGCAAAGGTAATTTGATTCTTTGCTTGAATGTATGCATCTTCATCCTTTTGCTCACTAAGAATCATTGTACAGTTTGTATAGGCTAGTATCTTATCATCCAAAGTGGTGGCACGTTCAGCGATTTGGAATAAAACATGAACGGCTTTTAAGAGTTCTTGGTGTTTTGCTAATACCTTCCAACAAAGATCAATATCATTGGCAAAGAGAAACTCTGTAATGTAGGATGTATTGATTTCAAATAGTTTACTGGTCATACCATTCTTTAAAATCCATGAATAAATCATTTCGTGAGCTAATCTATCTTGACATTCTAAAACTTGTTGAATAATGATATCAATGATTTCAAATGAATAGTTATTACTGCCATTGGTGGTGTTGGATGAGTTGGTAGTGTTGGTAGTATCAGATTGAATAAAATTTAAAAGCTTTATGATCTCTTGATATGATGATTTCTTTTGAGACAATTTTATTTTATATTCTTCGGATGGGTTTGCAGATGGTGCCAATGTGATACCACGTGGATCTAAATCCTGAGCATATTGTAAACAGAGTGGTGTGATATAGTTGAAAGCTTTAGCGTCAATAAATAGATCAATGATCTCTGGCAAATTGTAGTTTGGAGATATTGATTCTAAAATGATTGCAGAATCCTTTATTAATGAATCAGTGAAATAAGTTGAACCATCACGTAATACCATATTAAGTTTTTCTTTTACTTTATAGAGTTCTCTATTCTCTTTTTTAAAGAATAATGGACATTCGATCTCCAATTGATTTGATACTTGATCAATATTAATATTATGACTATTTAAAGATTTCATTAATGAATCGATTAATAATGTTAATGTTGAACTTGATGGGAAACTATTATTATTTAAGATATTGTTGTTGTTATTTTGTTGTTGATTAATTGTTGGTAATGATAAAGTTTTACCAAGTATATCACTATTTAAAATATCTCTAAATTTTAAAAGATCAATTTTTCTTTTGACATCAATGTCAATAGTAGAAGAGTCAAATAATTGTTTAAAGTTATATTGAGAGAGTATTAGGAATAGATTTAGTATTTGGATAGATTTAACTATGACATTTTTTAGACCTATTAAACTTCTTTTCTCATTCTTTATGGCATCATCTTCACCAAAGGTCTCACCACCTGATGCAGTTGATTTACCAGCTGGAGCAATCTTTATTATTGGAATTTCTTGACCCTTTGGAATTAATTGCGAGATATCTAAAAATGAGAGGAGATTACTTAAATGAGATTGAAAGAGTTGAAGTTGAATGATTGACCAATAGGAGGCACCAGATGGAGTGATCACCGACTGGTTCCAAAGTGGATAGAGAACACGACCCAGGTATGCCAACAAACCATTATAGGCATTTGAATATATGAGTTCAGTTTTATTTACAGGAGCACCCATATCACCAAACATTTGTTGAATGACCACAGGTTGATAGTATTGTGGTTTACCACTCTTTCTTCGGAGATAAGTCATCGCAAGATCTGCGATTCTGGTGGTGGTAGTTTTTGGTATACTGTTGGCAGAGTAAACTTGATCATGTAAAAGTATTGAACTATGTGGTGAAGAACAATAGAGACTAATACAAAGTGATGAGGCGATGATCTTACCAAATGCATCGAAAAAGCTATCGATATCCTGTGGATTATTTGATGAGAGAATGTTTTGCAACACATCAACATATCTTAGCTTTGTGATGAAATGAAGACCTAAAGAATTCAAACAAAGGAAACGACGTGGTACATTCATATGTTCATTGGCTAACTCTTTGTAGTAAACAGTTGGATTGCCATCGTTGACGATATCCTCTTTTATAACAGACACACGACCACGAATTGAAAAAAGATTAGATTTCTCTGATAATGTGTCTTGTGAGATTTGATTGGAGAAACCACTTCTAGTAGTTTCGTAATGTGACTTGATTATATCATTTCCAAATAATGTCGTACCAACCAATCTGTCCTCTTGATCATTGACCTCTGATGCCGTAAAGAATACACCATTGGAATAGTAGGTATAATGAATATTACTGTTACCATTGTTATCGGTATTATTTGGTGGTGATCTAATATAAGCTAATCTATTTAATGTATAATATAATCTTTCACCACTCGATAATATCGCTATTAAATTAAATTCAGTTTCTTTTGGAGAAACATGAATTGACATTATAATCATATTTTTACGTGAAAAATTTTGTTGTTGTTGATATTGTTGTTGTGGTTGTTGGTATTGCTGTTGTTGGCCATATTGACTTTGTTGTTGATTATATTGGGGTTGTTGATATTGCGATTGGGGTTGTTGTTGTGAATAATAACTATTACCCATTGAATTAAATAAAGAATCAACATCGTTAATTGGGCTAATAGTTTTAACATGTTCAAATTTATCACCAATTTTACCTAAACTATAAACATTGATAGTTGAATCTTTTGATAAACTATATAAAAGATAACGATCCTCGTCATAGATTAACTGTATGATCTCTTTCTTTTTTGATAAATTTATAAATGAATTGAAAAAGGTTTGAGTGAGGTTTACCTTTTTTATCTTTTCATTGCTAAGCCAAAATAAATTATCCTTACTATATTCTATCTCATAGATATTACCATCCTGTCCTGATAAAAATATTCTACCTTCTTTTGTACCAACTATATCAGTAATAAATATATTATCTGATGGTATTGATAATGCTTTTTTTCAGTCATTTAAAATAAAAAAATAAAAAAATAAAGATAAATAAATTAGTAAGAAAATTAAACAAATAAAATATATCAATCAAACTATGTATTTACTTGATAAAATTTCAAATTTTGTTTCATTCGAATAACAAAGTGCAAATAAGAAAATTTCAACATGAGTACAAACCACCATAACTTTTTTGACTGCATCTTTAAAAGTATTTTTCTTTGGTTGAATGAGAGCACAATTGGTAATGATCTGAGATAGGTTATGAGAGATTAATTCACCAGAATCACGATAATCCCAAAGGTAGAGTGTTTGATCTATTGAAATCCAAGCTCTGCCAATCTCTGGGAATAAACCCAACAATGATTTAGTCGATGTATTTAAATAGCTGCTTGTAATCTCTTGAGGTAGTTCAATGTGTTTCTCAATTACCAACGTAGACCAATAATAACTACCACCATCGAAATAATTGAAACCGGGATCACGTTTATACAATACCTTTAGTGTTGGATCAGGTATTGTCGATACCTTATCAATCGATGAATCAATCGAATCAATCGAATTTAAAAATATCTTCTTTAAATCCTCCTCCTTATTAAATGGTGTAATTGTTAATAAGCTATTGCTTTTATTTTGTATAACAATTTCTGGTGTTGATGCTTGTTGTTCTTTTGATTGCTCTTGTTGTAATTGTGGTTGTGCTTGTTCTTGTTGGTAAACAATACTATTGCCATCACTATTGTTATTGTTATTGACAATATTATTATTATTATTATTATTATTATTATTATTATTATTATTATTATTATTATTATTATTATTATTATTATTATTATTATTATTATTATTATTATTATTATTATTATTATTATTATTATTATTGTGAAGGTTGTTGCCAATTGGTGTTTGTTGATAATAGTATTGTTGTTGGCTAATTTTTTGATGCGGGAATAAATTATTTGACATACCAATGGTATGTGTTTCTATATTATTATTTCTATATATTGACTGTTGCTCTGGTGATGGTAAATAATTAAATTGACCATGTTGTTGATGTTGTTGAGGCTGTTGTTGTTGTTGTTGTTGTTGTTGTTGTTGTTGTTGTTGTTGTTGTTGTTGTTGTTGTTGTTGTTGTTGTTGTTGTTGTTGTTGTTGTTGTTGTTGTTGTTGTTGTTGTTGTTGTTGTTGTTGTTGTTGTTGTTGTTGTTGTTGTTGAGGTTGAGGTTGAGGTTGAGGTTGAGGTTGAGGTTGAGGTTGAGGTTGAGATTGAGGTTGCTGATTATACCCTAAGTTTGGATATAATTGTGTTTGATGCATCTTTTTATTTACTTTAATTTTTTTTAAGAAAAAAAAAAAAGGATTGATATGTCTATTTGATGATCATTCAAATAAAAAAAAATAAAAAAAAAATGAAAAAAAAAGAAAAAAAAAATTTTCGGCCAAAAAAAAATAAAAAAAAAAAAATTTTGTTTTAGTAAAAAAGGTATAAATAAAAAAATTATTATTTTTTATTATTGATTTAATTATTAAAAAGATTTCTTAAATAGTATAAAAATTATTCATAATTTTTTAATTTTATTTGATAGGATTTTCTTTATTTAGCATTTTATTTTTTTATTTTTCATATTTATTTAACATCCCAAATTCCCTCCTTTTTTTGAATTTTTTTGAATTTTTTTTTTTGAATTTTTAAATGTTTTTTTTAGTAATTTTATTTTATTTTTTTTAAAAAATAAAACATAATAAAATAAAAATTATAATGGATAAAAAGGAAAAATTATATAAACAATTGTCAATTGATGGAATCAACTTTGAACAATTAAAGAAGTTAAAAGTTGAAGAGTATGTCGAATTTCAATACAATCATCAAATAGAACTTTTAAATAAATACACAGAAATTAAAATTCAAGAAATCCAAAGTCACAAAGAGAAATTAAAAAGAGAATTAATTGAACAACAAAAAAATCAAAAAAATTAATACTCAGTGTAAATAGTGATCACAATAATAATATTTTTTCTTTTTCTTTTTTTTTTTTTTTTTTTTTTCACAAAAAAAAATTTATTCAATCTTTTTTGGTTCTCTATGCATAAAAGTAATTTGTGGTACATTATCATTTGTTAAATTACCAACGTGTGGCAATTTTTCTTGACCTAAAATGGTGAATCCATGCTTTAAATAAAATTGTAAATTTACATCATTTGTACATTCAATATAACATCTCTTTTGTTCATGATCAAACTTTTCAAATAGTTTATTTAATAGTTTTGATGCTAATCCTTGTTTTCTAAACTGAATATTTGTAGCTAATGTAACTAAATAATAGCAATTTAATGCATCAAATTCTTCGAATCTAATTGAAATTACCTCTGGAAATAGTTTTTTTTTAATAATCTAAATAATTTTAATTTAAAACAACAAAAATAATAATAATAATAATAATAATAATAATAATAATAATAGTATATTACCTTCTAATTTTAATAATCTTTCATGTGTTACACTTAAACCTTTTTTTAACAATAAATCTCTTTGAGAGTCAGTGAATTCATCCCATTTATCTTCAGGCCAACCAATTGATGGTGGTAATATGAATGCAATTGTATTAAATGATGGATCCAATGCATAACATTCATTAAAATCTACAATTTGATCAACAAATGCACGCTCCATATCAAACATAAATTTGTGTCTGTCCTCTGTTTCAAGTTCATAAAACATATATTTAAAATATGGATCCATAACAAATGAATCACCTGCTATTTTCGATACTCTTTCCATATCTTCTCTTTTAATTAAATATAATTCATCTTTTTTATTTGATAATATCTCACAGTCCATATTAATAAAATTTTATTTGTTTTTTTTTTAAAATAAAACTAAAAAACAAAAATAAAAAAACGAATTTTTTTTTTTTTTTTTTTTTTTTTTTTTTTTTTTTTTTTTTTGAGAAAAAAACTATATATTTATAAAAATAAAAATAAAAAAAATAATAATAAAGAATAGAAAATATCAGTTTCCCCATTCTTTTTTAACAAAGCAAAATATTTCCAATTTTTATGGATCTTTTTGATGGTGATTTTTTACATTTTGTAAAAAAAAAAAAATAAAAGGAAAAATAAAAATAATAAAAAACATTTCCAGAATTAATTATTAATCTTATTATTTTTAAATTATAGATTATAATTTTTTTTTTTCTTTTTTTTTAGGAAAATTAAAAAAAAATCTATGTTCATTAGAAAAAAAAAATTTAAATCTTTAATTTAAAAATAAAAAACTAAAAAATCAAGTGAAGAAGAAGAAGAAAAATCTGAAGGAGAATCTATTACATCAAAACTTAAAATTCCAACAAAACAACATGACAATGCACCCATGACCGCAATACTAGATAAAACTGCTGGTGTTGAAAATAGTCAGATTAGATATAGAGGTACCACTTATTTTTTTGAACTCGATGAAGCTGCTGAAGAAGCTGCCAATATTGTAATAAAAATAATTTAATCATTTTTTTGTTAATTAATTTTTTTTTTTACCTTTTATAGATTTTTCTATAACTACTGACCATAGACTACAGAATAAAATTTAAAAATAAAAATATAAATATAAATAATAATAAAATAATAATAAAAAAATAAAAATAAAAAGTGATTAAACTAATTTTTTAATTTTCTATTTTAAATTTTATTACTCCTATATAAAGAATTAAAAATAAATAAATATAAAATAAAATATAAAAAAAAAAATAAAAAAAAAAAATAAAAAATAAAAAATAAAAAATAAAAATAAAAATAAAAAATAAAAATATTAAAATAAAAAAAAATAAAAAAATAAATAAAAAAATAAAAATATGAAAATAAAAAAAAAAATAAATAAATAATGAATTATTTTTAAAACACTTTTTTTTTATTTTTTATTTAGATCTATTAATAATTTTTTGAAGCCAAAATGAAAAAAAATTTAAAAGGAGTTTTTACAAACTCTTTTAAAAGTATAAATAAATATATATATTGGTAATAAAACTAAAAAAAAGAATGGAAAAATTAACACTTCAGGTAAACTGTGAACCTATTAAATATAAAAAGTATTGCCATTCATATTTTAATGGGTTCAATACAGAATTTCCAGTGTACCTTAGTAATGTAATTGATCCATGTGATTACTATGACATTATCAAAAGTGTAAATAACAATTCTATAAGAAAAATGGATACCCCAGTATTAAAAACTTTACTAACTACTGGCAGTGTATTTTCTTATCTATTCATTGGTTTACCAGTTTTAACTGGTGCTTTAATTGGCAATAAAGTAATATATAGTAAATATAACAAAAAGGTAAACCTATTTAAAAATACTTTTTTTCTGTAGAAAAAAAAAAAAAAAAAAAAAAAAAAAAAAAAAAAAAAAAAAAATTTTTATTAATACTATTATTTATAAAAAACTGACATTAAAAAAAAAGTTGAAAAAAGATTTAATTAAAATATTAAATGAAATTAATAATAATCCAAAAACCATTGAAAAGAATATACAACTATCATTAATAGAAAACCAAAAGATAAAAAGAAATATTGAATATAGTATCCAAGTAAACTACTATGTTACTGAATCTCAAAAGAAATTGATTCAACAACAAAGGAATATTATCACCCAACAACAAATTGAACAACAAATTAGACAACAAAACCAATTACAACAACAACAACAACAACAACAACAACAACAACAACAACAACAACAACAACAAGAAGATTATGGAATTAATAGTATTAGAAATATGACTAGAAACGCCACAGGTAGAATAAATCAGTCACCGTTAGGAAGAATTAATAAAAAATTAACAGATATTCCAATTGATACCGGTTCCCCGTTTAATAGTAAAAAATAATAAATAAAAATAGGTTGTAAAAGTTTAGTTTTTTTTTTTTTTTTTTTTTTTTTTTTTTAAATACAATCAAAAATTAAAAAATTTATTAATTTTTTTTTAGTTTGATGAACTGGAAGCAGAGATGATTGATGAAGAGACAAAATCAGAAACACCACATTTGTTGTCACCTCTTTCAACTTTTAAGTAACCTTGTTCACCCCAATCTTCACCCCATGAGTTTTTAACGATCCAGTATGGAGTATTTTTACCAACGATGGTATTTTGAGCAGAGAAACCAACGATTAAAATACCGTGATCTAAAGATTGACCGCATGGTAAATCAAAGACACCACCAATGTAGAATTGCCATTCTTCAGCATCAGCAGCGATAGCTAATGGACCATGTTGGTATAAGTAAGCAGCAATTTGAGTTTCATTTTGTGGGACCATAGCATATGATGTGATTTTAGCACCAACATTGGCTGGGTTAAATTTACATTCACCATCGACTGCAGTGTATGGATAAGTTGATTCGAAATCAATTCCACCATTTTTAATGATATAGCTGTAAGCATTTGGCTAAAATATAATAATAGAAAAAAAAAAAAAAAAAAAAAGTTAAAATTAGAAAATTTATAATAAGAATTTATAAAACTATATATAAATAAACTAATATAAAAAACTTACTTGGAGACCACCATCACAACCAGCATTGCAAACATTTTGGTTATCATAAGTCATACAATCGTGATCACAATCAACTAAATTTTGTTCAGAGAGACCAACTAAAGTGTTACCGGCTAAGTAGTGTTGACCTTCAACATTACCAGTGGTTGAGAATGACCAACAACCTATAAAATAAAAAAAATTAAAATAAAAAATTGTGAATAAATTATTATTATTATTATTATTATTATTATTATTATTATTATTATTATTATTATTATTATTATTATTATTATTATTATTATTATTATTATTATTATTATTATTATTATTATTATTATTATTATTATTATTATTATTATTATTATTATTATTATTATTATTTATTATTATTTATTATTATTATTTATTATTACTACTTACTACCACATTGACCTTGGTTTTTAACTGGGGTGACAGCACCTTTAGTTCTCCAATCAAAAGCGGTTGGGGTGACTGAAACGATATCATCTGATAACTCTGGGAATTTTGGGAGGTCTTCAGTCATAATGGCTGGTTTACCGTTTAAATAGGATTTTCTGAATTCTTCTTTTGAAAGATCAGCAAATTTGTTGACACCAAATTTGGTATCAGATTTGAGTGAAGCAGCTTTCTTGTTTAAGGCATCAATATTTAATAAATTTGATTTGAAGGTTTCAAATTTAACTAAATATTCATCAGCTGAATAAATTTTGTTATATTTATTTTGGAAAGCAATGAATTTACTTTCCTCTATAAAAGATTTTATTTATTTTTATTTTTTTTTATTTTTTATTTTTTTTTTTTTGTGTTAATAAAGTAAGCTATTGTGGTTTTAAATCTATTTTCTTAAAAAGGCTAACTACTTACCAATTGAAAGTCTTCTACCAGCAGCCAAGGCTGTAAACATTAAAACAATTAATAAGATGAATCTCATTTTTTTAAAAAAATTATCAATGTGATGGTAAAAAAAAAAAAAAATTCTTTTTATAAAGGAAAAAAAAAAAAAAAAAAAAAAAGAAAAAAAATAAAATAAAAAAAAAATAAAAAAAATTGAAAAAAAATCTAAAAAAAATTGCATGGAAAAGTATTTTAGATATTTTTTTCAACATTCCACTCGAATTCAATCATCAAATTTTTTGAATAAAAAAAAAAAAAAAAAGAAAATTAATTAAAATTATTTTAGAATAAAAAAAAAAAGTTTTGGTTTATGTAATAAATGTGTCTTTTATTCCTTGAAGAATTTTTTTTTTTCATTTTCTTTAACTTTTTCTTTCTTTTTTTTAAAAAAATATCTCTGCACAATAAAAAAAATAAAACAATTGATGGGGTTTTTTTTCAATTTTTTTTTTTTTTTCAGTATCTTATTTTTATTATTTTAGTTTTTATTTATGAAAATAAAATCTTAAGAGATGATTATATTTGGTTGTTTATTTTCTTTGTTTTCGTTATTATTTATAAATTCCAATTGCTTTATAATTTCTTTTGAAATGTTTTTATAGTTTTTGGCTTGTGGGGAATCTGGTTGAGTTATTGTTATTGGTTTACCGTTATCAGAGGTTTCTCTAATTTGTAAATGAATTGGAACATCACCTAAAAAATTAATACCCATTTTTTTTGCTGTATTTTTTGCACCTTCGTTACCAAAAATATGTGTTGATTCGTTACAATGAGGACAATTAAAATGACTCATATTTTCAACTAATCCTAAAATCTTGGAAAATATTAATACAAAACTTTTTTTTTTTTCTTTTTTTTAAAAAGTCCACAATTATTTTTTTTAAAAAAAAAAAACTTACAGGTACTTCAACTTTTTTAAACATATTAACACCTCTAACAACATCAGCCAAAGCAACATCTTGTGGTGTTGAAACTATAACGGCACCAGTTAATGGTACTCTTTGACACATTGTTAAGATTGCATCACCAGTGCCAGGTGGTAAATCACAAACCAAAACATCCAAATGACCCCAGTCAGTTTGACGTAATAATTTCTCTAAAGCACTACCAACCATTGGTCCTCTCCAAATGATTGGATCATCCTCATTAACTAAAAATCCCATTGACATACATTTTATGCCATAGTTTTGAAGTGGTATCATTTGATTGGATTCATTGGTGAATGGTTTTTCATGATTTTTTAAATCCATCATCAATGGAATTGATGGTCCAAAAACATCTACATCTAACAGTCCAACAGATAAATTATGAGATGATAATCCTAACGCTATATTAACTGCGCATGTAGATTTTCCAACTCCTCCCTTCGCTGACGATACTGCTATAATATTCTTTATTCCTTCAATGGCAACCTTTGTTACTTGTGGTTGTCTATGACCACCATGTAATTGGATTTTATTATTTGAAAAATAATTTCTATATTGGGTATATATAATTTGTTTATTTTGGGATATTAATGGGGTAATCAAATTTCTGTGCATTTTTTCACCTACAAATTTTCAAAAAAAAAAAAAAATGAAAAAAATAAAAAATTTTATAAAAAAAAAATAAAAAATTTCCCACACTATAAAAATCAGGTAATGAATTTTGAAATAATAATAACTACCCAGTTGAGATAACATCATACCACTACAAACTTGGGAATATTTCATTGGTGTGGGTTATTTGTAAAAAAAAAAAAAAAGAAATAAAAAAAAAATTTTGGGAAAGTGTGAAATTATTTTATTACTATTTTAATTTTTTTTTTTCTCTTTTCTATTTTTTTTTTTTTTTTTTTTTTTTTTTAATAATAATTTTTAATTGAATAACCTAAATATATTAAAAAAAAAAAAATAAATAAATAAAAATAAAATAAAAATAATAAAATTTAAAAAACAAAGGATTGAGAAATTTTTTTTTTTATTTATATGTGATATATTTTTACTAAAAAAAAAAAAAAAAAAAAATGAAATTATTATTTTCGTTAATAATATTATTTCAACTAATAAGTTTTATAAAAAGTGAAAGAGGATATTACACTTTCCGTGAAGATGAACGTAAATGCGCATCACCAGAATGTGGAGGTTTGTTTTTAAAAAAAATCAATTCACCCGAAGATGAAATATATGTTAGTAGTTATATGATGGTAAATGCCAATTTAAACCCAACTAGTATTGAAGATGATAAAAACATAATAGTCAGTGGATATGTAATGCCATCAGATGAAGGTGATGGATATAATGGATTCTTTTTAAAGGGTATTCACCAAAGAATGATAATACCCAAGCTTGGAGATAATGTTGAGTCACCATCTAAAGCTACCAACATAATCACCAGGGAATCTGATTCATATTACTTCCTTTCAAATCATAGTACAGAGTGTATTGACACTGACAGTTGTCCAATTTATAAATCTTTGAAAATAAATTCGAAAGAATCAACAAATTTTTCAACATATACCGAACCCTATACAACT